>OY856411.1:281079338-281679338 GCA_963693085.1 Alisma plantago-aquatica
TCTCTCTCTCTCTCTCTCTCTCTCTATATATATATATATATATATATATATATATATATATTATCCATGTTGAGTATCGACAACATGTTAACACATGTTAACATATCAATATACACATACATACAAGCATACGTAAATACCTACATACATACATACATGCCGAAAATGAGTGGATCAAGTGGTCAAGCACGGTGTCCCTAACAAAGGGACCCAGGTTTGAATTCTAGTTGTCGCCTTGATTTACCACCCTCTCAGGCATTCGGCCTTTGCCATGGGCATGCGAGAGGGGGAGAAAATGCCTTTCTTAGTACCATATATACATACATATATATAGTATTCATTATATGAACCTTTGCTTATATTATTATGTTTATTTTTTTATTACACTATATTAGTTCATTTTTAGTTTATAACTTGTTTACATTATTTGACATTGGATTTAATACAAGTCTAGTTATTTATTATTTATCAAGATTAACCATCTTAGCACTAACTACTTGTTATTTCAATCTTATTAAGGTTAAGGGTGACAAAAGACCTATTTTGCATATTATGTGATTTCTAATGTTTCCATTAAGTCAAACAAGATGTCTATGGTCATCTACATACATTATGTTCATATGCTAGGGTATATTCTACACCTTGTCTGAGGTTATAGCAAGTTTTATGTCCATATATACGAATCTTGGAATTATGCTTTTGGGGATAAGGAAGGAAGGTTTCAATATTTTACAACACTACACCCCTTAAAAATTATTTCATCATATAAATATAACCATACTTATAATATGGACTAACTACTCTCCACTTCTTTTTTTTTTTGTCACGCAAGCATGTTTCTCCTCTTTGTTAGTTTTTAGGAATAAAGGATGGGCTCAAGTGCCACATCCGTGTCAGTCCATAAGGGATAGGTCAATTTAATCACATCCAGTTCAAAAGAAAGAAAAAAAACAGACTAAGGACTATACAAAATAACAGAAAACTATCTATACAGTGAACTGTAATCATTAGAAATATGTTTCTAGTAGGAAAGAGGGCCAGGAATCAGATCTTCAAAAACAAAATTGTTAATGTAGCTCCATATATAGTAGAGGATGGTAAGGCACACCCCTTTCATATGGTTACTATTCCATTCCAGCAACTCTAGAAGCATAGATGGGATTCTAGGAATCTTGAAATTAGTAGCAGCAAGGCTCCATATCCTTTGGGTGAACTCATAGTTGATGAACACATTATTAGCATCTTCTCCATGATTGTTGCACAAGAAACAAAAGGAAGTTATGTACATACCCCTTCTTCTGATAAAATCCATAGTAGGCAGGCATTCAGAATACAACTTCCAAGCATGTAACTTGAATCTCATGGGTTGTTTTTGCTTCCATACCGAACTCACCCAGTTGACAACATCAGATTTTCTTCTGCAGAACTCCTAGACCTTTCTCAGATTAATATCCTTTTCATTCAACAACATAATAACATCTTCATTAGAATTAGGAAAGTAATTAGAACCCAAGAATTTGTTCAAATCAGAACATCTTCTATTGCCAGGAATGTTCCACTGGCCATTAAGAATAATAGACTCCAAACAAGCCATCTTAGCTTTACCCAATTTTAGGTATGAGTAGGAATCACATATTTCATCCAAATAATGATGACCCTTGAGCCAAGGGTAATTCCAAATAGTGAACTTGTAACCTTTACTGAAGATGAAATTAACCTCATATCTGATCTCATCTATGGTAGAAAGCATCTTATTCCAAAACCAAGAAATGTTTGGGGAATTAATAGCTTTCCAAATAGTGTTCTTCAGCATGTATCTACCATGAATCCAACAAACCCAGATAGATTCTTTCATAGACACCACACTCCAGAGGTTTGAGATAAGGCCAGCCTTACATATATTATAAGTTTTTCCTAAGTTGAGACCCCTTCTTTTTTAGGCTTGCACACTTTCTCCCAAGCCTTTAGGTGGATATGAGAATTACCATCCACATCACCCCAAATGAAATTCCTACACATCTTATCAATCTCAGCATTAATGTTGCATGGGAGAGGAAAAATGTTAGCCCACAATTGGACAATAGATGATAAAGTGGACCTCATGAGCTCTACTCTTCCAGCTAAGGATGGGGATTTGGATTTCCAAGAGTCCATTCTATTTTTCAACTTATCAATCAAGGGATAATAGAGATTTTTGGTCAACCTACCTGATAAAAGAGGAACTCCCAAGTAAGTACCAGGAAGAGCACTCTTAATAATACCCATATACTGAGATAAACCATCAGCACTAGCATTCCTGCTAAAATAGGCCATGCTCTTAACATGATTAACTTCAAACTAGAAAGATGTCCAAAAGTATCAATAATGTGCTTCAAACATTAAAAGTTCTTCAATCTAGCTTCCCCAAAGACAACAAGGTCATAAAAAAAAATGACATGAGAAACCTGCCTACCAGGGATAACTCCCATAGGAGTAAACTCTTTTTTATCCACATAGTGATTAATGATACTAGAGAATCCCTAGATACAAAGGACAAAAAGAAGCGGAGCAAGAAGATCCCTTTGTCTTAATCCTCTACAAGGTTTAAAAGGTTCTGAGGGTTCCCCATTAATAAGGATTTGGTAAGTCACTGAGTCAAGAATATTGTAAATCCATTTGCACCAGAATCTGGGAAATCACATGCCTTCCTTGACACACATCAAGAAATCCCATCTAACTGAGTCATACGCCTTAGTAATATCTTCTTTGATATAGAATTTTTTTCCAAAATTACATTTGCCAAAATTACTAAGCAGTTCATTAGTCATCAGGACAACATCTTTAATATTTCAGCCTTTCACAAAGCCACAATGACTTTTATCAATTAGATCAGGAAGAATCTGGCTCAATCTATTGGCCATGATTTTAGAAATAGTTTTTTGAACAAAATTGCATAGAGCAATAGGCTACCAATCTTTCAAGGTGTTAGCATTCTTACACTTGGGAATCAGAGTAATGAAACTTCTATTCATCTCCTTTAGAATTCTGCCTTTTTGGAAAAATCCAAAATAGCTTTAGAGACTAGGTCACCCACTAGGTGCCAGGATTCTTTAAAAAAGAGAGCATTATAGCCATCAGGCCCAGGGGCCTTATCTGGATTAGCTTCTTTTATAACAACATCAATTTCCTCCCTGGTAACTTCTTTCAACAAAATATCAATGTGCTCATTATTAAGAGAGGGAATAATCCACTTCTTATCCCAACTAATCTTTGAACGATTAGATTCAAAGAACAACTCAGAATAGAACTAAAAAATATGGTTTTTAATAGTATTGATATCAGAAATTCTATGGTCATCAATATCAAGACAAGTAATGCAATTCCTCTACCTTCTCATTCTCAAGGAATTGTAGAAGTATTTCATATAACTATCACCATTTTTCAGCCACAGAGCTTTAGACTTTTGTCTAATAACAACTTCCAAAATTCTAGTAGCATTTCATTCTAGTAGCATTAGCCAAAATTCTGAGATTACTATCCAAAGGATTCATATCAAAGATATTCTGAGCAGTGAGGCCTTCTACTTCTAGACGTCTAGCATTATCAACAATGTTACCCACTTCATGCTTATTCCAGGCAATAAATTTTTGTTTAACCTCTTTTAGCTTCTTGACCAATTTGAACATGGGACAAGCTTTAATGTTAGTATTCCATGCCTCACTAACCACTTCCGTAAACTTTTCTTTGTAAGTTCACTAATTAATGAACCTAAAAGGAATATGTTTCTTCCTCCCCTTAGGCTCAAAGCTGATTCTAAGAATCTTGTGATCACTGTACAAAGTAGAGTAAATCTCCCCTATGTAATTAGGCCATAAATCTGGGAACACATTATTGAAAATGATTCTATCAATTTTTGAAGTGGTGAAATTAGCCCCTTCTTGTCTATTTTCCCAGGTGTACATATGATCTTTCATCTCTGCTTCAAGCATAGCTTGATTAAGCATGAATTTATTAAAATCATGTATGGACATATGAGAAAGATTAGATCTACCAATGTGCTCAGAGACTTGTCTAACAACATTAAAGTCTCCAGCAAGAATCTAGGCATCACTCATACTGCAAGCAATATTTCTAAGCTCGTCCCATAGAAGACCACTTTGTCTATCATCATTAGAACGAATAAATGGCAGTAGCAAAAAAACATACATCATTAGAGTAGATTTTCACATGGATGTGTTGATCGAACTCGTTAATATAGGAAACATCAACTCTTGTAGGATCCCAGATAACAACCACCCTCCCTAACACATGTGAGTTATGGTTAGATAACCACAAATGATTAGGCCAGATCCTCTTCATAGTCTTGTACATCTTTTTCCTATGAATTTTAGTTTCAGACAAGAAAATAATAGGATAGTTGATCCACATTAACTCCTCCTTAACTATACTTTTATGAGGTCCTCTATTAAGACCCCTAACATTCCAGCAGGTAATAGAAATATCTTCAGTCAATCTTGACTCTTATAAGCTAGAGACCTGCTAGCTTCAGTAACTTCCTTCTCAACAGAATCACAGAACTCTAACTCTTTAAATTTATTAGGAGAAAATAGTCTGGTATCTTTTTATAACATACTTCTCACTTTAGTTTTTGTAGCCCCTCTTGAAGGTACTTTAGGTCTAGACACCAATTGGAAACCATCTTTATCAATCAAGATATGGCTGACATCAGTACTTGGGGAAATATCTTGAGAACCAGTTAGTCTTTTAGAGCTTTTAAGACTTTTCACACCTTCTAATTTGCACAACAGAGACTCAGGATGGGAATCATTATCCACGATAGTAACAGAAAAAGGCATCTCCATGAGACAGGAATCACTGTAGGCTCTGTGCTCCTATTGAGAATTTGGAACATCCTCAATCAGAATCCTGGACTCTTCAACTATACTACCTCCAGTAGGAATAGGAACATCATTAACCATCCGAGCATTTTCCTTGACTTCCAGGGTGCTTGATTCTTTAATAGGTTTATGAATCCATTCTCCTTTCTCTTTAGATGTTTTCTCTAACATAACTGGTTTACTGTGGTAAGTGACGCTAGATTTAGGGCAAGATTTTCTATCATGACCAAATGAAAAACAGCCAGAGCACTTGCTTGGAATCCATTCATAGATGACGTCAATTGTATGCTCAGTACTTGTGTCACTTCTCATAGTGATCGACCTAGGGAACTACGAATCCTTTCTTATCAGGACAAGAAGGAGAGCAAACTCAAGTCTAGGAAACTTTTTAGTAGCTAGATCAGTCTCAATCAGGAACCCTAAGAAGCTTCCAATTCTCGAAAACACAGAATTATCCTAGAATTCCAGCGGAAGATTAGGTAGACGAATCCACACAGGAACAAAATCCAGGGATTCCTTCTCGAGTTTATCTCCAATTTGCCAGGGTTTGAGAATTAGAGGTTTACCCTTAACCATCCAAGGCCCGTCCTCAAGAGCATGAGTTAAGTGGATCTTCTCATAAAACCTGATGATGAAGAATCCGTGAATTCTTGCATTGATCTCGATGCTTCCTTTGACCTTCCATAGCCAAGCTAGATGCCTTGCAAGTGTGGGGAGATCAGCTTTCAGATCCACTATGTAGCCAGATAACATGTTCGCCCATTTCTCTACAATCTTCTCCACCTCTGCCTGCGGGTAGATAAGCCAGGCTTCAGAGATTTCCACATCAATCTTCTACAGCTTCTCTTCTGTATTGGATTTAGGCCTGAGATTCTCCCAAATCCCCTTCACATTCCCTAGCTCCTCCTCCGATCGGACAAGATTTGACGAAATCCCACCCAGGATTGGCCATTCTCCCCCCGTCGCCTCTCCCGCTCCCGCACAGTTCAAACCTGACAGAGCCATTTGTTTCTATTCTACTATCTTATTGCTATGGATATTGTATTCGCCCATTTCTCCACTTCTTAAAAAGTATAACCTAAAAAGTCAAACTAAACAACTCCAAAGATGTTAGGGTTATAGATAGAATAGAGAGGTGTGTTTATGTTATACATAGGTCATGACTCCAACTAAATGATCATAGATACATAGGGGTCAATTTTAGGTCCTTGAGGTTTAAATATAACAACCCTAATTTTCACATTTGTATGTAATAAGTCATTGAATACAGAACACCACGACCAAAAGGGGTAAAATGGGTAGGTAAACTAAACTTAGGACCAACCTACTTCTTCTTAGGCATCACTCCATTTTCAAATATAGGGTTTGAAATTTTTTAACTAGTTCTAGGATTTTTCTACCAAATTGCATATGTTTCTTCATTGTGACTTAGTACAAGAAAAAGTTGATAAAATTTTGAAATCTTTTTGTTACATATATTAATATAATGGAAAATTAATTCTGGCAATAAAATACATACAACATAAAACAATAGATGGATTCAAAATCAGTAATGTTAATCAAGTCAAAAATTTTCCATATTAAGATGTTTGCATACTAATATTATCTCATACTCAATATCTAACATCATCCTAAATTTAATTCGCATAACATCCAAAGAGATTTACCCCAACTAACCAACATTTTGGATTTTGAGCACCTAGCATCATCTCACATTAGGGTTAACAAGTCAACATTCTTATTTGTTACTCATATGATTCAACATCTTTCTACATCATCTCATGATGCAAACATATATTTGTGGGTAAACATCTCATTTAGAGGGAATTAATGTAGGGTAGGGGTTGTACTTAGGGAATGAAAATGAAAAAGTCAGAATGTGACTACCAATGATTTGCTACCCTTTTTTGAGGAGAGGTGATCGATAGGGGATCCACTCCTTACCAAATAAAATCAGATTCATCATCGATATAATGAACACAAACATAGTTTTCATAATGGATAAATAACTTTTATCTAATATTTTATAAGTGTATATCATAAATAGAAAAGTATAGAAGAGGAATGAAATATAATGAATATTTACTATTTACAAGATTACATAATAATATCCCACTTGGGTTTACATGACGTAATAAATTAAATGAGTATGAAGAGAGCCCCAACTTCTTCAAGTCTAACTCATAAATGTGCACTTTACTAGGAAAAGTCCTGGTCACCAAGACAAGTGTTTCATGTCCTTCACCTAAAGGGATGAAAGCATACCCAAAAAATAAGAAAAAGAAGTTGTCATCATAAAAACTCGCTATGTGTAGTAAATAAAGACCAAACAATAGTATGGAAAAAGTAAAACAATAACTCATGCAGGCTTCCCAATATATATATATATATATATATATATATATATATATATATATATATATATATATATATATATATATATATATATATCAAAGAATTATAGTCAATGATCAAATGAATAATGATAACAACATGGTAATTCATTTGAAGAAGATACTCATTGAGGCCTTAATCAATGTCATATCACTAATATCACATACATAAGCAATTCATGTAAAAAAATAGATAACTATTATTTAAGTAAGGGTGAGATCCATAAAATATCCAACCAAACATCATGTAGAATGATGCACCCTGGGTGGAAAGATGCACCCATGTTTATAATATGACTAGAAAGGTGCACTCGGGGTATAAAGCCTCACCCAATAATAGAATGGTACAAAGGTACCACTACACTAAATACTTTTAGTCACTGTACATGAATAACTACATAGGCAGGAAGTAATTTAAGTCAAACTCAAGTAAGGGATGAGAACATATAATGTTAGCAAGTGGGGTCAGAGGAACCATAAACAAGTATTTGTCACAACCTAAATTTATGTCTCCTCATTGTACACCTCATTTCTCTACTAATGAGTGATCTAACTCAATTTGATTTCCTTTAAAAGTTTTGAGTGATTTGGTGCTTAATCATTCTCTTCTTGTTCCAATTTGTGATGTCAATTTGTCATGTTATACTATGTTCCAAACTTTTCATGTATAATGTTATTTCAAAATAAATTTGAACCTCATCTTTAACCTCTATTAGCACTCTTGGTACATGTCATGTTGTCAAGTTCCAATTTGGTTTCTAATGACACAAAAACCACCCCAATAAGACCTACGAAGCCTGATATATTGTCTCTTAATGTTGGTTCAATTATTACTTCATTTATATCTATATTATTTCTATTTTCCTACTTTTTTGGGTCTGCCCCTCCTTACTCTCAGTCTTTCCAACTACGAATGCTACTTCTGTCAAAACCCCACAATGAATCCAAAACCTCCTCCAGTGGCCAACCAAAGGCATTGGATTGCCTAGTCATGATCAAACCATTGATCCAACGACCCAAAGTGTTTCTTCTACCTTTTTGCCAATCGAGGTGGCCCTACAACACCCAATAATGATGGCCACACCCCAACATTTTTGATTTATTTGGACCAAATTGAAATCCCCCCCGTTCATATTCATCCCTACTTAATTATTTTCACTTTTTTCCCTCAGATTGACACAGAATAAACCTAGAGTTTTGGGTCATAATGTGTTGGGTATTTTGGCCACCTCTATAAGGGTAGCTTAGGGGTTTTCATGACAAGAATATCTATATAGGGAAAATCAAGATCATTTGGTGAGGAATAATATTTTGAACACATATGAAGGAATAACTACGAGAAATTATGGTTAGGAGAGATGGAGACCATAGAGTAAGGAATGTGGGGTATTGCTCATCCAGTTTCCTATTCAGGACCAAGGTTGTAGACTATAGCTGAGTTGCACAACTAAAATGTAACCTCTAGATATAGACTTAGATAAGAAATTTAGGAGTGATGCATTTAACTCGAGACTCTTTTAGGTTTCAAACTTATTAAATCAAATATCCATTAAATTGGTTCATTTTGAGACTCTTTTAGGTTCCTAATTTAGTTTAGGTGTCTATAAGTATATATACTAATATCAAACTTGATACCTAAGAATATCTTGAGATTTAGAATTCGAACTTGATGTTATTTTCCACTTTTGGGAAACCTATTATCTTCGTTAAGATTTTAGAGTTAACTGATATTGTATTTCCTAAATGAAATTAAGGCATCCAAGTTATTCAATTAATACAAAATTTGGTCCGCAAGCCAACTATAACATGATCATTTCAAATATGACATCATGAATTAGATTATTCAATGTTTAGGATTAGATGGTTTAATACCATATTTATTCATCCAAATAAACACCTATAAATGAAATCTTGGAATTAGATTTGTTCTAGGATTACATTTATACATTCCTTAACTCGTATACACACCATTAGCCAATATTTCATTTAAGATACTTTACAAATATTTTTGATGATATTATCTTTCCAAACAAAACAAATCAACTCCTTATTATTATGTATATCTTTTTGATGAATGCATATTTATAATCATTTCATTGCAGTTTCAAGTTTAGTCCTCATTTCAATTAAAAATTACCACATGTTTTTCTTAGTATCATCATTGTTGTTCTTACTCTCCAATTTCTAGGTTTTAGATCGATTTTCTTATTCTTTTGAGAATAAAAGAACATATCAAACATAGAGCATTCAAGGAGTTCTTCACCAAGCTCGTATTTAACATTGGAACAAGTCACATCAGAGTTTCATCCATCCAACAAATTCTAGCAGGAACATCGAGTGACCTAACCTATGGATCGCCAAATCCACCTATCCTTTCTAATGCTTTCCCAGAGGATTCACCGGATTAGGTGATCTTCCTTGCAAGTCAATTGTCCAGAAGGTCACCAAAAGTATTAGAGAAGTTGTGATTTTCCACCAAATTTAGATTAGACAATCTATCGTTAATATTAGGCAATCTACCTATAGCACAAAGTTGAGAAGAAACTCCAGATTGGTCAATCCCCTTCGAAGATTGAACGTTCCCATTAAATCATAAATTTCTCTCCCGACATGAGTAACTTTAGAGTTTTTGACCAACACTTGATTGGAAAATCTCCCTTATAGATCACCTAATCTTTCATACTCTTCAAAAAAAATTATCTAGAGATGGTCAACCAATCTTCCTTGCCAATTATTCGATCCAATGTACAACAGTGACACCACCAAGTGATAGATCATGCCATCTTCTTTAAAAATTTCTCGATCATTGGGCAAACATTGTAGAATTACCCAAGAGAGTTAAGTAACTATAGTGGTAGGGAGACATAATGCTTCAATTCTATTCTCGTTGAAGTAAGAGAAAGTTCCACAAAAAGAATTAAGAAGAGATGAAAAAGAAGGAGATCATCCTAGTGGTGTTCTTTGGATTTTTCATGCCTGGAGAAGAATGAAGTAGTTAGATACCACGAGTTATTTCTCCTTTATCCCTTAGTGACATGAATTCTTCACTTTTCTCTTGTTTTTGTAGTCTTACCTCAAACATGAGTAGGTAACCTTCTCGTTGGGGCATGGGGAGTATCCCCATCACCCATACGCTATCTCATCATTATTAAAGTTATTTTTTCTCATATTATTGAACTATTCTTCATTTGTTCATGGCTTGATATTTGAAGTGATGAATCTTATATCAAGTTTGATACAATCCTAAGCATAGAGATGAGAAACTTAGTATTAGACTACCAAATAGATGCATATGATTCTAGATGCGATCATGGATGGGGTCTTGTAGGATGAATGAACTATGAACCATGGATAAAGAGACCTCGATCCTACAAATAATTTAGTCCTTGTGAATTTGTGTTCCAAAACGAGATGAATTCACTTGGTCCTAGTTGGATTGAATAGGAGTTTATCAAGTTTTAATGATTGGATAGATAAGTAGGTGGTCATCGTGAAACAAAGACGTCCTAACATTCTTTATTGTCGAATTAAACTCTTAGTTTAATTATCTTTTGCTTTGCAATTTTTTGTTCACCCTTAGCTTATAATCGTTATCAAACAACTAGATTTAAATATTGTTCTCAACAATTGGTTCAAAGAGATCTCTTAAAAACATTATCCTTTGGGATTGTACCCTTTACTATACAACAATTGGTATGTCCTCTTACGAGAGAGTTAGTTTCTATTGTATTGAAGATTTTAAAACCTAAGATAATTCTTTAGGGAATTTGTGTGTGCAAATAGATTGCATAAAATTTTGGTATTGTTTCTAGGGAAAGCGGAATACCTATTGAAGCCCATTGTTTTGGATAATTAGGATTTTCTTTTCAATTGATAATCATTCAAATTTAGTTGAACTACTTTCTCCTCATTTTATAACATTGTTGACTCTTATTTTAGGTACTACAAGTGTACGAAACACTCAGAAAGTGTTGAATATACTCTTCTTTAATTTGATCCAGAGATCTGCATGACATTTCACCATCAGAACCAAGTGTTTCAGAACAGAATGGATGAGGAAGAAATCAACTGTCAGGTGAATCAGGCCCTTGTCTCACATAGGGAGGTTCTTATCTAAGAGATAAGGGAAGCAATGGCTATTGAGAAAAGAGAACGAGGTGTCATAACACTTGAAGAAGAGTGTTAAAAGTTTCTGAAGGACTTCTCTTTCCCTAAGCCTGCTAATGTAAAACACCCAGTTGTGCCTCCTGGCATCAATGCCCCATAGTTTGAGATCCACACAAAGTGGATCATCATTCTCTAAGGCAATGCTTTATCCTCTAGTAAGGGAGATAATTGTGAAGGTCAACTCTGACACTTTTCCAATATTTGTTCCTTGCACAAGGTTCCACGAATTTTAGAAGACACCATAAAACTTTGTCTTTTAAGTATTCAATGACGAATAAAGCTTGTAGCTGGTACAAAGCCATGGAGGAAGACCTCCTCACCACCTAGGAAGGTCTTCAGTCCCAATTTCTAGAGGAGTATTATCCCTTGTCCCTCATCTATTAAATTAGAGGGAATATCACATAGTTCTTCATGGTCATGGGTAAATCTTAGGCTAAACATTGGTAGATATTCAAGGAGCTCCTCCACAATCGTCCACACCATGGAATTTCTCAAGTCTAGTTGATTGAGAGGTTCTATTGGGGTGTTGATGAAAACACCAAGACATTCCTTGACACCTTATCTGGAGGAAAGTTCATGTTCAGAACTTTGATAGTGCCTGAGAAGTTGTCAAGAGAAGTTAATTAGCCCAAGCCTAATCTAGCCAAGGAGAAGGATGTGTCCTCAATGAAGGAAATGCCAATGATAGTTTTGATCCCATGTGAATCGTTGAAATCCTCAAGAAACTTTCCTTGTATCAAGATACTACAAAGTCATATTTCAATGCTTATGAAAGAAGAGGATTGACATGACAACCACAACATCTTAGCATCAAGTGATGTCAACATATATTTATTGTTAGGCTAGCCAAGGCCATGATCACTCTACTCTTGGCTACCAACTCCTATATAATGCAATGGTGAAAAATTCTCTAGTACAAGATGAAGATGGGAAGTGGATGGAGGATCTTGATTCCATCCACCACATTCCATGCCAAGCGTACTATAGCCCAAACCATACTAGAGACCACCACAATTTCCAATATGGAAATTCAACCAGTGTAGATAATGCATCACAACAGTAGCCCTCTCAGGTGATGAACCAAATAAGTCATCCTCCTAGGTTGTAGTACAAAAACCAACGGAATTTCAGGCACCCAAGTGACTAAAGGGGAAATTTTTAGAATCGTGGTGATTATAAGTGCAAAAAATTCCAAAACTCTTGTCCATGTGCCTCAAGTGTAGCAAACAAGCAAACAAACACATTATGATGCCAAGACTCCTTCCAGAGAATAGATGTTTCTCACTCAGAAAACAATCCTAACCAACTAGCAAGTCTACTAGAAGTCTATGTATTCTAAATTGGTCTAGCTTCCTATCCTCCTCTACTCTCCTACAAGTTCTTTTGTTGTACAATGTGAGAACAATCCCAAGAACCATGAGCTGATTAAGGTCATCTCCACATGTTTAGGGAAACATTTTTCATCTCCCCCTCTAGTGAAGCCATTCTCCATCCAATTGTTTTTTATGATGATTATATTGTGAAGGTTGGATAGAGCAGGTACACAACACAACTAATGTTTTAATGCATTAAGAGGCCCGACTGCTAAAAGATCATAGGTAGAGACCATTGAACTCATTTGCATATTTATAAGCCCCTTATAAGGCACACTTTAGACAAATGAGATTGGATGCCAAATTTTAAGATTCATGGATGTTATGAAAAAATCTTTGTGTGGACATCCCCTTCTTGGATGCCCTTTTTGAGATTCCAACCCAGTCTAAGTATTTTAAGGATTTTTTGATTAGGAAGTACACTACTAAAGAGTACTGGACTATGAAATTGGAAATAACTACTTCCTATATCATTATGAATAAAATGCCAAATATATAGAAGGATATGAGTTTTTTTATATTGGTTGCTATCTAGGTGACAACACTTTCATGAATTCGTTTACACACTTAGAATCAAGCATCTCCATCATGCCATACAGTTTGTGCTAAAGATTAGGTTTCACCAAGCTTCTTTTCACCACCATTACTATCTAGTTGGTTGACTACTCCATGCCAAAACCCACGGGTATCATTGAAAACATTCATGTGAAGATTTGGAAAGATGATTATGTTCCTTTTGACTTCATGATTATGGACATTAGGAAGGATATCTGATATCCTATCATTTTTGTTTTCCCATTCCTTGATAGATTGTTTGCCTTGATTGATGTACATGTTATTACCATTCTTCTAAGGTTAGGAAGAGAAACATTGGGATTCAGGGTATTTGATAGCATGAAGGCCGCTAGTATCCATGAGGAAGTCTTATTACTCGATTGGATTGACAAGATATCTTAGCTTAGGTACAAAGATGGTGCTTTTAAAGATCCATTGCAAATAGATCACTCCATTCCTAACTGTTAGGTTATTTATGATGACCAAGTCAACTAATGCATGTTCCACCTAGATATATTGAAGTGGATCCCAAAGTAGAATTTGAAGAGTTAAAACGGATATGTGTTGTGCAAAAGAAGTATGAAACACCATAAGGATCCTAAGATGAAGGCCCTACTTTAAGGGCTTAAATATGTTTTTCTTGATGTGTAAGAAACTTGCTTGGTGATCATAATTATGACCATACATAAGAGAAAGAAGAAAAGTTGATGAGTGAGTTATGAAAAACAAAGGTTTCCCTAGGATATAAAATGACTAACTTGACAAGGGCCAACCAAGTCATATAATTGCATAAAATCTCTATGATAGAGATTGCAAATTTTTGGGGACCCTCATCACAAACTAAATCCCAAGATGTAGGAGGTAGTCCATCTAGAGGTCATCAAATTGCTCACTTTGGGAATTATATACCCTATTTAGATTCTCATTGTGTTTGGCCTATGCAAGTTGTCCCTATGAAGGGTTCTACCACTATAGTGAAGAATCAAAGGAATTAACTTATCCCCACCCAAACTATCATGGCATGGTAGGTGTTCATAGATTATAAGAAATTTAACAAAGCTACAAGGAAGGACAACTTTCCTATTGTTTTCCTTGATCATGTCTTTGAGCACATCACACACTAAGAATTTTTTTACTATCTTGATAGATATTCAAGTTTCTATCAAATTCCTATCCACAAGAAACAATAATAGAAGACCACATCAATTTTCCCACTTGGTACATATGTCTTTAGGATGATGAAATTCGGTTTATGAAATGCCCCCGCTACGTTTTAATGTTGTAGAACTGCCATATTTGTAGGATTGACAAAAACTATTATGGAAGTATTCATTGATGATTTCTTTGTCTATGGTGAATCCTTTAATTCATGCTTTCATCAGTTATCACTAGTTCTATAAAAAAGTTAAGAGGCACATCTAGTGATAAATTGGGAGAATTTCCACTTCATGCAAAGGAGGTCATAGTCCCTAGCCACAGGGTTTGCAATAGAGGGACAGAAGTTGACAAGGCAAAGATTGAAGTAATTGCAGTACTTGCACCACCTACAAATGTCAAGGAAGTTTCTAATTTCTTGGGTCATGATAGGCCCTACTATAATTTCATCATAGACTTCTCAAAATTTGTGAAGGTGATGACCAATATTCTATCAAGGAAGTCATTTTCTCCTTTGATGATGCATGCATGCGGTGCTTCAACACTTTCAAAGTCACTCTCATCACCACACCTATCATCTAAGCACCAGATTGGTCTTAACCTTTTGAGATCATATGCGATTCTAGAAACTATGTCATGTCAACAATCTTGATCCATCTCATTAACAAAATGCATCACATCATCTACTATGCCTCCAAGACTCTCATTGAAGAACAACTGAACTATGTTGGAATAGAGTAGGAGTTTCTAGCTATTGCACATGCCTTTGACAATTTAGGTCCTAACTTGTCAGATCTAAGGTGTTCATGTACACCCACTATGTAGAAACTCGCTATTTGATGATGATTAAGGATGCCAATTCAAGACTAATTTGTAGGGTTATGTTTCCATAAGAATTTGACCTTGAGATTCAAGACAAGAAGGAAAGTGAGAACGTAGTGGTTGATCATGTCAACTATCATCTCCTTGAAAATCACAAAAGACCCATTAATGACTCCGTCCCCAACAATCATCTCATGAAGATCTCCTTAAACATTCGATGGTTTGCATATTTTGTGAACTACCTTGCTGCATGAGTCTTCCACAATAACAACAAATAGTTCCTCCATGATTTGAAATACTATAATTGGGATGATCCATACCTTATCTGCATAGGTGGTGGTGGCCTCTTCTGCGGATGTGTTACTGAAGAAGAAGTGCGCTCAATCCTTGATTCTCAGACCAATGGGTGGCCACTTTAGTGCCAAGAAGATTTACTTGAAGGTTCTACTGTGTGGGTTCTACTACCCCCCATTTTTAAAGACTCCTAGAAGTTTGATTACACAATGTCAAACAGCCATTCTATATAGAATGAAAATATGTTGGGGAGAGGGAACCAATACTCCAATTTTGAGGCGAACCTAACCTGATTTGATGAAGAAAAGATGACCTAAAATGAAAACTGACTCGGTATTCAATTATTCTGACTGGGGTATCAACAATAAGAGAAGTAGGTTATGTTCTAATTGGTACCCACTAGTTGTTGCCTACCAAACAAAGGGACTATAGCAAAGTCACAGGAGAAGCTTATGATATGATTTAGTCTGATTTTGTTAGTGAGAAATCTTTAGTCTTGTTTGATTGACATAATATATTGTGCTTGGCATTCTGACTGGTGTTCAGTCTACTATATCATATCGAAATAAAAAATATTACATGTTATGTTCACCCAAAAAAAGGTAGATTTGAGTGGACAGAGAAGGCCAAAGATGCATATGAATCTAGAAAAGGGGTGGCAGGGTGGGAAGTAATCTTGAACAGAAAAAGTTGCATACATAGAGGGAACCAGGATCAGTCCCTTTTGACAACTAAATACAATAGAGCTTGAAGTTAGGGTTTTTTCATGGGCAAGGTTGGACAACAAAAAGATGCTCGGATGAAAAAGCCCATGTTGACCATGCTTTTTCAGGTAAATCTACTTAAGGATGAGAATTCCCTCACTCTGCTCACCTTGTGTGTATTTTGATATCCTATCTAGTGTTCATTTATTGATTGTGCATCCCCTTTCTGCATCCTCCAATTTATCTTGCAAAATTCTATGAGTTAAAGGAGGACATGAGTGATGTTTGAAATCAACGTGGAGAAGCAAACTAGGTCACCTTTCTTTGGGATGCACTCAGATTCCCTCCAGTCAAGTTTGAACGAGTCCCTTTGTTTGCAACGTCAAATGCAAAGTGTCATATCAAGTAAGGAAGCCATACTCATTGGATGTGAGGTAGATGTGAAATGCATCTGCTATCGGGGATCATATATGAAGATCAGAAGAAATATTTACTTGACCCAATTATAGGTATATGGGGTGGAAGTGATCCCCTTGGAGGGCTTCCAAAATCTTTCTACAACTGGTCTCATTGGTGCATTTTACTTATTATTGACTTTATTGCTTGAGCAAGGTGAGACGCTTGGCACCAAGGGACCCCTATACCTATAACATTCCCTTACAGCCAGAGAGACGAGCCTACTATTCATATTCATAGGAATATTCATAGTCATCAAAAGTGGAAATAAGTTCAGAACATGAAAGAATATTGTTCTCTAGCTATTTGATTTATACTCACACATTGGCCCCTCCTCTCATTTGATAAAATCTTTGTTGATTCTGTGTTGCAGCCATGATATTTTTATAGAATTAAATAATCATCATATTTCTTCCTTTATATAATCTACACTAACATGACCTACACACTCTGTTACTCTATGTTTATAGAAAAGAAAGGATAATGCTTGGATTGATCATAGTTGGTTTAGCTAATCGTATACGACACGTACATGTTGTTGTGATAAAAATAACATCTTTCAATTGGTCATATAAGATTCCTATTGAGGTGAGGGACACAATATACACACTGGACTAGCCACTACACTCTATTCTTAATGCAACGTGACAGTTCCACACTCAATCATATAAAATAGCCAACATATATCCCCACTCTATTGCAGTCAGACGGTTTTGATGCTTTACGCTACTGCTATGCTTCATTTCTCCTACAGAAGCTTGCTGTGGTGACTGGTGACAACCTATTTGTGCAATTCCTCCTTCACAATCCATATTCGTGCAAATAAAGATCTTATCCCGCTACTTTTACTAGCACTAGAAAGGGATAAAGTGAAGGTGTAAGGATATTGACCTTGGCTTAGAGTCACCAAGAAGGTAATTGTCCAGTTAGAGGGGCAAGACAAAGAGGTAATTAAACATGTATCTTGAGTCAGACCACTTATTAATCCCCTAACTCCAACTACTCTTAGTCCTTCACCTACTACTATGACTTCTCTAGTCCCATACAGGTAAGGGGGAGTAGCGAGAATCTGATTCCTTCATGGGGAATCTCTATATGTCGGGGTTGCCTCTCCAGCAACTTCCATACTCTATTAATTTTGCAACCTTTCTCTTGAGATGAAAAGGTAGATACTGTAATCCAACTCCTTTCCTTCTTATGAAGGGTATTCTATACCATAACCATAAGGGGTACATTTTTATACCCTCTTTGCTCCTCAACCTTATTGAATGTGACTCCCAGTTAGTATTACAGCCCAACAGAGTGCATCTAATTGATTGCGTAGTACACATCACCCCTTATGAAACTTGGTCGATGAATCTTCCTCTTGTCCTCAACATTATTTCCCTTCCATGAGGAAATCATTTTGAACCTTTCTCTAGAACCGGACTTACCAGACTTAGGGGCCTAGGTCAAAAAGATTTTACTGTTGTGAGATATATTTCTTTCTTGGATCCACTATATATTATATATTGGTTCAAGAAGGGCCTTCCAAACTAGATCATCCCACTCACTGTGTGTGGAGTAGGAGGATGCCACTAATAGAGAACAATTCCAACATAATTGAAAGAGAAGGACTCCCATGTTAATTTTGCATAGAAGTTTTGACATTAGATATTCGATAGATGTGGTGCTAAATGGGTAGACCATCAGGCCTTGAAAAAAAAGGTTGAGGTATTTAAGGGCGTACTGTAATGATAGAGATCAAGAAACACTTCCGATCATGAAGAGATGTCTTAGACATCTTCGCAGGAGGTTCACTTTTTCGAAATTTTGTTGGACTACATGGGTCCATTCCCTCTATCTTGTGGATACTCCTACATCCTTGTCATAATAGATGATGTTTCTAAGTGCATTGAGGAAATTCCTACTATTAGAAGTAATTCAAATCCCATGATGAAGATTTTAAAAGTCATAATCTTCCCTATGTTTGGGGTACCACACATTATCATCTGACGAAGTGTCATATTTTCTAGAGAAAAAGTTCAAACTCCTACTAAAAGGATACGGTGTTCATCATGAAGTAGCTACACCATACGATTGATGAATGCATATTCGTCTTAGTTTTAGTCGCCATGTTTGTCCTAGTTTTGAACTGAAAGCTCTCATATACAGCCGGAATCTGCTCATATATAATTTTCCTCAGTTTCAGATGATTAATTAGAGTTTTGATCAAATGCATTCATCTCCATTGTATGATTAAGCATCACACTATGTGCACTAATATGGGAGACAGTGGTCCTCCTAGTCAGTGGGTTCATAAAAAACTTTTGACAATTTGGACCTTATTTTTTATGGCCAATCCCTTCATCAAAAAGTATCCTCATCGGTCAGAGGATTCATTGACGCATGACCATCAACCCATAGTAATAGCCCCTGCCCCACCCCCCTATGGGGGTGGGTTTGTTCCAAGATGTCATGACCGCTACCAAGAAGACAATGTTGCGACCGCAGCCAAGAAAACAATGTCGCGACTGCATCTTAGATATAGTGTCGACCGACACTCGGTACGGCTGACCCGAGGCCAAGATGATGTGATTGCGGCACCCAACGTGACTAATACAGCCACCTCAACCACAAAAATTGCATGCATCTGTGGCACCCAACTGCGACCATGACACAGATATCTCGACCGATGCAAAGACCTAAACCGTAGCAAACACCTCAGCTTGGTTGGGCATACGCCTGGCACGATCGTGTTGAGGAGTACCATGACCAATACTAAAGGCCGCGACTGTGGAAGTTTAGATAGTTCTCCATAGCCTTGCACCTACAAATAGATGACCCCCTCCTTCATTTGAGGCATTGCTTCCACTCCATCCACAGTGACATACTGTCGCTCTGTGCACAGCCAAGGAAGATGATCTCCTCCGTCAAAGACTACCTCTGTGGCATCCTTGCTACCCCGCCATCTCTGTGCCATCATAATCTATCTCCTAGCCATGAAAGTGGTGGTATTTCAGATCTATATCACCTTCATACATCATCCATGTACCGCTCCATCTCCTGCGAGCAAGAGCATGAGAAGACAAGGAAGAAGGAGAGACAAGATCATCCTCATCCAACTTGATGTTCTTCCCCTCCTCATCCAGATCTTCCCCGCCATCGTGTAGAAGATAGTTTCTCCATCGAGCCATGGCCATCCTCTTCACCATGACCATGGTGGAATCTTCCCTCTCTCTTATTCTTTTTGTTTCTATCATGAGGAGAGAGTAGTCCACTTCATTGGGGTGCGGGGACTAGCCCCACTACTCGTGCTTACATGTTCATCTTATAACATCCCATGTCTTGTATATAACTTTCCATCTTGTTGTTAATTATTTAATGCATGCTTTGTGGATTGATCACCTACCTTTCATGATCTATTATTTTCCTTTGCTATTAAAACTTAAATACTTAGGGTTTGAATATCGATTAACATGGTTGGTTCTCGGACTAGAACTTCCAAAGGGGTATCTCCAGGGTCATGTGTGTGTGACCTATGAGTAATAAGACATCTAGCCCATGGAGATGCTTATGCAAACTCTATTTCCTAACGGATGGTTTGCTACTCCATTTGGATAGTTGTATCTTGCCATGATGTGTTTGCATGTGTAGTGGTGGTGAAACACGATTCCACCCCAGTGATTCCCTTCATTAATCTAAACTCACTTTTTAATCCCGCTCTTTTACTTTCCTTGTAATTAGTTTAACTAAGCCCAAATCAACTCCTATTCAAAATATTAGTCTTAGTTGATCCATATTTGACTAGCAAGATTCTTAAAAATTTTGTCCCTTGGGATTTGATCCTTAACTATACTGTGATAAGACACATCCACTTGCGGGGAGTACTATTGCACAAGGTTTTGGTAAAAACTTAGGGATTTCATCCCTAAGTGAGTTTCTTAGTGCAATAAAAGTCACATCAACCATCCTCAAACCTCCATCTAAGTTGAAGTGTGTAATAAAAAAAACCAAGTCCATCCTCTAGAGAATAGATGGAGCGGTAAGGAAGGAGTTGACATTTTAGTGAAATGATACCATGTGGGCATATTGAACCACTTTCAAGACTCCCTTGGATACCATGTAAATCTAAATAATCCACGACAAGTCTTGTCACCTCCTAGTAGAGATGGAATAGAAGACCATATGGCTTTTATAGTTTCTAAACATTGACCTCTCTCTTAGTAAAGAGATGTGGTTTCTTCAGCTATAGGATTCGGAGGAGCTATGCATATCTACATATGAAAATGCATGCATATACAAAAAGGGGACAAGGATGTGGCACAATGATCACCTAAAGATGAAAGGCATTCAAGTTGGTGACCAAATTTTCCTTTACATCTCCCTCGTGATATGGCACTGGTTGCACCTTGTAAAGAAGATCTACCTACACAATGCATTTTTTTTGTAGGGAAAGATCAAAGGAAAATTTGTTACAATCAGCCAAAAACTAAAAAGGTACATACCACTGAATATTTGGTAGAAAAAGAACCATTCCACTTCCTCTTACCACTCCTCCTAAAATCTTAAGAGCAAGCATCAAGCCACAATTTTTATAAGGAGCTAGTCAACAGCCAACCCAATTGTTATCTAAATAGATTTTTTTATTTCTTTTAATCTAGTTCTCCAAATTTTCTTGCACTATTTCAATATCCAAGATTCATTGCATAAATCAAACAATCTTTTAATTTGATTTTCCATTAAAAATATTTCAGGGTATCTCTTCGAGATAGGGATGTTGTTGACCCTCAGATTTGAGTATATGGTTCCCTGATCAGACAATCACAGGGGGTTCATTCTATCACACGAAATCCACTTCTAATAGATCCTCCTATCTCCATTCTTGGTACCCTAATCTACTTATATTAGGGAAATTATCTACCAAGCATATCACACGATCCCTTATCCAGATCAGGCACAAAAACCCACATTAGTGGCTACTAGAATGGAGTGTTCATTGTGAGTTGATTAATCTCCCACTTTAGTCTCCAAATATGTTTTTAGAGAGCTTTTTGTTCACAGAGTAGAGTGACTGATCTCTACATCATATTGGGGAATCTTAATGCAGCAAAAAATCATGAGTGGCCCTAGACATCTTCTGATTTCCTAACCCAACATGTAGATTGGTGGGTCAAATAGTGTGGCTCAAAACACAAATATCCCTTGATCGATTGAGCAACAATCATCTATTTGTTTGACCAATGATTCGACTAGCACATGCCAAGGTTCTAGATTCCCTGATGTGCTTTCTCCAAGTATGGTCATCTCTCCTCATACCTAATAAAATGATGGTTGTGGGTAGTAGAGTGACCAACTTCTACTAGCATCCCTCTCCTTAGCCATAATCACTATTGAACCATGAGGAGCAACCCACCTTAGTGGTGATTACCCAAAAAACACAATTGACCGCCTAATCTCACTCCACCAAAATGCCAATCTCGCTATCATGGATCTCTTGTATGTGGACACCAAGTGCCGAGCTTTACCTCCCTTTCTTCTTCACCATGTCATAGTGTCCATCCCCATATTCACTAGCACATGGATCAACCTATCTGTGTCCTAATGATTGATTGATCACTGTGAAGTGCAAGTGCTCTCCAATGATGCTCCTTTACCTTATTCTTAATCACCACTCCAACAACCATTCAGTCAACCTCGAAGTTGTAGATCACACAAACCACTTTCTCTACAAACACCATCAACAACCTATAGATTGTCCGATCGACTGAGTAGATCACATGATATTTCCCTTATAGACATCTCTGATATTGTACAGATCCATCAACCCCATCCCACAAATTTTCAATTCAATGGTTCACAAAAGCCACCACATCCATAGGTCTTCTGATCGAGTCAATGTTCACCCAATCTCCTTCCTTTAGAGATATTGCAATCCTAGAAATTGCCAGATCTCTCATGTAGATTGTCTAATCTACAACTATGGAGTAATCAAGGATTTCTATAAAGAGCATCCTTCTAAGAGGTCTGGTTGCACACTCCTACAAAATTTTAACACCATATGATCTCAAAAAGAGCATGTAAAAGGCAACATCTATCAAAACGCCACTACCAAACTCCCATTCTCTGTGGCCATCCAAAGGCATTCACATCTAGGAGAGGTGTCGTGATATGATGTGACTCCCTCTGAAGAAGAGGAGGCTCTCAGAGACGAGCCCATGGAGACACATACAGTTGAGGTCAAGCACATGATCGAGGATGCAACGCTCAGTAAGGAAACATTACTTATGGCCAAGTAACCTCTAATTTTTCTCCATCCCCACCACCTATCTTTCAAACTAAAGGTGATATGCATGCCTACCCTCCTAGATTGTATTCCTAGATTGCCCATGTACCCATCGAGCACTACAAGCAACTCAAGCCCATGAAGTCCCTTGGCGTGTTTTAGACCTGGTTTTCCTACCCCAAGATGCTGAATAGGTTGTCGATCTTTGAGACTATAATGGTCATCCTCAATCATTCATGCATTTCTCTCTTCCCCTTCAGTATGTGGTTGAACTTTAAGGGGCTCACTCTTGAGATCCTAGCCTCTTGTGCCAAATATTTTGAATATTGGAAGTATGATTGTTCCTTCAACATGTCTTAGAAGGAGCACACCTTTGTCAATGAGCCTCTTACTACCCTCATCATCGATGTCGACAAGGATTGGCTAAAACAACACATCGTTGAGAATGAAATTAGACCAACCAAGAAATAAAACACCAAAAAAAATCAAGAGGATATCACAAGGATGATATGTTCTTTCCCACATGGCATGAAGGCATCAAACGTTCCTATCCTAGTGGTGCACTACCTCCATCGCATTTTTGCATCCACCTTTTTTGGTAGAATTGACACATCTAGAGTCATTTTAGCACCAAACCTTTACTGTCAATGGTTTCTATTGAATGGTGAGCCATACAATTGGGGGAGTGCACTCATTGACCATATACATATCCAATAGAGAAGCAACAAACTTTAGAGTTCTTATAGGGAGGTGTGATCGCCACCTCTACCTATCTCATCTACACCCTTATCCCCTTCACTGCAATCATGATGCAGAATATATCTTACTTGATCGACATTCATTACTTGATTCTTTATGCAAATCTATGGGTCACAAAAGATCAAGGCATCTACAAATGGATGTTTAACTACAACCAAACTACTCTAAAATTTCCCACCCATGCCTATTTTCCAATAGCAAATCTTGTCTACAATCTCACAAATCTAAACACGCACATCTAACATTACATGAAGGATCATCCACCTGTCAAGGGTGAAGTTCCTAATTCAGAAGATTGGGATATGCAAAATCTCCATTGAGGCAAATGATGAAAAGACTGGACCTCACCTTCACCTTCCCCTTTTACACGTCACATGAAATGATGTCTTCTCAAGATTATAAGGCCATCTAGGCCCAACCACTTCACCAGCCTCCAATAACGGTTGGATCATATTTATGGCACACAGACCCACATGAAGTGGGAGCAACAAAGGCATGGACAAAAATTGAACCACATGTACCTTATGTAGTTGTATCACGAGGTTTGGAATGTGGATTGAGGTGACTAAGACCTGATGTGCAATTACTTTGCCTACTATGGTGCCAGGAGAAGAGATTCGCCCCCCACTCTCAATATTGGGGAAATTAGCACACTGAACCACCTAGCTGAGGAGCCCGCATGAAATCCTCTCAGCCAGGATTGGTTGGACGAACCAACTTAAGATGCTTCCCATGTCCATCCTGCACAACACCCACCATTGCTCGATGATCACAAAAAGTGGTGGCATTTTCAATAATTCCCTTCCTGTTAGAACCCCAATTTTTGGGTACTTTTGGTGAGAAATGTAATTTCTCCTATTAAAGATATTTGAACAAATAATGATATAATTTGTTTTGAATAAATGGATTTCTTTTACAATAACCTTGTTGATTGTTTTGTGGGCTTTATTGGCTATTGGGCCCAATAACAAGGAAAAGACAAAAGGTGGGGCGATGAGTTCCGGTGAGCTCGAGGCCCTGGAGAGGTGGGGGATGACCCCCGCGATCAGCTGCAATGACGGCAGCACTACGTCTCGTGAGGAATGGGATGATTGGCGGCGTTTGATGGTTATTCCCCTCTACGGGCTGAAGAACTGACCAACTTAAATGAGGGCAGAATGGTCATTCTGTTATATTTCCAAAATGAGCCACTTTGCATGGACGGGGTGACGTGGCGCTCAGCGATTGGTCAAGTTAGTGGAATAATGCAAAAAATGTATCTTTTTATTCGTAGCTTGGATCAATGCATATAAAATATGAAAGTTGCTCAGGAAAATGAGAGGAATCCATTAAAAATAGTTTTAGAAGCTACTTCCTCTTTCAATTCGAAAAGTAGTGGAATTATCAACTTTAATGTATTAATGATTAAGAAACCCTATTTTGAGATGATTAATGTATTTAGAAGAGTTTTATGGATGATTAAAGTTTATATTAACCTATTAATTATAAAAAGGTACATTAAGAACAAAAAAGATGAACTTTGCATGTAATTGGTTTAATTTAGAATTCCATGTACATAAACAAGCTTTAACGAGCCTTAGAACCCTAATGTTAGTCATTGTGACTATTAAGGGCTTTAATTATTCAAATTCATGAATAAAGCTGAGATATGATGTTTCTAAGCTATTTTGAGTATAAAAGTTCCTAATTTTGGATAAATACTCTTAATATAGTAATTAGGATTTTCTTATGGATAAAGGTGGAATTAATGATAAATAGAGTTCATATGTGAATTAGATCCTAATGAACTATGAGTTGTTAATCCGGAAGGAACCAAAGATGATAATTGGGCCTGATGATCATGTCATGAATTAAAAGGATAAAAATGGTAGTTTTAATGTAAAAAGGCTTAATGGACATAAGTGATGGTTAATTGTGCCTTTAATCCGAAATTGAGGTTATATGTTGTTAAAAGGTAACCTTAATATCTTTCATGAAGAATAGATGAGATAATTAGGGTTTGTGAGTAATTGTATAAAATTAGGGTTTAAAATAGTAAAAATGAAGAGAAATCCTAATTGCAAATGGGAACCCTAAAAGTGGACTAGAAACCTTAGGAAACGAGCTAGTTTAATAGACCTTGATGGCCTGATCAATGATAGGAAACTTGGATGCATATTTTAGGATCATCTTGTGTGATTGCTTATTACTTGATTACTTGCTTAGTTGGATTATATCTGCACTCCAGTCATCATGGCAGGTATGTGGTTACACTTATGGTTAATCACTTATTTTTCACGGTGATTCCCAGATGTTTTATCGGTTGCCTGAAAATAACTACTTTGATGACTTTTATTTCATGCAACTATAGAGTGACTATGATTATCACAATTATAATAGAAGTGTGTATTCTCACACTTACATGCCACCTTGATGGATGATACCAAAAGGTCAAGCCCAAGAGGGAAGACCCATGGGTACCATGAGTGGTGACCCTAGACACCAAGCTCGGGATTGAGAAGGCAGTATTTATTGAATGACTAATGGGCACCATGAGAGGTGACCCCAGGCACCAAGCTCGAGAATGAGAAGGTGGCCTTAAGTCATTGGAAAAAGAGAAACCCTAAGGAGGGTATGCCAGGGTTAGGGAAAAAGCAGTGGAGAATGTCACATTGAAAGCATAAATTGGTTTGTTAATTAACTTGATTGTGATATTTAGATTGTTAGCCATGTTTGTGAAATTTTGGTTGTCCCCACATACCGGCATATTTCGATATGTTGACTGATGTTTTGTTTTTTGGCATTTTAGGTGCAAAATCGAAAAGGACAAACAGTAAAGTGGCACATATGTAATTAAATAAGAATTAAAGTACAAAGGAGAATTAGTTAGAATAGAGTCCCAATGTGGATAGAAGTTAGATATCTAAGTTTTGAAAAAGGTATGCAAAGTTTTATTTTTTTAATACTAGTTCTCAGTTTAGTTGGTAGAATTTCATAATTATTATTGATTAATTGACAAACCTTTGATCTAATTTATTGGGATAACAGTTTTGACCTCTTGGTCTCCCTTAATTGGGGGTTAACGGGGGCGGGGTCGTTACATTTGGTATCAAAGCATAGGTTCCTCATTTAATCTTTAATAATTAGTAAATTTTACAAATTCCATAGAACCGAGGGAGTTATTAGAGGATTTTTCAAAAGATAGAGGTGTCTACAAAAGGATCACGTCTGGGGGCTACCAATATTTTCCTCTACACTGCTAGTCAGAATACGAGGACTCCCAGATTAGTCTGACTGCTAGGCTGATGTCTTAGGATCTGACTCAAAATAAGATACCTTTAGAACTCTCTCATCTTGTTCATCCCTTCTCAAATCTAATGATGTTAAGGATTTCATGGATTAGGGTTTTCTCTCTTTTCCTCACTCTCTTGAGGTATGGGTAAGGTTGATAAGGTTTAAGGAATCCTCCACCAAATTAATGAAAAACATGTAAATAAGATGTCATCGACATAAGCTTAATAGTTTAAGCATAAACTAAAGAATAGATACATGCTTAGGTCATATGACAAATGTTGTCACGCCCTCAGGAGAGACCTGAGGCTAGACCTCCTTATTAGGAGGATGAGTGGAGAGAGTTAGTCTTGGAGGTAGAGACCTCCATTATAAGTAGAGACCTGGCACATCCTTTGAGGATTATGCTAACCCTAACCCTAAGTGGTGGTTAGAGAGAGATGGCATGATGAGTTAGATGTCATGCCAGAGGTGTGGACATGCTTTTGGATACCCATGATGATATGAGCCATGTGAGGTTGGATGACCTAGTACCTTTGGCAACCCAACCCTAGAAAGAATTGTGCATGTTAGAGTGAAGGATACCTCCTTCATTGATGAGGTTAGTGAAGAACCTATAGAAACCCTATGGGCTTATGTGAGTAGGGAATAACATGCACCCAGAGTACGTCAGTAGTGTAGGCAATATGTTGAAACCCTGGACAGAAGAGTATGTTGGATAGCTTATGAGATAAGCAAGAAGAGCTTTGGCTAATCTTGAGCGAACATCAGTTTGAATAGAGGCTTCAGCCATGTAGGGGTATGCTTTTGAACTCAATCCTTCATGGAGAAAGAACCTCTAGTAGTAAGGTTATTTGTAGGGTTAGCTCTAGAGAGAGAGAGAGAGAAGGACCCAAGCAAGAAGGTTGGAAGTTTAGACTCCAAGATGTGAGGATCAGTGGGGAGTTGAGGATGATGCGACCTAAGTGGATGGTAGTGGTTGCCTCATACATGACCCCTGGAGGCTAATGGTATCTTGGTTGCCTTTAGAGGAACCAAACCACAAAGAAAGGATGAGGCTTCTGGTACCTATGTGCCTATGGTATAGGTGTTTACCTTCTGAGATGGGAAGAAGAGTTCCTTAGTCCTAAAGAGGTTTAGTAACCAATTGTGAGGCCTTACACCTTGTTGGTTATCCTTGAGGAGGACTCCGCTCTAAAGTGTTGCTCAAGTAGAAGGATGACAGGAAGTGTATGCCATACCTTGTACATGCTTGGTTTGTGAGTAAAAGGTTGAGCATGCAATTGGACATCAGAAAGGTGAACCTAGGGTTCTTACACCTAAGAGGGAAAGTGGTGTACTTGATGCTCATGATGAGAGTTGAGTTTTATAAATTTGAGCATGGTAATCCTCATGTTTAGAGGAAAGCGAAAGCCCTTAAGTCGGGGGTATGTTTGATGAACCCCTCATAGCTAAGTTAGTGACATGGGTAGGTATGATCTTGGTCCAATGTTGAGGAATGAGAACAAGTATGACCAAGCATGGTTTAGTGGATGGCCTGCTTGTGCCTTAGTAGCTTTCTAGGGCTAAGTATGCCCATGTGGATGTAAACCCTAGGCATAAGGACGTTTGTGAACTTCATTATCAAGGTATAGTTTCCTCCCAACCTAGGAGAGGGACCCTTTTGTGGGGTTTATACTAGATTTTTATGGTTTTGAGGTAACCTAAAGAGGTCTCATATGATTTTGAGAAGCTAAGTGAAAAGTACATAGTAAGAGAATGAACTTGTAGACCCACAGATAACCATCTCTAAGTGCATGTGGATGTGTTTCCACAGAGGTAACTGGTATGGGGCCTGACCAAGGTAGGTAGGTTGCCATGACCCCTATGAAAGGATGAAAGTCATCCCAGGAATGCAGAGGGAGATGATGGAGACTTGGGTAAGGTTCTTATTTGGATATCTACTATAATAGAATCCTAAGTCTATCCTAGGGTCAGATAGGGATAAGACTGATGGAAGTAGGAGTTGTCTAATTCCCTGGTTGCACATGAACATAGGGTCAGGAGGTAACAGCTATCATTGTCTAAGGGCCATGGGTTAGGAGATTGATCACCTTCATGGACTCATGGGACCCAAAGGGCAGATGAGTAGGGCACTCTCTGTATGCATAAGGGAAGAGGGATGACCCCAAGAGTTCTGACACCCTGTAGACCTAGAGGAGATGGCCAAGGATTGTGCGGTGACCCAAGTAGGTTTGAGACTAGTTTTCCATGGAAGTAACCTTGATATTGAAATGATTGTGATGTAGAGACATATGTTGCACGTTTCAACTTAGATTTGAAGGTGTACTGGCTAGGTGGGATGTACCATATCTACTCTTTGAATGGGAAGAACAATATATTTGGACTGCAACCAAATGCTTATTTCCTCTTGTTATGGGAGTGAAAGATAGGACAGTATGCATGCCATACACTAAGGATAAAGATGATGTGAGTTGGAATGTTGTTATGAGGTATGAGGACAGAGATGATAAAATATCCTTGTGGAGTGAACGATATGTGAATGGTTTACAAACACTAGGAGAACTAAGGTAGACATCTTAGGAGGATGCTTTTATCATTAGCTATGCGGAATTTGTGAGATATACAAGCTTGAGTTTGATAACCAAGAAGATGAGCTCTAAGTTTTCTTGATGAAGATAGACTTAGAGTTTGAGATGAGATGATAAGTGAAATAGATGGGGGTGTATGTATTCAAGATTACCTTACACACACGGATGTGAACTGGTTGAGATGCAGCTTCCTAGTTTAGTTAAGAGTCTAGAAGAGGTTGTTAGGTTATCCCTAAGTTGAAAAAGAAGATATGTTTCGATAACACTCAGATGTAACGATATCAATTGATCAAGTTAGTGGTTGTGTGGTTTACCAACCTAGGCCTTGATGCAATAAAAGGATGGTTGTAGAACCTCAGCTGCACTTCTCTGGAAAGGAAGGTTATGAAACCCCGACTAGAGTGGTTTAGGGTTTCTGAGGAATCGATCTTGAGGAATCATGACTTACAAGAGATCATGATTTTCATATCACCATACACCGTGGTACTATGAAGATAGTAAGTGACAATAGTACTTTGGATACCTAATATGAAGTTGCATGTGGCTTGTCGCCATGCATATCACGAGGTGATGGACGAACACCAGTAAACCAGTAAGTTGATACAAAGGGATAAAAAGTCCCTGAGAGGGAATGGGAGATCATCACTATGGATGTTGTGGTAAGTCTCCCCTAGACCAAGGAAGGTCAAGATGCAATATGGGTTATGGTAGATGGCCTCACCTAGATGACATAAGGAAGAAAGAATACTGTCAAGGGACGGATCCAATTGAACTACATATGAGAGAGAGATGGTTCAACTACATTATGACGTGAGTTCAAAAGTTCTTGAGTATAACCTAAAGATTCACTTCCATGTGGTGGAAGTAGGTAACTGAAGAACTCGATGTTAGTACAGTTTATCACCTTTAACTAATGGTTAGTATGATCTAGACTAGAGGGTCTGATGAGAGCATGTGTGCTCATTCAGGGTGATACATTGAGACAGTTCTTGTCCTCTATAAGATGTGATGGTAACCACCATAGCCAATATTGGGATGTAAAAAAGCTTTGTAAGGGAGGTTGTGTAGGTCACCACTTCAGTAAGATGAAGGGACCACGCGAAGGTCAGGAAAAGGACCACAATGTGTGCAGATGAAGTCACTTTGATCGTGTAATGGATGAAAGAGAGCCCAGGAGCGACATCAGTCGTTAGCTGATGAAAAGCAGACTGACATGCAGTTCACTATGTGAAAGTATGTGATGTGAAAATCCAACCCCTCTAAGTGCTATCCCTGAGGCTGCGAGGGATGGGAAGTCGTCACATTTGAAGCGCAACACCCCACGTTGCCAGAGAGGAGCTCGGCCATCACCCTTATGCTCCAGCTCATGCATGACGACCGCAACACGAATGCAATCCCGACCACATTTGTAGACCCACCCAGCGTGAACCAGTGGTGCTGGCCATGAATGGAGGGCATCCTTCAATGCATGGGGATGCGATGGAGGTGGGGCGACGAGTTCCAGTGAGCTCTAGGCCCTAGGGAGGTGGGGGATGACCCTCACGATTAGCTGCACCGGCGGCATCACTAGGTCTCGTGAGGAAGGGGATGACGGACAGCGTTTGATAGTTATGCCCCTCCACGGGTTGAAGCACCAACCAATTTAAATGAGGGAAGAACGGTCATTCCGTTATGTTTCCAAAATGAGCCTCTTTGCATGGACGGGGTGACGTGGCGCTCAACGATTGATCAACTGAAATAATGCAAAAATCATTTCTTTTTATTCATAGCTCAGATGAATGCATATAAAATATATAAGTTGCTCAGAAAAATGAGAGGAATCCATTAAAATAGTTTTAGATACTAATTCCTCTTGAAATTCGAAAAGTAATGGAATTATCAACTTTAATGTATTAATGATTAAGAAACCCTATTTTTATATGATTAACGTATTTAGAAGGGTTTTATGGATGATTAAATTTTATATTAACCTATTAATTATAAAATGGTACATTAAGAACAAAAAGGATGAACTTTGCATGTAATTGGTTTAATTTAGAATTCCATGTACATAAACGAGCTTTAATGGGCCTTGAAACCCTAATGTTTGTCATTGTGACTCTTAATGACTTTAATTATTCAAATTCATGAATAAAGATGAGATATGATGTTTCTAAGCTATTTCAAGTATAAAAGTTCCTAATTGTTGATAAATACCCTTAATATAATAATTAGGGTTTTCTTAAGGATAAAGGTGGAATTAATGATAAATAGAGTTCATATGTGAATTAGATCCTAATGAACTTTGAGTTGTTAATCCAGAAGGAACCAAAGATGATAATTGGGCCTGATGACCATGTCATGAATTAAAATGATAAAAATGGTAGTTTTAATGTAAAAAAGGCATAATGGACTTAAGTGATTTTTAACTGTGCCTTTGATCTGAAATTGAGGCTATATGTTGTTAAAAGGTAACCTTAATATCTTTTGTGAATAATAGATGATATAATTAGAGTTTGTGAGTAATTGTATAAAATTAGGGTTTAAAATAGTAAAAATGAAGAGAAAACCTAATTGCAATGGAAACCCTAAAAGTGGACTAGAAACCCTATAAAATGAGCTAGGTTTAATAGACCTTGATGGACTGATCAATGATAGGAAACTTGGATGCATATTTTAGGATCATCTTGTGTGCTTGCTTGTTATTAGATTACTTGCTTAGTCAGATTATGTAACGACCCTGCCTCCCAGTAACCCCCAATTAAGGGAGACCAAGAGGTCAGATCTGTTATCCCAATTTGCAGATGAAAGGTTCGACAAATAATCTATAATAATTATCAAATTATACTGAACTAAACTAAAAGGAGGTAATAAAAATTAACTCCACATACCTTTTCAAAAACTTGGACATCTACTTCTATCCACATCCAGAGTCTATCCTATCTAATCCTCGTTTGCACTTTAATTCTCATTTAATTCCACATATGCCTCTTTACTATTTGTTCTTTTCACTTGTACCTAAAATACTGACAAACAAAACATCAGTCAACATAAATGAATTATGCTGGTATGTGGGGATATAATAATCATGCAACTATGATAAAAACATATTGCAATCAAATATGATTTAACAAACAACTTTACATTTTCAACATAATTGTGTGATCCATACATATCCTATCATCTGTGTTGTCCCTGTAGTGGACTTGGATGCTACCTTCCTTATGGTAGATCCCCATTAAACCCCTCATGATCCTACCTAATAGGTGAATAAATTTCTAGGGTTGAGTCACATGGCACTACCCATAGGTAGCCCACTCCTTAACTCATGGTGTGCTAAAGAGTCTCATGGCACTACACTTGGGTAGCCCAATTTCTAACTCATGATAGCCTAGACCTTGCTCTAGGTTACCCGTTTAGCCTTTGCAAAGTGACAGAGGAGGACCGAGATCTGAGCCAATCATGTATCTATATTTATAGTGATAATCATAGTCACTTTATAGTTGCATGAAATAAAAGTCATCCAAGCAGTTATTTTCAGGTAACCGATAAAACAATTGGGAATCACTGTGAAACTAAAGTGATTATTCATTAGTGTAACCAAATACCTTTCAGGTTGATTTGAGATAGAATAATCCAATCAAGAAATCCAAATAGTCAAGCAAGCACATTATGAGATCCTAAAATTTGCATATAATTTCCTATTATTAATCATGTCATTAAGATCTACTAAACCTAGCTCGCATCCTAGGGTTTCTAGTCCACTTTTAGTGTTTTCATTGCAATTAGGGTTTCCCTTCATCTCTTACTATTTTAAACCCTAATTTTATACAAAAGATCACAAACCCTAATTATCTCATCTATTCATCATGAAAGATATTATGGTTATCTTTTAACAACATATAACCCTGATATCAGAAAAAGCATAATTAACCATCAATTAAGTCCATTAAGCCTCTTTTACATTAAAGCTACCATTTTTATCCTTTTAATCAATGACAAGATCATTATGCTCATTTATCATCAATTCATAGTTCATTATGGTCTAATTCACATATGAACTCTATTTGTCATTAATTCTTACTTTATCCATTAGAAAACTCTAATTACTACATTAAGGGTATCTATCAACAATTAGGAACTTTTATACTTGAAATAGCTTGGAATTATCATATCTCAACTTTATTCACGATTTTGAATAATTAAAACCATTATGAGTCACATTTACTAATATTAGGGTTTCAAGGCCCATTAAAGCATATTTATGCACACGAATTTCTAAATTAAACCAATTAGGCACAAAGATTATATCTTTAGATCTAACTACTCCTTTTATGTCCAAAAATATCATCTTTGATTAATAACATCAACTTAGTTTCTTAAACTCATCCTAAATCAAAAACCAGGGTTTTGATTCATTTGAAGCATTAAGGTTAGTACTTTACCTACTTTTAGATTAGGATCAGATTCAGACTCTAAACCCATTTTTATTAGATTCCTCATTTTCTGTTTATAAATTTTCATATATTACTTGTCATAAACGGAGTTACCAATATGTAATTATGAATTTCCAAAGAACTTACCATTTTGGGCCAATCATAGAGAGCCACGTGTACTTTAATCTCCTTTTCTTGCAATTCCCTTTTTTTTCTGGTTCCCGGATCCTTTTCTAACCCACCTAACCCAACAACTGGGTCTGGAAGCCCCCCCCTCTTTATCTTCATGACCCACATGGACAGGGGTTTTCGCTCCCCTGTTTCCTCTGCAATATAGAGGACGGTGCCATTGGCTGGGCGGTGACCACCTAACCCACCGCGGTGCTTCCTTGGGGTCGAAACAGTTGCGCCCTCACAACCTCAGTTCATGGGGTACCACCACGTCAGATCCTCCCTATGATTACGACTACGAGACCTCTCTGTGCCATCTGTACCGTGCCTACGACCACCTACACGAGCAGCAGCCAGGCTGGTCAACCGCCAACTTGACTCCAGTTCAACACTCAAAATATCTCGGCTTCTTCTTACGAACTCGACAATAGGTTTAAGGATATAGAAAAAGGTTTGTAGCCCCTCCCTTATATAGGGGATAGAAACCTATGTTTCCCCCCGATTTGGGGAAATCACGTACAGATTAGGAAAGGCCTTCAATACTAGGTCGGTTGGAAGGGGAACTTTCTCCCGAAGCCATTAGGACTGTCTCCAATCCTGCCCAACGATCATACATCAAGAGAATCCAAATTGAACCAGACTGTTCCTATTCCTGATTCTTCTCAACTAGGTGATGAGAATCCAACATTGGATCTGAGATCAACGGCTATTAAGCCTCGAGCCAAGAACAAGGTTTCAGATAAATGTGACATTTAATTCGATTTAAAGATTATCACCTCTCTTTAGGATAATTTGTAAAATCCATAACTCTTAAATCATATATCTTTTTGATCCCAAATTTTAAGGGAAAGTCTATGATGACTTAATCTATTTATACCAAGTTTGAAGTCACAACTCAAAAGGAATAACTCCTTTTCTTCATTTGCAAGTCAATGACTTATAAGGCATATATTATGCATTGAAACATATATTTTCTCTTTCCTCTTTTCCCATATTCTTTATTTTGATTATTGATGATTACTCTTTCCATCAGTAATCACATGTAAATGAAATAATCAATTGTGGCCATTAATGCCACTTTCTAGGGATTTTTATACATTTATCATAAATATATTGCTTAAAATTCATTATCTTTTATCGTTCTATAATTTTTGGACTTTTCTTCTTTTCTTCTCTATTATTGGATTAACATAATAATAGGAATCACAAAATTACTATTCAAATGGATATTTGCAAAGAAATCCATCCTTTGAAGCAAAGCACACAACCTTTTCTATTAAGTACATATTCATAAAATCATTATATTTCAATTATGAAAACATATGCAAAAAGAAATTTGAGGTTATAACATATTATTTCTGCACTCCAGTCAGCCTGGCAGGTATGTGGTTACACTTATTGTTAATCACTTAGTTTTCACGGCAATTCTTAGATGTTTTATCAGTTGCCTGAAAAAAACTACGTGGATGACTTTTATTTCATGAACTATAGAGTGACAATGCTTATCGCAATTATAATAGCAGTGTGCATTCTCGCAGCTACATGCCACCCTAATGGATAATGCCAAAAGGTCAAGCCTAGGAGGGAAGATCCATGGGCACCATGAGTGGTGACCCCAGACACCAAGCTCGGTAGTGAGAAGGTGGTCTTTATTGAATGACTAATGGGCACCATGACAGGTGACCCCAGGCACCAAGCTTGGGAATGAGAAAGTGGCCTTAAGTCATTGGCAAAAGAGAAACCTTAAGGAGGGTATGCCAGGATTTGGGCAAAAGCACTAGAGAATGTCACATTGAAAGCGTAAATTGGTTTGTTAATTAACTTGATTGTGATATTTAAATTGTTAGCCATATTTGTGAAATTTTAGTTGTCCCCACATATCTACATATTTCGATATGCTGACCGACATTTTATTTGTTGACGTTTTAGGTGCAAGATTGAAAAGGACAAACAGTAAAGTGGCACATGTGGAATTAAATAAGAATTAAAGTACAAAGGAGGATTAGTTAGAATAGAGTCCCAATGTGGATAGAAGTTAGATATCCAGGTTTTGAAAAAAGTATGCAAAGTTTTATTTTTTGATAATTATTATTGAGTAATTGATGAACCTTTGATTTGATTTATTGGAATAACAGCTCTGACCTCTTCGTCTCCCTTAATTGGGGGTTACTGGGAGGTGGGGTCGTTACACATCCCTTTCATTCTGGGCAAAAGCTCGGTTTAATAGACCTTGATGGCCTGATCAATGATAGGAAACTTGGATGCATATTTTAGGATCATCTTGTGTGCTTGCTTGTTACTGGATTATTTTCTTAGTCGGATTATATCTGCACTCCAGTCATCATGGCAGGTATGTGGTTACACTTATGGTTAATCACTTATTTTTCACGGTGATTCCCAGATGTTTTATCGGTTTCCTGAAAATAACTACTTGGATGACTTTTATTTCATGCAACTATAGAGTGACTATGATTATCACAATTATAATAGAAGTGTGTATTCTCACACTTACATGCCACCTTGATGGATGATACCAAAAGGTCAAGCCCAGGAGGGAAGACCCATGGGCACCATGAGTGGTGACCCCAGACACCAAGCTCTAGATTGAGAAGGCGGTCTTTATTGAATGACTAATGGGCGCCATGAGAGGTGACCCCAGGCACCAAGCTCGGGAATGAGAAGGTAGCCTTAAGTCATTGACAAAAGAGAAACCTTAATGAGGGTATGCCAGGATTTGGGCAAAAGCACTGGAGAATGTCACATTGAAAGCGTAAATTGGTTTGTTAATTAACTTGATTGTGATATTTAGATTGTTAGCCATATTTGTGAAATTGTAGTTGTCCCCACATATCTACATATTTCCATATGCTGACCGACATTTTATTTGTTGACGTTTTAGGTGCAAGATTGAAAAGGACAAACAGTAAAGTGGCACATGTGGAATTAAATAAGAATTAAAGCACAAAGGAGGATTAGTTAGAATAGAGTCCCAATGTGGATAGAAGTTAGATATCTAAGTTTTGAAAAAGGTATGCAAAGTTTTATTTTTTTATAATTATTATTGATTAATTGATGAACCTTTGATCTGATTTATTGGAATAACAGCTCTGACCTCTTTGTCTCCCTTAATTGGGGGTTACTGGGAGGTGGGGTCGTTACACATCCCTTTCATTCTGGATTTAGAGTTTTATTGAGGGAGATCAAATTTATACGTTTTGCGTAGGAGGGTGGGTGGTATGTTGTTACTCCACCCCGATTATCTTCATTACTCCATCATTTTCTTTCTAGATTATCATTACATGTGTTTTCTATATTTCTTTTCAAAATTTTATGTTTTTTGCATGTAATTAAGCATTATCTAGTCGGCCTCAATTCATTTCCTATTTTCATGTTTACCTTGAAAATTTAGAAATGTATGCCCAAATTCTGAATGAAACAAATCCTTGTCGTAAAATGAATATCAACTGCCAATTCTAGAATATATCATGTCTATAATGACCATGAATAATATTACTTGCTAGAAATGATGGCAAGTCATATGAAATTGAGTGGAGTCAAATTTTAGTGTGTCTCTAAAATTGATAAACATAAGGTTCTTATGGAATTATCATTATTTTGCAATTCATATGATATGATTGAACTAGTTGTCAATGTTTTGTTCCTATTCTCCAAATTCTATAATAAAAGATGCATGAATTTAGCCTCTTATACTCTTCTTATACCATCCTCTTACCCCATAATCTAGCAAAAATACAAATAAAAAGCCAAAAGAATGTACCAAACTCCATGTTTGGGGTGGCATCACTTCTCTCGCCTCTTCACTTCTTCCACAACCCTCATATGTAATAGGGGCATACCAAAATAAAAAGATTCCAATATGCACACCAAAAGAAAAAAAATACAATCAATGTAATTGCAATAGAAATATAGCAATCTCGAGTCAAATAGATGAGAATTTGCAAATCTTCTTTTCCATACCTCCATTCACTCCAATTTTCTTACATGGAGCAGCAATTCACTCCAAAAGTATCTCTAGAATTTGTGAAAATCTTATAAGAATATGTGCAACCTTCTGAGACACTAGTGATATCATGATTGCATGTGCATATTTTAATTCTAAATTTTTTGAATGTGAATTCAATGTAGGGAATTTAAAACTAAAATTATTTGAGTCTAGGAGATTGGCCATGTCAGGTTGTATAAAACTAAATGATACTATGAATGGGAGGATGGCATGCTTGTAGTTTTATTTGGTAGGCTTCTTTGATTTAATTTTTCTTGAGTAAGAACAACGTTCATGATTGAGGTAGTTTATGAATGCACACTCTCCACCTTTTCATTAGTTTTGCTCATTTCAATTAAAAATTACAACATGATTTGTTTTGTTTCATCACTTCTGTTATCTCTCCCCAGTAACTAGGATTTTGATCAATTTTCTTAATCATATGCATATGTAAGAACATATCAACCTAAAATCATTCAAGTAGTTCTTCTCTAATCTCATATTCAAGATTGGAATAAGTTCACATTAGACTTTAAGCCATCCAACACATTCAGACATTCTGATCAGACACTCATTGATCGATCGATTGGAAGGTCAACAAAAATGTTAGAGGCTCTATGATTTTCTAGCAACTTTAGATCTACCAATATGTCCTATAGACTGTGCATTACTACCCATAGCATAGAGTTGAGAAGAAATAGTAGATCGTGCGATCTCCTATGAAGATCCCCACTAAATCAAAAATTGTCTCTCAGCATCAGTAACTTCATATTTATTGACTAACATTTAATCGGAGGATCTTCTATATTGCATGATCATGCATACTCTAAAGAAATTTTATTAGGATAAGATTGGATGATCTCCCACATCGATAGGCTAATGCACACTCTAATAGTCATTTTGTTGATTGATACATTGGGTGATCTCCTTTTTAGATTGCTTGATCATCAGGATGGACACTAGAAAATGACACAACCACCTGCCCAAGAGAGCTAAGTAATAGAAGTGGTGACTAAACCTAATGCTTCTCCATCATATTCCCACTAAATAAAGTGCAAGTTCCATAGCAAGAATCTGGTGGACACAACTAAGATGGGAATCATCCTAGAAAATTTCTTTATATTTGTTGAGGCCGGACTGGACTACAATTGTCAAAGACCACTGGTTGCTTCTCTCTTTTCTGTCAGTTACATGACTTCTCTTCTCTGCTCTCTCCTCTTATATCTATTTTCTTACCTCAAGTATGAGCAAGTAGAGATTCTTGATGGGGTATGGGAAGTAGCTCCATTGCTTGTAATCCATCCCATCATTATTGAACTTAGCTTTCCGTACATGATTGATCAAATCTACATTGACCTATTTCTTGTTATTCATACAGATCACTCTTCTAGCTTGTTTGATACAGTCCTAAGTGTAGAGACCATGGAACTTAGAATTATCACACTGAATCAAAATGTGTGATTGTGAATATGATCACGAAAGGGGTCTTATAGTATGTCGGAATTATATACCATAGGTAACAACACCTCAAACCCAGGGGGAATATAGTGCTTTTGATCTTGTGTTTTTAAAGGATATAAATTTGCTTGGTTTTAGTTTGATTGATGAGATTTTTGTTGAGTTATAATGGTGAGATACGTATCTAGGTGGTGGTTGGTGAGACCCACATGTCTCGGTATTCTTTATCATTGAATTAAACCCTTATTTTAATCATCTTTTGCTTTGAAATTATTAGTTCACCCTTAGTTTATTATCATTCTCAAATAACTAGAATTAAAGATGGTTTTCAACGATTAGTTTGAAGTGTCTACTTTATATCATCAAGCCTTGTGTTGTACTTGAAATGGTTTTTGTTATCATGTATGTTTAGCCAATATGCATCATTATAGAAAATGAGCATAGCATCTCTATCCATAAGCGTATGTTACTCTCCAAGCATCATGAAGGTGCAGATGTAGAGGTTCTTATGGGTCACATATTTCATGAAGGTGGAAAGGATCTCAACGGTAACCTCCACATAGATTTGACGGTACTTCAAATGGAAAGTTAGAAAGACATTAGAAGTTGAGATTGTGCTCAATAGATTTATTGAGCTCTATCTCCTGAATGGTACTACAACACGCCCATCACAACAGTTGCACTCAATAGTATCCATGGCTTTGTAGAACTTCTTTTCATTGGTGGTGATTGTAAGCTTGATTTTTTTATTAGGAAGTGGTTTAAAATGGGAGAGAATGTGGGAATCTCATGTCATACCTTCAGTAAGGCCCAATGATTGCTTTGATGATGGTATGTACAATGAGGAAGAAGACTCACCGTGAATAACTATTGGATAGTTTTGCATCAATCTCAGTGATCATATGTTACAAGCCTCTATGTCCATGGTGGATGTATTATCAGACTGGGATTTATATCCCCTAGAAATCTTCATGGAAGAATCATTAGAAGGTCATATATCTTGGATTTAGACCCATTTTCATATGGTGGGTGAGTTATTTGAGAGAAAGAGAGTGAGGGGGCTTTCTCCTTGTCCTTCTTCTTCTCAAAATTATTTAGCTTCCCTACTGCACCCATGAGATTTTTGGGTCACTCTATGGTGCCTCCCCTCTTCCTAACCATTGTTTTCAAAGAATATAATCATACAATTAATTCTACATCGACTTACTTGGTCTAATTTGTGATTAAAATTGGATGGTTAAGGTGGTGAGCTGGTCAATATAGGATGTAGGTCACCAAACTAACATAGGGCACAAAATGACTCCTCATCAAATGGGAATTTTATTCAATCCAAATGATCGGGTTGAATATATTGGTCATGTGAAATTCACTAATTTGGTGGAGTGGAATGTTTGATTGGAATGGATGGAATGGTTGGTTGGGCGGTAGTGAAGTCAACTGACTAAGGAGTGAACAACTAGTTGATTGGTGGTGGCTATGCGACATCTTTCGATCAAATTTGCGAACCAAGGGAGAAGGTTTGTATCTAAGTAGAGGAATAGATTTGGTCATCTGACGGTGTTGAGGCATGCAAGGAATTTGGTCGACTGGTCGACATTATATCAAATGACTTTTGTGGTGGATCAGTAGTCAAATGAATCAATAGGAGTAGGGGTAGGCACTAATGAATACATTTTTCTCTTTTTGTGTTGGTATAGAAAAAGATGAGGCATGGGGGTATCAATCCCTTATCTAAGTCCCAAAACGATTTCTTTTATAAGGTCTAGTCACCCATTTTATGTGAGTGAATTAGCTAATAAGATTATGGGAAATGCAGCAACACTCCCTATGGAATTGGTAGATTGGATGGACAGTCACTTGATTAGTCTAAATTTGAAGCCCTATAATTTTTTCTATTCTTTCCAACTATCTGAATCGTCAAGTAAGTTGTTCGACTTTCATGAGTGTTGAAATTCTCCCTTTCCACGAACTGGATAGTTGGGTTACCAATCAACCGACTCAATAAGATTGATAGACACTGATCAGTTAGCCCCTTTCTCCAATTGGGATCTAACATAATGTGTTGAGCAGTTGGAGCCTTGAAAAATTTGTGGACTATTGGTGATTTTACCAACTAGGTGGCTAGTCATTCCAATCCATTTTCAGGAGATTTGTAAGGAATTTTGGGATACTAATCGATCTATTGGTATAATCGGTCATCCAATTGGAATTAATCAGATTGATTTCTAAACTCAATAGTATGTCTTCCACCAAAAAATTAAATAAACCAATATTAGGAATCTAAAACATGGTATTAAATACTAAAAAGAAGTGATAGGTTCAATGCAATGTATAAATTTGTTATAACTAACATGCCAAAATTTTAAAGCTAGAAAATGAAATATGATAGGGTTTCCTCCTGATAAGATCCTTGCTTATCATCATTGTCTTGATGTTTGTAGATCATGTTACTTTCACATCGATTAGAGGTACTAGATTGACTTCTTTTTCCTATATATCTTCTATCATGTTGACGTTTCAAATCATTTCCCATATGCAAAAAAATCTCCCTTCTAATATCCACAAGATGAAGGTTCCATGATGGTAGGCATGGTTCTCTATATATGGTCATGCCAACGGGAACACAACTTTCTTGGGGAGAGTATGAGTCTTGAGTTGTAGACTAAGACATGGTCACCAACTTCTATGTCTATTCTAATTCAAGTGTTCAACAAGTTGCATCTTCATTATCTCTTTATTGATGTGCACATTCTCATATGTGGTCAATCTGAGCTCTTCAAATTCTTGAAGTTGGAGGATTCATTCCTTGCCTTCTTGTGAAATGTCAAGGTTGAGAATCTAGATTTCCCATCAGGCCTTGTGATCCATTTCTACAAGGAGTTGCAAAGATTTCCCATATATTAATTGGAATGGAGTTATTCGCAAAGGATTCTTGAATGTTGTTTGATAGTCCCATGCACTTTAATTATGATTCAGTGCCCAATATATCTTATTGTGGTTGACTTTCTTTTCCACGACAACCTTCACCTACCAATTAGAAACATTCCCTTTCCCACTCATCTATGAATGATATTAAGAGGCTACTTTAGTGATGAATGTCATACTTTTTTAGTACAAATTCAAACTTACATTCTAGAAAATAAGTATATTTGTGGCCCTTAGACATGAAGTCACTATAGTGCTCACATATTGTCCATTGTGCCTCAACACTATTCAATATGACCTTCAATAAGGGTTTCCATACAATTATTCTTGGTTACATTGTGAAAAATGTGCATTACTCTAAGTGATGTAGATGTAATTTTCCCCTCCTATTGAAGTCATATCCTAGGCACCTGTTGTGTGAGACTATAAAATGCATGGTCATGCTCAGAGTGATTCAATATATAAAATGAGCACATGTGTTTATCAAATAAGATACTCTTGATCAAGGAACAAATATTGAACACTAACAGGATGATAGTTCCATGCCTCATTTTCAGTATAAATGTAGTATACAAAGGCATTACACGATCACTATAAGGCTGTCACTATACTAGTTGTAAGTTGTTCCCTAACTTATCCAATTACTTGGGTGGTCATGAAGTTCTACTATATACTTATCTTTCTCTACAAAGTCATAATATGATTATGGACATAAGTACCAAAGTAATGTGAAACATATAGGATCACAAGCATAGGATGCACAGATAATGGGAGTATAATATGGACACAACACTAAATAGTTACTAAAAGATTTAGGTAATTGATTAGATAAATGATGGTGTGCTTGGAAACTGAATCCATCAATAAGAAAGATCAATCAGTCGACTAGATAGGATAATTGATCAACTATAAATTCCATTTGATCACATGACTCAAGATGGCACCAATCAGTTGATTGGCCAGTCCATTTGAACGTCTAGAAAAAGATCAAACTAATTGGTCGATTAGAAAGTTCATTCAATTGACTGAACTAGTAAGTGAGTTGGATGACTAATTTTAGAAAGTTCTAATACAATCTAGTTAACTAAATGGACTGGAAAGTTTGTCTAACTGTTGTCCATGATTTTCGGCTTAAATGTAGCCACTATCTTTTTATTTACAAAAGTTTCAAAAACTCTCATTCCATGCATCTCCTATTTTAAGGGGCATGGTGACCAGGATTTTGGTTACACCTTTTGAGACTTGAACCCTAGTCATCATTAACCATATATGGAGAAATATTAGGAGACAGATTGTAACACTAAAGCATTGTCAACAGAAAGGTTGATCGTTCCTCATTGGCTCTTGTAGTGCAATGTGAAGTTCTCTTCATCAACATGGACTGTTCTAGGATGCAGGCATAGTATGACTATGTTATAAGGACATCATAACACCTATTACCAAACCACCTCATGCACCTATATCTAAATGAGTAACTTTGTCAAATTTATTCCACAATAAATTGTAGCTTACAACCTTTCTTCCTAATACATTGTTGTCGAAGAGATTTGCTCGTGTGGAACATTAAATTTTTTATTACTTTCAATGTGTATGTCATCTTCACATCTCCCAACAATGGTATCAGAGCCATGTCAATCTGTGATGTATTTGGATTAAAAATCAATTTGATCATATTTGTTTTATATCTTTCAAGCAATTACATGTAATCAGAGCAATAAAATGTTAATGTGCATATCTAGTTAATTCTATATAATTCACAATTTGTACTTTCATATGTGTGATGGTATTGACTATGGAAAATTTTGATTTTTCCTACTGAACAGGAGTAAAATTCCATATACTCTTTTCCAAGGCATTGTTCTTATGTTGCCTTGCTTGTTTCTGTGGATGTCAAAAATAGATTCATGGATATTGTCCCACATGAAAAGATGTACTTTAACACACACACCCACACACATAAGATATGATAAAATTTATAATATATATGTCACCTTTTAAAATATGCCTTGTTGGGGGGATGATTGCATAGTTATGGACAAGGGAATTTTTGTGTGTGCATGCGGTTGTGGATTTATTATTCTTGGATTTTTGTTGACAAAGTATTCATCTTGCATGTCGAGTTGCATCTCATTTAATTCCATATGTAATGGTTTCTATTCCATCTAAATTCCCTTAAAATGTAAATCAAGGTTTCTACATATCATATAATACTACTTAGGATTTCAAGAAGTTTGGAGCACTTGATGTGATGAGGGAGCCTTGAATGTACAACCCAAATGATAGTTCATAGATGCATACAACATTATGCATCATAAATGAAGGTTTACTTATGAGTTTATAGGTTCATGTTGCATAAGATGCAAATGACCTTAGGGGGACAATAGCCATTTGTGGCTTCAAAGGATTACATTCGTACGGACATAACTAATGTTGTATTTTTGTTGTTTATAATTGTGGATTGTAGTTATAATGTATATGTGATGTGCATTATTAGTATGTGGTGTTTGGATATGTATATGCATACAATTGAAACCCTAGAAAATATTCATAACAAATATTATATGCTTTCGAATGTGTAACAAGCCTAGAAATCATGATCAACTATTTGTGGGAACGACAAAGCATGGTGCACTATATATCTTAGGGAAGTGTGAGAATATATATATATATATATATATATATATATATATATATATATATATATATATATATATATATATATATATATATATATCTGTGTGTGTGTGTGTGTGTGTGGGCGTGCGCGTGTGAGTGAGTTTGCCAAAGTAAATTACATGTTCTATAAGTCAAACTTACCTAGATGATCTTAATAGGATTAAGCACCTAGAGGAAAATAGATGAATTTGGAAAGGTTTGCACATTGATCTATTAAGAGTTGTAATATATGTAATTGGTAAATATTTCCTACCTGAATGATCAAGTTGTGGTTGATCATCCAATGACTTGAGTTAATGAAATATGAATCATGACCCAGCATGAGATTGTTCACAACAATATTCTAAATTAATAGTGAGGGCTAATGATTTTATAAGAATAGTGTTAATTTTATAATAATAGTGGGACTGATATCTAATCTTAGACTAAACGAATATCAATAAAATGTTTTCAAATAAATATACTTGAAAATATGTCTTCTAGATCAAATGGAAAACAACAACAATAGCTTTTAATTTTGATCGGCCCTTGAGGAGGAAAAACTTCATGGAAATAATTCTCATGATTGGTTAAAGACTCTTAAAATTGTTCTCACACATGAGTGTAATATCTAATTTTAGGATATAACTGTACCAGATCAATGAACTTTGAATGTGCCAATTGGGGAATGAAAAGCTTGTCATAAGCATTCCTATGATGCCATGGACATCAACTTCCTTATGATGTGCTCCATGAATCATTAGCTTTAGAAGAAATATAAAAATAAGAAATTTTCTAATATTGTAACACATCTCAAGAACATGTACCTAGAACAAGCAAGGTAGGAGAGGTATGATGTCTCGAATGCATTATTGAAGTGCAAGATGGAAGAAGGTGATCTAGTTGGGCCCATGTACTCAAGTTAAGTGGGTATGTGTAAATCCCAAAGAGATTGTGATTTCCTTTAGACCATGAATTGGCCACATGTGATCCTACATTCATTCTTAGATTCATATATACAATTTATAATGAATAACAACTTCAATGATTTTTCTAAATAGTTGTTAAAGTTACTTGGCATGTTGAGGACATATGAGGGTAAAATTAAGGAAGAAAATCCACATATATGATCATGGTAAAATAAGGAAAAGGAAAGTACAAGGGAAAAGGAAAAGTCCAGAAAAATTCTAAGGTTGCCAGAAATCTAAGTCTTCTATACTTAAGGCGAAAGAAGGAGTGGGTAAAGTAGACAATTGTCACCCTTATCACTAGACTGGGCATTGTAAAGAAATTGTCCTCTATATCTAGATGAGTTGATGAACAAGAAGTAGGATATAGAGATTTCCACTTCATGTGTATATATTATAGAGATAAAGTTATCTACTTTTTCAGCATGGGTATTAGATATCGGTTGTAGATCTCATATTTCTTCAAATATGTACAATCTAAAAGTAATTGGCCCTTAAAAAAGGGAGAGGTGGAACTACAATCACAAACAAAGTGTTGCTGCTATAAATTTAGGAACCTAGTATTCATCTATATTTATTTAGCTTGTAATAGAGTTAGAGAACATCATCTATGATTCATGTTTGAATAATAATAGTTCTAAATTCAAATCAAGAATCGCCAATTTTCTAGTTGTAAATATGAGATCTTATATGGTAGTTCCCCTATGTCTTATGGTATTTATTTAGCAAATTTTGAGAGAAATGTTTATAACAAAAACATAAGGATCATAAACTCAATGACTCAAACACAACATATATGTGCATTGTCATCTAGGATAGAGAAATGTAAAAAACCATTTCGACAATCCATAAGGATGGATATCTACACTCATTTGATTTTATAGCAATTAAGATATGAGAATCTTATTTATTAGGGAAGATGATGAAAGAACTAAGTACTGGTAATAGTTAAAAGGCAAGTAACTTATTTGGACTCATACATATTGATGTATGTTAACATTTTAACACAAATGCGGAAGGTGGGGATCAATAATCATCACATTTACTAAAGACCTTAGTATATATAACTATGTGTTTCTAATGAAGAAGAAGTCTGAATCCACTAAAAGTTCAAGGAATTCATGAATGAAGTAAAAAAACTCAACTACAAAAGAGCATAAAAGCACTTCAATTGGATCAAGGTGGTGAATCCTTAAGGAAAAATGTTCAGGTCCTTCTGAGAAAATTTGGTATTGTACCACAATGCACTCAACCTGGAGCACCTTAACATAATGGCATACTATAACTAAGGAATCACAACCTGTTGGACATGGTACAATCAATAATGAGTGTTTTTTTGTTCTTTAGACTTCTTTCTAGGGATATGATCTCAAAACAACTACAATTACACTTAACTGTGTGCCCTATAAATTTGTATAAAAGACACCATATGAAATTTGGACTAGGAAATATTCCAATATGTCTTTTATGAAATTTGGGAATGTGAAGCTTATGTCAGGAAATAGTTTTTTGAAAATCTTAGACCTAAATCTGAAAAATGTTGCTTTGATGAATATCCAATGAATGCCAAGGAATGCCACTTATATATTTTATCTAAAAACAATGTGTTACTACCAGTTTTGTAATCTTTTTTGGAAGGAATTTGTTTGTAGATAAATAAGTGGGAAGAAAATAGAACTCAAAGAAGGTCAGGATAAATTGAACTCGTAGAAGTCAATAAGAAACAAGAGTAATCACAAATTGTTCTAGGATATCTAGTTCCTCATATAATACAATAATATAAAAGGTCTAGTGGGGCACATCTTGAGCCATAGAGATTTGGAATTCTCATAAATCAATAAAATGATGTGTTGGTCACTGATGATGATGATCCAAGTACCTACAATCAGGATTTTGAGAGATTGTATTATGAAAAATGGGTAGAAGCCATGATATTGGAGTTGGACTCCATGTCTACCAATAAGGTATGGACCTTAGTGGATCCACCTGAAGTGGTAAAAACCAAAAGGTGCATATGGGTATTCAACAAGAAGAGATACATGGACAATAATGCACATACCTGCAAAGGTAATTTGTTGGGGAGTTTCAAACAAGTTCAAGGTGTTGACTACGAGGAAACCTTCTCACTTGTTTTCATCGTTGAATCCACAAGGATAATTGTTGCCATTGTAGCTTATTGTGACTATGTAATATGACAAATGGATGTCCAAATTGCATTTGTTAATGTAAAGGCCTCGAGGGTGTGTACATGACCCAATCAAAAGGTTTTATCACATAAAAAAGACAAAATGTCGAGAAGCGACTATCATCAATCTATAAACTAAAACAAGGATCTCAAGTCTAGAAATGTCAATTGGATGAGACAATCAAATAGTTTGACTTCGTACAAAATGAAGATGAACCTTGTGTTTAGAAGAAGGTTAGCAGGGATCATAGTTGTATTCCTCATATTGTAATTAGACAAAGCACTATTGATGGGAAATGATATCCCTACTCTATAGTTGGTTAAAACATGGTTGAGAAACACCTTCTCCAATAAGGAATTAGGATAATCATACTATATTCTAGGAATCAATATCTATATAGATAGATCAAACAAAATTCTTGGTCTGTAACATATCATGGCCTCTTTATAAATGAGCTTATCTTTAAAAGCTATCAACCAATAGGGTTATTTCTTTGATTAGAGGATGGTGGGGATGGCCTATAAGTCTCCATGCTCTTTTAAAATTGACATTTGATATTCAAGAGGCCTCCATGAGCTGTCCTCTTGAATGGCCATGAATCCCTAGGCTAAGGACACATGAAAAGTCCCATAGACACCTCATGCTTGCCCCTTCTTTATAAAGCCATATCTACCCCTTCCCACCTCCCAATTCGAAAATGTTTGCTCTCCTTCTCTTTCCTCTAACTTAGAGCATCGTTCCTACTCTGTTTGTCTATGAAGGTGCTATCCCAAGGTAAAAGAGAGTGCTTACCTAGGTGAAGAAAATTCCTAGGATTTTGAATTTTCTCTATTTAGGGTTTCTAAAGCTCCTTCTTGGTGATTTCGACCAAAACTAGTAAGTTCTGTCATTTCCATCCATGTTTTCATGTTGTTTTTCTTCCTCCCACCTTCTTCCAGTTTAGAACCATGGACTTTCATGGTGAAACCCCACCAACACCCCTTAAACACCTCATCTCCATGTTCTTTTGCTAGGGTTTTCCACTTCTAAAGTGGATAAGGTATTTCTTGCTCAAGATAGGAGCTTTGTTTGACAAACCAACCTCTCTATCTTGGTAACCTTTCTACTTGAACATGTCCACCTTCTTAAAGGTGGGTTTTATAACCCCCTTCTCATATATTGCTTACTACATGCTTAAAACTCATGCTTCTATGTTTAAAATTGATGATCTCCATCTCTATTTACCATGTTCTTCTAGGGTTTTGGTTTCTTGATGGTTTACCTTCTCTAGAATATCTAGTTTGGTTACTTATGCACCTTCAACCCTGATCTTGGGTTAAATGGTGTTTTCTCCCTCTCTCTCACTCTTCCTCTCTCTGAAAGATTTCTGATTTGTCATTTCTTGATTGGTTCAAATTGAAAAATTCATACATTATAATCCGCTCATCCAAATTTGACAAATAAACATGCCTTAGAATTAGAAAATTAATCTATATGTAATAGAAATGATTTCAAGGTCTTATTTCAAGGTTTGACGAAGGGTGGTTTTTGGAAAATGAATTTAATGCATAAAATCCATAAAAAGTAGATCTTAATCATCATAACTCTAAAGTTTACATAAAAATATATTTTCTTAATTAGGAAAACCTAATAAGTTCATTAGTGAGGGTTTTAGAGTCTAAATCTAAGTTTTTCTAAAAATGTCTCAAATTAGGTTTCTATACATTAATGTGCTTTATGTACTCTAATACATGTTAATACATTGAAAATAGGCAAAGAGGAACTAGGACTCAATTCAAAATGGTGAAAGTTAGTAATTGAAATCAATAAGAGAGGTATGTACAATCCCTCTTAATGTATGACCATTCCTTACACCCTATGTTGGGATAATTGAAACCAAACCCTATAATTCTCTAATAAGGCTTAAATGAACCCTAAATTTCCTATTCTTGAATCCTTTGTTATATATGCCTCTAAATCAATATGGTTTCTCTTTTTTTGGGTCTTGTACTGCACTACCACATTCTAAGTGATATGATGCTTTTACTTGCCATGATTTCTTTTCTATAATGTTGATTTTATGGACTATTTATCTATAGTAGTGGTACTTGTGTACAACCACCCATAGATAGGGCATGTATTAATTTTCCCTAAGAAATGTCTTATTCTCCCTCATAAAAATGTGTAGGTGACTGGGAATGTGTTAATTCTCGCCTCACCTATAGGCTTAGGTCTGGTAGGTTCCTCAAACCTGCTTAGTTAATGTATTCAATATTAATCATGCATGGAAATATTTTATTATTTTTCTTGATATGGCAAGCATTTATGTAATTATGCCTCATACTCTTGTTCTCTTCATCTTATGTTGAAATCTTAGCCTTTACTTTCATAATATTTCCTTATATTTTGTTCTTGTCCATTATTTGACACATACCTTGTTTTCTCTCTCTTATTGGGTGATTTGCAAACCACGTAGGTTTTGATCGAGGTGTTGAACATGCTCCAAGAGAACATAACTTCCAACATGGACCAAGCTCTTGGATATGTTGCTTGGAGACAGATTTGAAGTAGTTCAGAATTCCCTCTACTTAGATCCTTTTTTTGTATCATACATGTAAACCCTTATGGGAGATTATGATGTACTTTTGTAATCTTTTGTGAAAATTAAATATAGTCATTTGTTTAATTCTGCTACTATACTTTGGTCGTTTTGAAAGTTTGAAAATTTTGCACCTATTCCAGCATACTTTTGAGTGTGTTTAGAATGGATGTTTTGTTTTTCAAAAATTTTAATACAGAGTGGATCCCCTCTCGGGTCCCACTCCTTATAGCATGGTATCCGAGCCCATGGTAGTCAAAATCATACTATTTCAATTTTTTCTGCCTAATTAGAGCCCTTGCCTCATATAGTTCCTCTTTAAGTGACATGTTTGTCCTAGAATTGATCTATGACAGTCTTGAAATGATGAAAGATTGATTTAGGATCATAAGATTTTCGCATTTGAAATATGTTTAGTTAACCATAATGTGGTGAGCCTGTTAGGTAGCTATTAGGGAATAAGTTGAAAGAAAAAGTGTCTAGAAAGGATCAGGGTTAGGGGACTAGTGAGATTTTCCTCCACACCACTAACTTAGTTTACGAGGACTCCCAGATCCATATGATACTTGCCAGGCCTGAGCTGATACTAAATATCCAAAATAGCATGCCTATAAATAGTAGTAACCTTAGTCTCCTAAGTTGGATAATCCTAAGAACCTAATATGTTGACCTTTTCTTTTAGGTGTAATGACTTCTTTGATGATGGATACCCAATATAGTTCTCTTAGGTCCCATAGAACCAAATGTTTGGATAGTATCCCTAGTAACCTAGACTTTGAAATTTGGTGTTTAGTAAGCAATCAGAGTGCACAGTGGAAGTGTGATGGATGTTTTACATGGTTTAGTTAGACTCACCATTTTACCTCTAGATTAGTTAGCTTGGTTGGTTAAACCTTTTAAGGGGTGGAGAGTACTTGGCTTGATGATGCTTGGGTAGTTAGATTTCAAGGAAGAAATCCTTTTTAAGGGGATGGAGTCTTGTAACATACCAAAATCTAGCTACACTGACTTAACAAACCCTAACTCCATGATTAGGAGGATAGTTTGTTTGGGTCCATAGTTTTAACCAAACAAGTTATATTTGTAACCCCACATGCTTGTTGTTAACCTAAAGAACATATAATAGACATGTAATGAATAGTTCACATGTTTGAACCCTAATGAATATCTAATGTACATAATATGAGTAACTCACATATTAATACTCATATTGAGTACATATGATGCTAAACATTTCTTGGACCAATAAACCCTAATAAAATTATGAGGAAGATAATTGTAACCAAATCTTGTATTTAATGCATACTAGAATGTGTAGGTGAAGAATAATGATTATATTGTCCTAAACCCTAAGTTGTAATCATCTAACATTAACCTATACATCCTTAATGATGTTCTTGATACATTAGTGACATAAGGCTTCATAACCAGGTAACATACTTTAACACACATAAATGATATGTAATCATTAATTCATAGATTAATCAAGTCATCAATATGAAATACATATCATCTTGTTCTCTAATACACACCTAATTAATCACCAAATCATTACTTCATATGTGAATCACATCACTAATATGTAATATGTTCCACTTTGTTTACTAAAATATATATAATGACTTCAATATGTATAGGAAGTAATTGGATTCACATAAAAGTGCATAATCAATCATAAGAGTTGAATAAATATGAGAAAATGATTAATGATGACATCAATGTAAAAAAAGGTAATGCCACAATTTGATAATGTTTAATATAGATATAAATCATTAATGTGACAATATTTGGAATAATTGTAGAAAATTTGATAAAGTGTCTTATTTCATACAAAATAATCTGATATAGTTCAATAAGGTGATAATGTTGTCTAAAATAAATTATTAAACATAATGATCAGATATAATAATGCATATTGATATATTTGAGTAAACTCTAATTGTGCTAAAACTCATAATGAGGTAAATAAGAAATGTTATATCCTCAATTTTCATATGTATGGGTTGAAATGTAATTTCCCCAAAAAAAGTGTATGATTGTGAAAATTGTATGATTTGAGTACTTATAATGGATTTCTTTGATAATAATCCTTTTTCCATGAATGGTTTCATGGGACTATTGAGTAACAAAGCCCAATATGTATAGTAGTAAATAATGATGGAAAGAAATCTAATAAAAAAAGAAATTGAGACAATGCTAAGAATAATGTGGAATTCTATAGAAGACTAAGTGTTTGTTCATAATAGAGTGGATTTAGAATCCACATGGTTTCTTGTGATAAAAGGAATCCCAATAAAGAAATAAAAGTTAATGATAGAGAAAATATGAATATACTATGCTTTTATTAGTTGTAACTTGCATATGAATAAAACTCATTTATCCTTTTGGTTTTGGAACTCAAACTTGGTATACAAGTAGATAATGCTAATACAAGGTTTCCCCAAAAATGTGGATGAAAAAGGATAAACGAGGAGAGAGTTATGGAATTTGTAAGATTTCCTAAAGTGAAAGGATAATAAATTGATTGTATTACATATAACATTTTAATTGGAACAAAGATTTGAATTAGAAATAGCACGTACAATCTGGACCCTAGATCTCATGATCTAGATTGTAGATCTTAGGATCTGATAGTGTTGGGTCATCATCTAGGTCCCACTCTCAGAAGTAAACCAGAGTGGTTTCATTTTGATCTAACTCGATCCCTGATGCACGAAGTTTTTTGGAAACTTGTTCATCAAGTTTGGGTGTGTTTCCCAAATTGAATGAGCCTGGCTTTGAGGGACGTTGGGGAGGAGGTGAAGATTTCCCCAATTCAGTTTGGACTGGAGTTCTCTCACGAACCCTTCCCTATATAAAGGGGTGACCTAAGGCGAGTGTGTAGGCGGGTTCAGTTGTGAAAAGATGCATGATCTTCACCTTCAACCTGAAGAAGCTTCTCGCTGGAGTTTCTTGGAGTTGTATCGATGGTGGAGTGCCTCAAAAAAGCTATTAAGTGGCCCATTGAGTTTGGGAGAACAAGGCGAAGCTACCGGTGGCCTTAGTTCGCACGCAGGTGCAATGGAGAGTGAAGTCAACTAGTGAGTTGACCACCTATTCACGTGAAGAGATGAGCGGAGGTTGAAGAAGGCTCATTGTGAATCTACCAAAGTGCCCCGATGCTCCTTCAGTACACATAAGGGCAAAACTTATTTTTCTTTTATTTTTCATTTTGTCAAGCATGTTTCCAAACGGGTGAGCCCTGTCAAGATGGGAAGGGTCGATTGGCCAGCCCATGTGGCCCAAGATGCTCTGCCCAGGTGGCAGACTCCCATTGGTTGATAATGGATTATGTAATTAATCATAGGAATATGGGATGAAGATCAGTCATATATGAAAGTTGATCAAAAAAATATGTAGATTGCAATAAAAATAGTATTAACGCCTGAATATGTTCATAATTCAAAAAAGTGTACAAATTTTTCACCTTTATTGATTTTATGAATAAGAAACCCTAACTTTGATGTTAATAAAGAATGAGTAAAATTTTATGCACAATTTAAGAGGATATTAACATGTTGTTTATAAAACGAATGTTTTGAATCTAAAAAGATGGTTTATGTGCTTAATTGGCTAATTTTGGGTTTCATATGTATAAAGTGTACAAATGGGCTTAGATACCCGAATCTAGGTGTTTATGAATTTTAATGAGTTATATTTCGAAATCCTATGTATGACATGAAGTTAGGTTAATCCTAATACAAATTGGTAATAAAGAGGTTTTAATGTGAATAATTGAGTAATTAGGGTTTTGAACATAGAAATGTTGTTTTAGGGTTTAGTTGACCTAAAAAGGCAGAGTTGAGAAATAGATATAAAGAACACTAAGAAAACCCTAATTCAACTTAGAAAACCCTAAGATGGATCCACAAGTCAATAAAGTGAATTCATGACGAGTATGTAGTAATTAGGTTATACATGCTTTTTAGGATTTAGTTGTACTTGTGTGTGTGCCTTCTTGATTGGTTGCTTGGATTACCTGGTTGGATTGGATAGTTATTGTTTCCTTTAAGATATCCAAATCATGTATTGGTTATTTATTATTACTCACGTTAGTTTCTCGGCATTTTTCTGACGTTTCATCAATTACGTGAAAATAACTACTTGGATGACTTTATTTTCTACAATCTATAAAGTGGATATGATTATCACAAAGTAAAGATATATATGACTTGTCAAAACCTACATACCATATCTAGATGTAATATTTGAGAGTACCAAGCCCTAGAGGGAAGGTCAAAGGTGGCCAAGCCTTGAAGGGAAGACCAAAAGGCACCCACAGAGGTGACCAATAAGGTACTAAGCTCATGATGGAGAAGGTAGCTTGATGTCCCTTGTAAGTACTAAACCCTAAGAGACAGTAACTTGTAGGATGAGTAAAGTGGTTGGGAAGTTATACTGAAAATGTAAACTTGCATTGTTGACAACTATTTTATGTAATTAGGTTGTTAGAATATATGTGCAAATGTTTGGTTGCCACCATGTACCCGTATATCCTTTATACTAACCGATGTTTTGTTTGTCGGCATTTTAGGAATACTTGAAAAAGGACAAATAGTAAAGTGAAATTTGGAGAATAAATCTAATTAAAGAAAGGAGGATTTAGTTAGATAGAACTCTACATTGGGTAAAGTTCCAATTCCTATTTTTGAAAGGTATGTGAAAAGTAAATTATTATCCTACTTTAAGCTTAGTCTTTTGTAGAATGTATTAATTATTTTAATTATTTACAAAACCACTGATCTTATTTTGGAATAGAGGATCTAGCTTCTTGGTTTCCCTTAATGGGGGGGTTACTGAGGTGTGGGGTCATTACAAGAAATATGTATGGTTTCAAGCATAATAATGAAATATAACTCTTTTGGATATAATGAGACACACTTAAAAGAATAATGAGGATGATGTAATGACATACTGAATATAATGCTAATAATCCAAAAATTTTAATAACAAATTGTAAAAGTCGAACCCTTAGTGATCCATGACAACCAGACCTATGAGGAGTTTCCTGTAAATAATTTGAACTGCCATGTTAAAAAAAAGGAGTTTGAGTTTGTGAAAGTTTTGGGGGAAGTTTTATGGTTTGGAGGAAATAACCTGGGAGTTAAAGATAAGATGTTGCATACTCACCCTCCTCTCTTTGCTTGTGATTTAGAGGACAAAATATTAATTGAGGGGTGGGGTGTTGTAACATACTGAAACTTGGATATATTCTCTTTATGATTTTCCTTTCCTTGCTATCCTTTTTTGTCCTTGATGTTGAAATTGTGTAATTTATAGTGGTTTGGTGAACATTTATTCACTATTTTTACCAATAAAGGGGTTTATGCACAAATACCTTAGTGAAAGTCTATTAAAGGACCTTATTTAGGTATATTAAACCTGAATCTAACTTTGGGATGTTGTTTGAAATCATACAGTGAGCCAAATTTTCAAATTTGGTTCAATTTGGATATTGTTTGTGCAAGTTATGCAATTTTATGTACCTTTTGGACTTTTGTGCAATTTACTCAACCGAGAGGTTTTCTTTGCAAATTATGACATGCATTATAATACTTAGATATTAACTTACTATTCTTGAGATTTTCAACCATGGGGCACCTAGTTGCACCTTTGTTTGGAGATGTTTCTCTCCAAGGGCATTTTAGGGATTACCCTCTTTATAAATGAGCTTATATTTAAAAGCTATCAACCAATGGGGTTATTTCTTTGATTGGAGGATGGTGGGGATGGTCTAGAAGTCTCCATGGTCTTTTAAAACTAACATTTGATATTCAAGAGGCCTCCATGAGTTGTCCTCTTGCATGGCCATGAAACCATAGGCTAAGGACACATGGAAAGTCCCATAGACACCTCATGCTTCCCCCTTTCTTTATAAAGCCATATCTACCCCTTCCCACCTCCCAATTTGAAAATTCTTCATCTTCTTATCTTTCCTCTAACTCAGAGAATCATTCCTAGATATTGTCCCAAGGTAAAAGAGAGTGCTCACCTTGGCGAAGAAAACTCCTAGGGTTTCGAATTTGCTCTATTTGGGGTTGTAAAGCTCCTTCTTGGTGATTTTGACAAAACTAGTAAGTTCCCTCCTTTCCTTCCCTATTTGAATGTTGTTTGTCTTCCTCCCACCTTCTTCTAGGTTGGTACCCTGGCCTTCCATGGTGAAACCCCACCTAGAGCCCTTAAACACCTCATCTCCATGTTCTTTTGCTAGGGTTGTTTGCCTCAAAAGTGGAGAAGGTACTTCTTACTCGAGATAGGAGATTTGTTGGAGAAACCAGCCTCTCAAGCTTGGGAACCTTTCATATTGAACCTAGCCACCTTCCAAGAGGCAGTTTTTATAACCCCCTTCTCATATATTGATTACTACATGCTTAAAACTCATGCTTCTATGTTTAAAATTTATGATCTCCATCTCTATTTACCATGTTCTTATAGGGTTTTTGTTTCTTGATGTTTTACAATATCTAGAAGATCTAGTTTGGTTACCTATGCATCTCCAACCCTGATATTGGGTCAAATGGTTTTTTATCCATCTCTCTCACTCTTCCTCTCTCTCAAAGATTTCTGACTTCTCATTTCTTGATTGGTTCAAATTGAAAAATTCATATTTTCTAATTTGCTTATCAAAATTTGACAAATAAACATATTTTGGAATCAAAAAATTAATCTGTATCTAATAGAAATTCTTTCAAGGATTTATTCCAAGGTTTAATGAAGGTTTATTTTTGGAAAATGAATTTAATGCATAAATTCCATAAAAGTACTTTTTTTTATATAGGGCGCCCACCATTTTATTAAGTAATCAAATCATTTGCAGCTAGTACAAGGATTTGATCCTCAAAGCCCTCCCTAACACAGTGACGGTTAACAAAATGATAGGCAAAAGAATCCAAGGCATGTGCTACTCTATTGCCTTGCCTCCGAATAAAAAGAAAATTAAAAGATAAGAAGCTAAAAGAAAGATCTATGATGTCACTAATGATGGTATCCTCATAGCCGCGTCCACCCTTCCCCATCTTTACTGCTTCCACCAACAGTAAATAGTCTGTCTCCACCACTATATCCATGTAGCCTTCCCGAAGAGCGAGTCGCATACCGTGTAAAAAAGACGTACCCTCTGAACTAAGCATTGAGTATGCATGCTCTATCTGACACTGGAAAGTCCACAAAAGTTGTCCGTGCTCATTCCTAATGGCTACGCCGCAACCATTATCATCCGCCAAGGTGAGGGATGCATTTGTATTGATCTTCACGCTGCCCGGTGGTGGCCGCCGCCATGTCACTGGTCCTTGCGCCGCTTCTGAGTGTGCCACCGCCTTGTGATAACGAGCATAGTCCGCCACCAAGTCGATAAAGCTAGCCGTGAGTCCCGGGAGATAAGGTGAGTGATCATCAAAAAGAGCTTTGTTCCTTGCTACCCATGCCACCCATAAAAGAGTGGCTCCCTCATCCCTGCGCCAGCCATCCCCCTCCTCAAGCAAACTCCTCACAAATCTCCCCACATCATGTACCTCCACCTGCCCCGTCCAATCGAAATCTCCCGTGACCCAAATCTGCCTAGCCCGAGCACAATGCAGTAAAGCATGGGAAATGTCCTCTCTCTGGGCGCAATGTTGGCATCTATCATCCTGTGTCACCTTCTTTCGCATAAGTTCTTCCTTGGTGGGGAGAATGCTCCTAAGAGCTCTCCATATAAAGTGTCTCAGTTTTGGCGGCCATCTCTCCTTCCAAAGTTTCTTCCATAAGTATGTGTCTGCACCCTCTACTAGGTCCACTCCCACCCGAAGAAGGAAGTAAGCACTACATACCGAGAATGTACCAGTACTCTCCTTCTCCCAGAACATATTATCATCTCTAATGTGCTGTGATAGGGGAATGTTGAGGACTCTCCTGGCTATGTGTGTAGGGAAACATGCCTCCACATCCTCCGTATTCCATCTCTTCGGCCCACCATACATCAAATCACTCACTGTCCTATACTCCACCGGTCCCTGTATCAAATACCTATGCACAGTGCCACTGAGCTACAGAATCCACCTATCCCTATATATGTTTATGCTTTCCCCGTTCCCCACCCGCCAAAGAAAGCCACTCTTCACCTGCTACAGTACCCCCCAAATACTCCTCCAGGTATAACTGGGATTCCCCCCCAGCTCCACATGCAAGATGGATGAGGACCTAAAATATTTTGCCTTCAGTATTCGAGCTGCCAGGGAATCACCGTGTACTGCCAACCTCCACCCTTGTTTAGATAGTAGCACAAGGTTGAAGGCTTTCAGGTCCCGAAACCCCATTTTGCCACAGTCCTTGGGCCTACATAGTCTCTCCCAGCTCATCCAGTGAATCTTCCTCTCCCCTTCCTTTGAACCCCACCAAAACCTTGCCATCATTGCATGGATATCATCAATAAGACCTTCTATAAGCTTGAAGATGCTCATAAGATATGTCGGAATAGCTTGGATGACCGCCTTGATCAACACCTCCTTGCTTGGCCTAGAGAGAAGTTGTTCCTTCCATCCCTATAATTTCTTCCACACTCTGTCTTTTATCGCAGTGAACACAAGCTTCTTCGATTTCCCAACCACCGTAGGGAGTCCAAGATACTTTTCATGTTTGTCCACCTCCCTCACTTGCAGCCGGTTCTTGATCACCTCACATCTCTCTCCGGTGACGTTCACACTGAAGGACACCTCTGCCTTCTCATAATTGATTTTCTGCCCAGATGCCCTCTCGTATTGGCTGAAAATTTCAGCTAAAGTGGAGCATTCTTCTGAGGTAGCCCTTGTGAACACAATGCTATCGTCTGCAAAAAAGAGGTGAGTAACCCGTGGTGCCCGTTTGCAAATCCTCGTTCCATGAATTTTGTGTTCCTGTGCTGCTTTAGACAAAGAAAAGGACAGTGCTTCAGTACAAAAAAGGAAAAGGTAGGGGGATAAAGGATCACCTTGGCGAAGACCTCTAGATGGATTTGAAGATCCCCTCTTGCTGCCATTGATGATGAACTTGTGGGAAACTCTAGTGACACACTCTATCACTTTGTACCTCCAAATATCTAGCACTCCCATCCTCCTCATGACCTTATCCAAGAAAGGCCACTCGACCCTGTCATATGCCTTGCTCATATCCAACTTGAGAGCCATCAATCCTTCTTTCCCCTTCTTCTGGTGCTTCATGGTGTTAAAGGTTTCATAAGCTACCAGGGCGTTGTCTGTGATCATCCTTACCCCTATAAAAGCACTTTGATTCTCAGAAATCATGTCATGCAACCACGGCTTGATTCTATTTTCCAGAACCTTAGTGATGATTTTGTAAGATACATTGCAAAGGCTGATTGGGCGATACTCCGATAACCGTACCAGGCTGTTTGTCTTAGGAATGAGCACAATATCTATCTCATTAATATACAATAAACTCTCCTCCCCTGCCCACCATTTAGAGATAAAGGATAACAGGCTGTTTTTAATAACTCTATAGAATTTCTGATAAAAGATAGTTTTCATCCCGTCCGGACCCGGGGCCTTGTTGGGATGCATTTGTTGCAGTGCCTTCCACACCTCCGCCTCTGTGGGAATACAATCTAAATCTGAAAGAGTAGCTTCCGGTACCACACGTGGCAGCCCTTCTAAAAACTCATCCATTCCTAAAGGGTTTGAGCTAGTGAAGAGGGAGTTGAAATAGGTTGAAATAATTTCAGCAATAGCCTCCGGCTCTGTGTGCCAACTACCATCCTCCTTAAAGAGACCACCTATGGTATTTCTTCACTTTCTTTAGCTGGCCTTATGATTGAAGTATTTAGTATTCTTGTCCCCATCTTTCATTTCATTCATCCTGGCCCTGGCTAACCAATAGCTCTCCTCCAACCGTTGGAGTTCATGCAACTCTTTGGCTAACGTCTCGCATTCCTGTAACATATCATGAGAGGGTGGTCGGTTTTGAACTTGGTAAGCCTCTTTTCAGTCTTTAGTATCCTCCTTTTTATATTACCGAATTTCTCTACCGCCCAACCTGCCAACTTTTCCGCACATATCATTGTCTGCCCTGGAAGACCTACTACGTGGTTACTGTCCCATGCCCGTGTGACCACCTCCTTGCACTCCGGTGAAGAAATCCAAAAGGTTTCGAACCAAAACTGTTTCCCCATCTGGCCCTCCACCTGTCTTCTGCGCTCCGCCCACAAAAGAATTTGACCATGATCAGAATTTAGAATAGGAAAGTTTTTCACTTTTCTGAAATTGAATATGTCACACCATTTCCTGTCTGCCAAGAATATGTCCAGTCTTTCCATGATAAGGTTGTCTGCCTGCAAACCACGTTTCCACGTGAACCGATTCCCAGAAGAGCCCAAATCCATCAGCTGACACATGTCAATAGCCTCCCTGAAATTGTGCATCTGCCATTCCCTCCTTGGTTGTCCTCCTTTCTTCTTCACATGAGACAAGATTTTGTTGAAGTCCCCACCTAGCACAATGGTCCACCTAGCCTGGTGACAGATATCCTCCATTAGCTTCCACGTGCGATGACGTTCATTTGTAGCTGCCCAACCATAAATGCTGACAAAGTAGAAACACTCTGGACTCCCTTCCAAACCCACCACCGCATTGATATGGTGATCTGAAAAGGACTTCACCTCCACCTCATCTCCCCTCCACCATAGACCCATACCCCCTGCCCTTCCTCTACTATCAACGCCGAAACCCGAATTGTACCCACACTTCCTTCTCACCGCCTCCTGATTACTAGCTCTACACATAGTCTCCATGACAAAGACTAAATCAGGCATCTCTCTCCAACACCTCCTCCTAAGAGAGTCTACCGTCCCAGGCCTTCCCAAGCCCTAGACATTCCAACATAAGGTTTTCATCACCCTTCACGGTCCTGGTCCTCCCCAGTGCCCGCTACTGAAAGAATTAGAGGTACTTCCTGGACCTCCGTCCTCATACGCTTACCCCCTTCTCCCCATACTCCTTCTACCTCCTCCTGAGGCTCCTCTACCCCCAACCTTCCCATTTTCCCCCCGACATACCCTGTAGAGCTGACCATGCCTTCCTCCTCTTGAACCCCCTGACATGAACCCAACCTTGTGTGCCTCCTCACCCTCCTTCCCTTCCCCCCTGTGTTCATCTGTTGTCTTCCTTGGATCCTTCCCGCAAGAGCCCCTAGCAGACCTTGGGCAAACCTGGCCTTATCTTCCATGTTCCCACCGTCAAGAACCTGCTCAGAACCTGCCCCCATAAAGCTTGCTCCTCTTTTCCCCTGGACCTATTTCTCTCTCGTTGTAAGGTGCCCTTCCTCCTAATTAGGTTCGTTTCCTATGTGACGTTGTTCACGCCATATCTGTTGAAGCCCCCATGTGTCCACGACGATGGGGCGTTCTTCTGCATGCACCCGCTCAAACCCAGCATTAACACCTCCCCTCCCTTCACAATGTCCTGTCTCAGCAGTAGCATGGACCTCCCTCGACTCCCCCTGAAACACAGGTTGCTCCCCTTCGTTGCCTTGACTTCCGTCACCCTCCTAACGCATGGTCGCTTGGAGTCCCACTCCGCCTAGTCCCTATCCGACCACCGGAGTATCGTGCCCCTATGTCATCTTCCTTCCCCTCCGTGAACGATAGTTGAGGCTCCCATATTCAGCCTCGCCCCCAACGCCGCCCACACCCTGCTCGTCTCTGTCCTTCCGCCTAACGAAGACCTCCGCCAACACCTCCATTGCGATGGATTCCCCCGTCTCCCCCGCCTCCTCCTCACTCTCCTTTTCACGTTGATTCACGCTAGGTCCCCCGCTGTCTGCCCGGTCGCTGTGGCATCGACTCCCCGCAACCGACTTCGATTCTGATGGCTTGGAAACAAACCAGAGTTCCTTGGATGCGCTCTCTCTGCCCAGTAACTCTTCTATTAAAGGAATTTGCCAGTGCTTCGTCAACGACACTTTGACCCATGGTCCCCACCTCCTCGGAGCTAGGCCATCATCGTCCTCCTCCTCTTCATCCCTGCAGTCTTTTTCTAGGTGTCCTATTACTCCACACAAATAGAAGAAAGTCGACATCTTCTCATACCTAATCTCCACCTCCACGACCTTCCCCTCCCTATCCCCTATCTTTTTTTCTATCGAATCGGCTTGGTGATGTCGATCTCGACTCTTACCCGTCACGATGCACCCCAACCCAGGTCGCGCCTATCCACCGCTCACACTCTGCCTATCTTCCCCGCCACCGCTCTGATCGCCTCCTCCGACCGGTACACTAGCAGTAGGTTGTATAGACGGATCCAAAATTGGATTGAATTGAGGATCATCTCTGATGGTGTATCCTCCGGCCTGATATCCTTCACCACGAGCAGGTGGTTGTCGAAATTCCACGGCCCCTCCGCAAGCACTTTCTCCTTGTCCTTCCATGCAAAAATTGGATCACAAAAAGATTGCTGGAAATTTGTCGGAATGCCGCTTCCTTCCGCAAAGACCATGCGTTGATCATGGTATGTTTAAAGGCTGGAAAATTATAAGGCCTCTTCGTCAATAGCCGCCTGACCAGGGCAAGTTCAATGTGCTTGTTCTCTTCTCCGGCGATCGTGTCCTTCAGGTCCAGTATGTTTGTCTCTTCCTCTTCCCTGACTCTTAGAGTTGTGTAGCGTTCCACAAGCTCATCCGCCATGGCACGAACGGTACCTGCAAAGCGCAAGAGGTATCGCCACGGTGGCGAGGGAACCCTGAGTCACCGTCGTCGCCCAGAGAAACCCTAGGAGACGCGCGTGACCAGGGAGTTCGTAGTCCATAAAAAGTACTTCTTAATCATCATAACTCCAAAATTAACATTTAAATATGTTTTCTTGATTAGGAGAACCTAATAAGTTCATTGGTGAGGTTTTCATAATCTAAATTTGAGTTTGGCTAAAAAGTTGTAAAATTAGGGTTTCTATACATTAATGTGCATAATGTACTCTAATACATGTTAATACATTGATAATAGTCAAAGTGGAACTTGGACTCAATTAAAGTGGTCAAAGTTAGTAGTTGCTATTAGTAAGAGAGGTATGTGCATTCTTACACCCTAAGTTGGGATATTTGAAAACCAAACCCTATATTTCCTTAATTTGTCTTTAATGAACCCTATTTCCTCTATTCATGATTGTTTTGTTAAATTGCCTCAAAATTGGTAATGATGTTCTTTTTCTAGGGTCTTGTACCCCACTTCCATGTTCTAATTGATATGATTCTTTTACTTGCCATGATTTCTTTTCTAGCATGTTGATTTTATGGACTATTTAGCTATCTTTTATAGCATGTTGATTTTATGGACTATTTAGCTATCTTTTCTAGCATGTTGAATTTATGGACTATTTAGCTATAGTAGTGGTACTTATGTACAAACACCCATAGATAGGGCATGTATTAATTCGCCCTGGTGAATGTCATATCCTCCCCCATAAAAATATGTGTAGGGGATTGGGAATGTATTAATTTTCCCCTCATCTATAGGTTGATGTCTGGTAGGTGCCTCAACCCTACTTAGTTAATGTAGTCGATATTAATCATGCATGCAAATCTTTTATTGTTTTTCTAGATATGGCAAGCATTTATGTAATTATGCACCACGCTCTTGTTCTCTTCATCTTATGATAAAATATTAGCCTTTACTTTCATGTTATTTCGTTATCTTTTGTTCTTGTTCATTATTTGACACATACCTTATTTTTCTCTCTCTTTCTGGGTGATTTTATAACCACCTAGGTTTAGATTGAGGTGTTGAACATGATCAAGGAGAACATAGCTTTCAACATGGACCTAACTCTTGGAGATGTTGCTTGGAGATAGATTTGAAGTAGTTTGTACTTTCCTCGACTTAGATCCTTATGTTGTATCATACATGTAAACCCTTATGGGATATTATGATCTAGTTTGTAATCTTTTGTGACAATTGAATATAGTCATTTTTTTATTATGATGCTACACTTTGGTTGTTTTGAATACCATTTATTGAAGTTTGAAGATCTTGCATCTATTCCAGCATACCTTTGAGTGTGTTTGGAATGGATGTTTTATTCTTCAAAATTTTTAGTCGGGAGTGGATCCCCTATTTGGTCCCACTCCGTACATGGTCTAAGTCAAATTACATACATTTACATAGTGTTGAAAAGGTTCGACATGCAAAAAAGAAAAGACTTGGATTTGAGTGGTAGTTGTGTTGTTTGTAAGAATAAGAGGTCAAAGTTCCATTATCAATGGCAATATTTCATCCAAGATGGGACATCCTAGTTGCTAGATCCTTGCTTTGTTATGAAGAGTTCCCAAGTTCAAGCCCTGGAGGCAGCATGACTAGAATCACCAAATTTAAAAAAAAAAGGTTTGACATGGAACCGTCTCACAGAATAAGTTTCTCAAGAGCTCAATATCCTAGTTATTTTGAGGAGTGGGACATATAGGATTCCATATGCATATCCAATTGGATCTATCATGTATGAGATGTTTCGTACACATCCCTACTTTTCATATGCTTTTAGCATGACTAGTAGGTACCAGTCATATCGTGGTGATGGTCGTTGGATTGTTGTAAAGAACATCAGTAAGTACTTGATAAGAATGAAGGATTTGTTCCATATTTATGGTGGTGAGGAAGAGTTGTTTTTCAAGGGTTACACCTATATAGGCTTCCAAACTCACAAGGATGATCATCAAATTGCAATTTGTATTTGTGTTTTGCCTCAATGGTGGACTTGTGTAGTATACAAGTTCCAAGCAAGACATAGTGGTTGATTCTACAACAATGGTCAAGTATGTTGCCACCTTTAGTGCAATAAAGGAAGCTATATGGATTGTTTAGTTCATTTGTGAACTAGGAATTGTTCCATCCATTTGTGATGTAGTAGAGCTATATCATGACAACAAAGGATCCACTTGCACAGGCTAAGGAACCCAAATCACATCAATATTTCCAACATATACTACAATGTGACCATCTCATATGAGAGATCATACAAGGAGGAAATGTAAATATATGAAAAGTACCAAAAAAAAGTGATGTTGCTGACCCTCTTTTGAAAGAACTTTCATACAAATAGGATGATGTATATGTTATACTACTGGGACATAGATTCGTAAGTGATTAGATCTAGTACAAGTGGGAACTGTTGGTAGTGTTCCCCAAGATCTAGTCATATGATGCTTGTAATGGAACACTTTGTACTTGATTTGATTATTAATAAAGAAGATACATTATTATATTTTCTTCGTCCTAAGATAATGAATAACTATCATAATGTTTTAAAGGTTTATGACCCAATGTCATGTGATTTTGGGTTGAGGCCCTAAACATGATATCATGTGTGCATTAAGGGTATTCATTCTTGTCTAAGTCCCTAGTCAAATTATTATTTTAGAAATTAGGACCAATGATAATCCATTGAGACTAGCATGTTTTTTGATTGATGATTATTTCTCATTAGTCATTATATTGATATTGACTCAAATACATGGTACTTCTTATGAACAAGTGTACCGCACATAGGCACTTTGAGTGTGATACAATGAAGCCTTTAATGGAAGCCATAATCATATCTAAATTTGATAGTGGTCCTTAGACATGAAATCACTACAATGATCACATATTGTTCAATATGCTTTAGCACTATCAACATGACCTTGAATAAGGGCTTCCATACAAGTAGTTCTTCAATAAACTGTGACAAATGTGACTTACTATGAGTTATGTAGATGAAAATTTGACCCTCCCATTGGAATGATATCATATTGACCCAATGAGTGAATCAATGAAATGGATGGACATGCTCATGTAAGTCAATATATGATATTCAACTAACATTTATATCTAATAATCTACTCTAGATCAAGAAACATATAGTGAACATTAAGTGGTCGATGTTTCAAACCTATGATTCAATATAGCTATCATAGAAAAAGGGACTATACAATCACTATAACATTGCTCATGCACTAGGTTGAAGTTGTTCTCCAACTTATCCAATTACTTCATTGACAATGAATTCTTTTTTGAAACCAATTGTTGTCTGTGAAGTCATAGTATGATTATAGACATCAATAATAATGTAATGTGGAGCACAGGGACACATGAATAATATGCAAAGGGAAGAGGAGCATAATCATGAAACAAGATTTATTGGTTATTAAAAGGTTTAGGTAATCAATTACATCAATGATAGATTGTCTGGAAGCCCAATCGTTTGATTGGGATGCCCAATCTATTGAATGGAGATGCTTATCAATCAATTCGAAAATAAAGTTATTTGATGGAATGAGGATGATCCCAATCTGTTGACTAGCCAGCCCATTTGATCGAATGGACAATATTAGTGGGTAAGATGACTAATTATATAAGGTTATAATACACTCCATTCAACTTAATGGACTAGATTGTTTGTCAATTGGTTGTATGTGAGTGTGTTTCTTAAATGCATCCACTATCTTTTTATTTCTAAGGGTTTTATAAACCCTACTTCTTTGCCTCTCCTATTTAAAGAGGGCATGAAGACTATTAGTTTCATCTTTTCCACATGAACCCTAGCCATCATTACCCATAAAGGAACAATATAGAAGGAGATAGTCCAATTATAGTACATCGCAAACAAAATTTTTCTACTTTCCCATAAACTCTTGCAGTGTGACATAAATTTTATGTCATCTGCATAGATGACTTAGAGACATAGGTTCTGCATGAATTCTTAGGAGGATTTTTTCAACTACCATCCTTCCACTGCTATGATCACCTATATCTTCATGTGAGTAATGTTGTCATATCTACTGTACAACAAGGTATATCAAACACCCTTCCTTCTAAATACATCGTGTTGTCGAGATATGCACGGTAAAACAATGAAATTGTTATTGCTTCCACTGCACCTATCACCTCCAAAACTCCAAAAAATAACCTCATTGAGGGGCATAGAGGAAATCTCTCTAGTCACATAACTACCTTAGGAATATATAGGGTTTTTAGGACCAAGGGAACTATAAGAGCTTCCAACACTTAGTGTCATTCGGTGATTGTATGTCCATATACCACAAGAGAATTTTGTGAATATTCAAGAATCACTGTGAATGTGGCATTCTTAAACTCAATGCCTATATCATTCCTCACTAGATCTATTGTATGATAAAATTTGAGCTCGAGGGAGATAATATCCAACCTCCTAGGATAAGAGGTTTAGGAAATTATCATACCAAAGTAACTCCATATTGAAGGCAAGGACTTCCTAACCAAAATGGCGCTACATCATAAATCCAAAAATTTTCAAGGTTCAATGTGTTTTATCCTTACATTCTGAGTTCTCAACATACAAATATTTAAAGCACACTTGAAAGACAACAAATAAAAATGGTTTAAGGCTAAAACTAGGGTTAAGCCTCACTACGGGTGTTCAAGGAAGCCTACACTCCATAACAGTTGTACTATCTTCCCACAAAATATGAGATATGAATTAATCACAAGAAAATTCACTTTATATATAGGAAAAAAATTCCACCCATTGAGAGGGTAGGGGTGATTAGGGTTACAAAAACCAATCTCAACCATAGAACTGGTTTGTGAAATGGTAATGACCAAATTCTATAGGTATGGAAATGCTAGCTGGTATTCCACAACTCAAGGAATGTATATAAACATTCTAAATACAATCACCTAATCACCTAAGCAATGCATATGTATAGGAGCAATAGTTTACTACTTGAAATAGTCAAACTCACCAACTTCAAAGGCTCAAATACCATATTGTAAAGAGTGAGACTCAAGAGGGGATCCCGTCCTTAATTAATTGAGTAATAAAACTAATCAATCCAAACACCTAATATGCATGATGAAATGATGAAAAACAAATTTGTTCAGTATGATATATCAAACTAAATCTTACTGTTACAATTGAAACATTATCTAATTCAACATTGTTGCCATCACATAGTTCCTCACCTCAAGGGTGGTATTACAAAAGGATAAAGGTACATCTATATATCATAACTGACCAGTGTAAAGGGAATCATGGGCATATCAAGCTATCCTTCAAAGTCCGTAGTGATGGTTCAAGTTTCTTTTGATTCATCATAATGTGCAACACCTACATCTAGGCAATTTTGGAGAAACACCCAAAATAGGAAACATAAGGTATATATTGGAAACTATTGTGTGTATGCATAATAAGATATTTTAGCATTACAAGGTAGGTAAGTACAAAATATGGTGTTCCCATACCGGGGGGGGGGGGGTCAATAACATGTAGACAAGTTCAAGGAAAATAAACAAGATAATGAAGCATTTATGATTAAGAGAAAAAAGGAATCATAAAGTGTATGGTTGTTAACCAATTCATAATAACACAAATAACACAGTGCATGAAGATTTGAGATAGACTAAGATAGATAAAATAGGGCCATAATACCATGGGGTCAAGGCCTAAATATTTTAGTGGAAACGCACACCATGAGAAGAAGAAATGCACCCTAATATATAAATGGTTGTACCTAAGAACTACTAGACTAGATATTTAGTTTAACTACAAGTGCTTCATTGAGTGGTCATACAAATAGTTTAATAATAATTCATATCCAAAAGTAGTTAACCATATTCAAGGAAATCAGAGAACAACATTTTTGAAGTAAGTAATTTCTAATGAAATAATAAGATAAAAAAGGATATATGGCCTCATTATAGGAAATTCGGGTTTATAATCATGTATATATGCTAAAATTAAAATATAAGTTGCACATACCTGAGAATTGTTGGTAATGATTAATAAATTCATATAATTTGGTCCACAAGGTTCGGTTTTCATCCTATAAATACATCAGGAATGTTATTCAAGGAAAAGAGGACATGTGCATACATTCCTATTATATACTTTTTAATTATTCTTATCCTAGTCTCGATCACCTAATGAAATATTAAGATTTTAATTCTCATTAAGTGAACATATAATTCATTAGATATCTATCCTATTTATATGATCCATCTATAGTCAAATAAGTCAAAGTATGTTTAGAATTCATATATAGGTGTAATACTACTTTGTACACATGTGTTGCACATCAATTTGGACATAATAATTTGTTAAAAAAGTCATAAAATTATATTTATAATGGTATAAATATAGAAAGAAGAATTTACATAGTTTAGACATCTCTTCTGCAAAGAAGAAATGTTTTTTGTTTACAATCAAACTTCTATTTTTGATTCTACATCATTATGTTATATGATTATCTTCACTTCAAATACTAATTGATTCCTTTACATTTTTTATCATGTAATCTTCTTAAATAGGATATGTGTTTCTCTTTTCATCTACAATATAAGAGGATTGAAATTTTGTAATTTGTATATGTTAGATCTTATTGCAACCAATATATAACTATTTTCATAAAATTTCTTATGCTTTTTATGTAAATCATATACTAATAAAAACCTTGTATTTTTTATTCTCACAATTACTGTTTACCTATACATAGGGAAGATAAGTATAATTAATTTCATAAACTAAAAATGTCAATAAATAATGTTAAGTAATTTTCTTAACTAAAAGTGGGAATTAAATTTACTTTTAGCTCACACTATTTCTTTAAGTTAGACATACTTGTATGCACATATTATTGGAAAACCTTTATAGACCTTTATTCACAACAATTAATTCTTTCAAACCATGAAATGGTTGAAAAATATTTTATTTCGAGATATTATAATAATTAAATAACTCTAATTTATGGAGACAACACCGAAAGCATGGCAAGGTCATCTGAGGCCATGTCCTCACCTGTATTCATGGTGCCTTATCTATGTCATTGTGAAACATTGATTGGCTTCACCCTTGATTAGTTGATTAGTCTATTGTACAACTCTAGTATGAAGATTCAATAATTGTGACTAAAATGGAAAATGAAAGGGGACATGACTATGTTTATGGGTAAAGAGTGGAATATATATATATATATATATATATATATTTATATATATAGTACAATTGATAGGTATATCTTTCTGTATCATAGGGTGTGTGTGGATGCGTGGCATATGACATGTGCTAGGCTTGGTAGTTGTGATGCGCTAATGGATGGCTTGAATGGATGAGAGTCTTTGACTTATATTTCTATAGTTAATTGTTTAATATAAATTTGATCATCTCTGAAAATGGGTTAAATAGATCTAAACACTAACATCTTCATTTTGATTATCAATAACTCATCCACTATTACCTGTTAAGGATTTTTGAAGTTACATCTCAACTCTTCTTAAGTCTACAAATAGGAGGGGTACCTAGGAGAGAGCCTAGCTATGGTTATATTTCTCTAGATCCTATGAAAAAATACCAACTTATTGTAGGTAGTATGGCCCAATTTGCATCCTTGGGTAAAGCATTGTTAAGGTCTTCCAACTCATCCCTGATAATAGAATTGCAATTTTGATATTTGAGCAAATAGGATTTATATAATTGGATGTAGAGGATTAAAGAATTGATGTAATTAAAAAAGTATTGTTTCTTTTTGTTTGGGTTTTTGTTTAATTACTATTAAATAAATTGCAAGAAATATTTTTATTTAATTTAAGAACAAAAAGAATGAACTTTGCACATAATTAGTTTAATTTAGAAATTCATGTGCATAAATAAGCTTTAATGTGCCTTGAAACCCTAATATTGGTAAATGCGACTCTTAATGGCTTTAATTATTCATGATCGTGAATAAAGTTAAGATATGATGATTCTAAGGTATTTCGAGTATGGAAGTTCTTAATTGTGGATAAATATCCTTAATAAGATAATTAGGGTTTTTCTAATGGATAAAGGTAGAATTAATGACAAATAATGTTCATATGTGAATTAGATCATAATGAACTACAAATTGATGATAAATGAGCATAATGACTTTTTCATAGATTAAAAGGATAAAAATGGTAGCTTTAATGTAAAAGAGGCTTAATGGACTTCATTAATGATTATTTGTTTTGTTTCCGAAAGTAAGGTTATATGTTGTTAAAAGGTAACCTTAATAACTTTCATGAAGGATAAATGAGAAATTATGGTTTAAAAGTGTAAAATGAAGTAAAAACCCTAATAGCAAAGTAAACCGTAAAATAGGTAGAAATCCTAAAAAGGAATAGGAACCTTAAGTAGCAAGATGGTTTGAATAGATTTTGAGAAAAAAGGAATTGGATGTAATTTCATGACTCTTGTACTTGCTTGATTGGATGTCTCGATTGATTGGACTATTCTATCTCAATTCATCCTAATAGGTATGTGGTTAATTATGAGTAAGCACATTAGTTTTCCCGAAGGTTTCCCAAATGGTTAATCACATTGATTGAAACTAAACAGTTTGGATGTTAATACTGCAATTATAAAGTCACTATGGTTATCACAATTATACATACATGTGTATTCTCGCACCTACATGCCACCCTGATGGAAGATGCCATAAAGGTCAGGCCCCAGAGGGTAGACCAACGGGCACCATGAGAGGTGACCCCAGACACCAAGCTCGAAAATGAGAAGGTGGTCTATGTTGCATGACTATGGGGCACCATGAGAGCTGACCCCCATATCCAATCTCGGGATTGAGAAGGTGGCCTTAAGTCAATGGCAAAAGAGAAACCCTAGAGGGGTATTCCAGCGTTAGGGCAAAAACGGTGGAGAATGACACATAGAAAATGTAAATTGGTTTGCTAATTATCCTGATTGGGATAATTAAATTGTTAGCCATATTTGTGAAATTTTGGTTGTTCCCACATACTAGCATATTCCTATATGTTGACCAACATTTTGTTTGACGATGTTTTAGGTACAACAATTGAAAGAATAAATAGTAAAGTGACACATTCTGGAAATAAGAAATAAAGTGCAAGGAGGATTAGATAAAATGAATCCATGTTGTGGATAGAGTAGCTTACCAAAGTTTTAAAAAAATATGCGTATTTTATTTTTATACCAATTTTCAGTTTAGTTGGTAAAGTTTCATAATTGTTATTGATTATTTGTCGAACCTTTGATCTTGTTAATTGGGATAATGGCTCTGACCTCTTGGTCTCCCTTAATTGGGGGTTACCGGGAGGTGGGGTTGTTACAATTGGTATTAGAGCATAGGTTCCTCATTTAATCTTTAATAATTATTAATTTTACAAACTCTATAGAACCTAAGGGAGTTATTAGAGGATTTTCCAAAAGATAGAGGTGTCTAGAAAAGGATCACGTCTGGGGGCTGGCAAGATTTTCCTCCGCACCGCTTGTTGAAATACGAGGACTCCCAAATTAGTGTGACTGTCTGGCCAATGTCTCTGGATTTGACTCGAAATAAGATACTTTTAGGACTCTCTCATCTTGTTCATCCCTTATCACCTCAAATGTTGTTAAGGATTATAAGGATTAGGGTTTTCTCTCTTTTCCTCACCCTCTTGAGGTATGGGTAAGGTTGATAAGCTTTAAGGAATCCTCCACCAAATTAATAAAAAGCATGTAAATAAGATTTCATGAACATAAGCTTAATAGAGTAAGTGTAAAGGAATAGATACATGCTTAGGTCGTATGACATAAGTTGTCATGCCCTCAGGAGAGACCTGAGGCTAGGCCTTCTTGTTAGGAGGATGAGTAAAGAGAGTTAGTCTTGGAGATAGAGATCTCCATTACAAGTAGAGACCTACCACATCCTCTGATGATGATGCTAACCATAACCATAAGAGGCGGTTAGAAAGAGACATGATGAGTTAGATGTCATGGTAGACCTGGTTTGGGGGTGGACATGCCTTTAGATGCCCATATCAGCCATGAGAGGTTGGATGACCGAGTACCTTTAGAGACCCAACCCTGACAAGGGTTGTGCAAGTTAGAGTGAAGGATAGCTCCTTCATTGATGAGGTTAGAGAAGAAATTATGGAAACCCCATGAGCTTATATGAGCATGGCATAGTATGCACCTAGAGTATGTCAGTAGTGTGAGCAGTAGGTTGAAAACCTGGCCAAGGGAGTATGTAGGATAGTTGATGAGATAAGAATAAAGGGCTAGGGATAACCTTGAGCAGACATAAGTTTGAACATAGGCTTCTTCATGTAGAGGTTTTCTTGTGATCTTAATCCATCTTCATGGAGAGAGGACCTTTAGTATAAGGTTGGTTGTAGAGTTAGCTCTATAAAGAGAGAGCAGGATCCAAGCAAGAAGGTCGGAAGCCTAGACTCTAAGATATGAGGAACAATGGGGAGTAGAGGATGATACAACCTATGTGGATAATAGTGGTTTCCTGATGATGACAATATCTTGGTTGCCATTAGAGGAACCAAACCCTAGAGAGAGGATGAGACTAGTGGTACCTCTGTATAGATGAGAAGAAGAGTTACTTTAAGCATGAAGAGGTTTAGTAATAGGTTGTGAGGCCTTGTACCCTGTTGACTATCCTTGAGGAAGACTCAAATCTAAAGTGTTGCTCTAATAAAAGGATCATGGGAAGTGCATGACATACCTTGGACAAGCTTGGTTCGTGGTTAAAGGTTGAGCATGCAGTTGGACATTTGTTGCATAAATAAATGAACCTAGGGTTCCTAGGCCTAAGAGGGGAATTGGTGTACCTGATTCACATGACGAGGTTTTAGTTTCAATAGATTTGAGCATGGTACTTCTCATGTTTAAAGGAAATAGAAACCCCTTATGTTTAACGTATGTTTGATGAACCCCCCACAGCTAAGTGATGACATGGGAAGGTATGATCTTTTTTTTTGGAGAAGGGAAGGTATGATCTTGATTCAATGTTGAGGATGAGAACAAGTATGACCTAACATGGTTTAGTAGGTGGTTTGCTTGTGCCTTAGTGGTTGATGGGTTAAGAATGCTCATGTGAATATAAACCCTAAGGATGTATTCGACCTTGTTGTCAAGAGTTGTAGTTTCCGCCCATCCTGGGAGAGGAACCCTTGGGTAGGGTGTGTACCTATTTTGTGGGTTTTATGGAAACCTAAAGAGGTCTCATAGGATGGTGAGAAGCTAAGTGAAAAGTACATGGTATGAGAATGAACATGTAGACACATAGATAATCATCTCTAAGTGCATGTGGATATGTTACCATAGAGGTAACCAGTATGGGGCTCGACCAAGGTAGGCAGGTTGCCATGACCCCTATGAAAAGATGGGAGTCAGCCATGAATGTAGAGAGAGATGATGAAGGCTTGGGTAAGGTTCTAAGTTGGACATGTACTATGTTAGAATACTAAGTCTATCCTAGGGTCAGGTAGGGATAAGACTGATGGAAGTAGGAGTTGCCTAATTCCCTAGTTTCACATGACCATAGGGTCGAGAGGTAACAACTATCATTGTCTGAGGTCCATGGGTTAGGAGATTGATCACCTTCATGAACTCATGGGACCCAAAGGGTAGATGAGTAGGGCACTCTCTGATGCATGAGGGAAGAGGGATGACCCCAAAAGTGGGGGCACCCTATAGACCCAGAGGAGATGACCAAGGATTGTGTGTGGACCCAAGTAGGTTCAGAACCAATTTTCCATGGAAGTAACTTTGATATCAAGATAATTGTGATATAGAGACATAAGTTGCATGTTTCAACTTCGATTTGAAAGTGTAATGGAAATGTGGGATGTACCATCTCTACTCTTGGAACAGGAAGAACTTTGTGTTTGGATGGCCTCCAAATGCTTATTTTCTTCTTTTTATGGGAGTGAGAGATGGGACAGTACGCATGCCATACACCAAGGGTAAAGATGATGTGAGTTGGAACGTTGCTATGAGGAATGAGGATAGAGATGATAACGTGCCCTTGTGGAGTGAATGGTACATGGATAGGTACAAACGATAAGAGTATTAAGGTAATCATCTTGTGAGAATGTTTTATCAAGAGTTATGTGGAATTTGCAAGTGATACAAGGTTGAGTTTGATAACCAGGAGGATGAACTTAGAGTGTTCTGATAAAGATAGACTTAGAGTTTGAGATGAAATGATAAGTGGAATACGTGGAAGTGTATGTCTTCAACACTACCTAATACCTAAGGATGTGAAGTGGTAATGGATGCTCTAGTTGAGATATAGCTTCCTAGTTTGTTGAGAGACTAGAAGAGGTTGTTAGGCTAACCCTAAGTTTGGAAAGAAGATAGGTTTGGCTAACCCTCAGATGCAACAATACCGATTGATCAAGTTACTGGTTGTTTGGTTATACAGTCTAGTCTTTGATGCAATGAAAGGATGGTTTTGGAATCTCAGATGCACTTCCTTGGGAAAGAAGGTGATGAAAACCCGACTAGAGTAGTTTAGTGTTTCCAAGGAATCGATCTTGAGGAATCATGATATACAGGGGATCATGATACACTGTACTACGAAGAAAGTAAGTGACAGTAGTACTTTGGATGCCTAAGATAAAGATGCATGGGGTATGTTTCTTTGTAATCCAGAAGGTGAAGGACGAACACCAGTGATCCAGTGTATCAATATAGAGGATAAAAGAGTCCCCAAGAGAGAATGGGAGTTCACCACTATGGATGTTGTGGTAAGTCTCCCCTTGACCAACGAAGGTGAAGATATAATGTGGGTTATGGTAGATCGCCTTACTTAGGTGACAAGAGAAAGAAAGAGTATTGTCAAGGGACAAATCGGGTTGAACTACTTATAAGAGAGAGAGAGATGGTTCACTACACCATGATGCGAGTTCAAAAGTTCTTGAGTGGGACCTAAAGGTTCACTTTCATGAGATGGAAGTAGATACATAAAGAACTCGATGTCAGTACAGTTAATCACCCCATACTAATGGTTAGTATGATCCAGACTAGAGGGTCTGATTAAAGCATGTGTGCTCATTCAGGGTAATACATAGAGACAGTTCTTAAGATGTGATGTTAACCACCATAGCCATTATTGGGATGCAAGAAGATCTATAGGGAGGTTGTGTCGGTAACCACTTCATTAAGATGATGTTGGTGAAGGAGGCCTCGTGAAGGTCAGAAAAGAACCACAGTGTGTGTAGGGGAAGTCGCTTTGATCGTACAATGGCTGAGAGGGAGCCCAGAAGCACCTTGAGTCATGAGCTGATGCAAAGTAGACTGACATGCAGTTCACTATGGGAGACTATGTGATGTGAAAATCTGACCCCTCTAAGCTACAACTGAGGAAGTTGAGTCCCCGATATATGGGTCCATTTGAGATGGATTGGTGGAGATGGTTGTGTTTAGCCGTACCCCTCATGATAACATGACGTATAATGTGTTCCATGAGTCCAATCTAGAGCACTATGTTAGGTACCCAAGCCATGTGCTGAGCCTTGAACCTATTCAGCGTTTGAGAGGCTGAAATGTCCTAAGTCGCCTATGAGGGTACAATATACCGAGGTAAGAAAGAACTCAGATGGAAGAATATGAGATAATGAAGTTTCTTGGGAAGCACCATGGAAAGGGTGAAGCCACATGGGAGCTCTGATGGACATAAGAAAGGCTTATCCTGTTTATTTGTGTGCCTGGTTGAATTTTGAGGAAAAAAATCCTATAAGAGGGGAAGGATGTTACAACTCCAATTTTTTTTGGGTTCTTCTAAGAAATGTAATTTCTCATATTAAAGATATTGGAACAAATAATGGTATAATTTGTTTTGAATAAATGAGTTTCGTTTACAATAGCCTTGTTGGTTGTTTTGTGGGCTTTATTGGCTATTGGGCCCAATAACAAGGAAAAGACAAAAGGAACTCCATTATTAATACGAAATGGAGAAAAGAAAGATGTAGAAACATCTACAAGGAAAAAGTGTGTAATCCAAAGGTGGATTTGGTGCCTCTTGGGTTCCTTGGGTTCCAAGGAGTCCAAAGTTCCAAAGATAATGCAAATAGAAAAGAAAAGACTAATTAAATATTTCTTTATTAAGAAAGAAATTGAAAACAATGATAAAATATGGGAAATAAGTGAAAAGAGGTATAATTGAGTTATCTTTGATGGATTTTCATATCCATGAGGTTTCTTATGTTCAAAGGAATTCCAATGAAGAAAATAAACAGGAAAATAAAGAGAAATCCTCAAAAAGAGATATTTTAATAAGAAATAAACAAGATAATAGGAAATATTGGAAATAGATGCATCTAGAAGGATAATGAGTGTCCACTAAAAAGGATTTCGCAATCTTAGAGTTTCTTGGGGTCCAAGTAGCCCCAATGGAGAAGAAAGAAAGAGAAAATACCAATAATGCAAAATAAGAAAATAATGTGATACATTATTAATGAATTTTGTGGTATTGATAAAAAGGAAGTTTTTTTCTATTAAAAGAAAACATAATTTCGTGCCAAGGGGTTAAGAGTCAAGCACAAGGAGATTAAAAGAGATAATTCTTGGATTTCCTAATAACCAAAACATAAGGAATATCAAGGATACTAAGAGAGAGAAAGAGATTCTTACTTCTTCATGCATGAATTGGATTCCTAGTGGGAAATAACCTTGTTTCTTTGTAAGAAAGCATCGTAGGGCGTTGCTACCCTCCCCTATATAAGGGGTAAGAACTTGGGACGAGTTCAGAGAGATCTCACATCAGCCTCTCTCTTCCCCATCTCCTTCTTCATCATTCTCATTCAAAACCCTAGCAGAGGGGAGCAACGTGACCCTGGGGCAGCAAGGAGCCCAGGTGGGGTTGTGAGGGAATCTGGATATGCCATGATGTCAGAACGAGGTCAAGCCAACATCGTCGTGCCCTATACAATGCACCATAGCAAGCAATATTGCTGCACTTGGCAGCTGCAAGTTGCAGGTGTTCCTAGCCTAGCCCAGCCACTCTGCTCGAGAGCTGGGTGGCACCCCAAGTTCGAAAGAAGGTGTCGGAGCAAGGGGATCCCTCGTCAATGGGTTTCGGGTCCAGGAAGAGGAAGAAAGAGCCACATGAAGCGCAGCTAGGGCGACGCTGCACGCCGTCATGAGGAGGAAGATGACCTTTCGGTCATTGGACCATCTTGCCCCTCTGCGGGATGAACAACCTATAACTTAACCAAGGGCATAGTGGTCATTTCGAAATGTTTCCGAACAAGTCAAGCAATGTTGCATGATAAAGGCTATGTGGCACCTCCCTATTGGCCCAAGTAAGGTTTTATTACAAAAATCATATCTCCTTAATAGTAGCTCAGATGAATATGCATAAAATATGAATGTTTCTCATAAACATGAGGGGAATCCACTAAAAATATAATTGAAGCCTGATTCTGATTGCAATTCGAAAAGTAATGGAATTTATCAACTTTAATACTTTAATGATTAAGAAACCCTACTTTGAGATGATTAATGTGATTAGTAGGGTTTAATGGATGATTAAAGTTTATATTAACTTGTTAATGGTAAAAAGTTACATTATGAACAAAAAGGATAAACTTTGCACATAATTAGTTTAATTAGAAATTCATGTGCATAAATATGCCTTAATGGGCCTTGAAACCCTAATATTGGTAAATGTGACTCTTAATGGCTTTAATTATTCAAGATCGTGAATAAAGTTAAGATATGACAATTCTAAGCTATTTTGAGTATGGGATTTCTTAATTGTGGATAAATATCCTTAATATGATAATTAGGGTTTTCTAATGGATAAAGGTAGAATTAATGAAAAATAACATTCATATGTGAATTAGACCATAATGAACTACAAATTGATGATAAATGAGCATAATGACTTTGTCATAGATTAAAAGGATAAAAATGGTAGCTTTAATGTAAACGGGGCTTAATGGACTTAATTAATGATTATTTGTGTTTTTTCTAAAATTAAGGTTATATGTTGTTAAAAGGTAACCTTAATAACTTTCATGAAGGATAGATGAGAAATTAAGGTTTAAAAGAGTAAAATGAAGTAAAAACCCTAATTGCACTGTAAGCCCTAAAAGAGGTAGAAATCCTAAAAAGGAATTGGAACCTTAAGTAGCAAGATGGTTTGAATAGATTTTGATAAAAAGGAATTGGATGTAATTTTAGGACTCTTATACTTGCTTGATTGGTTGTCTTGATTGATTGGACTATTCTATCTCAATTCAGCCTAACAACTATGTGGTTAACTACGAGTAATCTCATTATTTTTCCAGAAGGTTTCCCGGATGGTTAATCGCATTGATTGAAACTAAACAGTTTGGATGTTCATACTGAAATTATAAAGTCACTATGGTTATCACAATTATAATCACATGTATATTCTCGCACCTACATGCCACCCTGATGGAAGATGCCATAAACGTCAGGCCCAAGAGGGTAGACCAATGGGCACCATGAGAGGTGACCCCAGACACCAAACTCAGAAATGAGAAGGTGGTCTATGTTGCATGATTATGGAGCACCATGAGAGCTGACCCCCAGGCACCAAGCTTAGGATTGAGAAGGTGGCCTTAAGTCAATGGCAAAAGAGAAATCCTAGAGGGATATTCCAGGGTTAGGGAAAAAGTGGTGGAGAATGACACATTGAAAATGTAAATTGGTTTACTAATTACCCTGATTGTGATAATTAATTTATTAACCATATTTGTGAATTTTTTGGTATTCCCACATACCAGCATATTCCTACATGTTGACTGACGTTTTGTTTGACGACATTTTAGGTACAATAATTGAAAGAACAAACTGTAAAGTGACACATTGTGGAAATAAGAAATAAAGTGCAAGGATGATTAGATAGAATGAATCCAGGTTGTGGATAGAGTAGCTTACAAAAGTTTTAAAAAGGTATGCAAGGTTTTATTTTTATACCCGTTTCACATTTAGTTGGTAAAGTTTAATAATTGTTATTGATTATTTGTCAAACCTTTGATCCTATTCATTGGGATAATGGCTCTGACCTCTTGGTCTCCCATAATTGGTGGTTACCAGAAGGCGGGGTTGTTACAACTGTAACCCTGGGGTCGTGCACAAAATAAGATGTGCCACTGTGTTCAATTTCATAAACTGAGCAAACTAGGATCAAGTAAAGCGTGAAGAAGAAAAATGTGCAATGAGAAGTCGGGCGACGCCAAGACTGCCCGACACTTGGGTAAACATTGTTACCCACGAAAAACACAGGTCTAACAAAAAATCAATCGTTTCATGGATTTAGTACTACTTAGTGAGTGAAATTCTACTCACAGTGGTTCGAGATGGCCGAATTTGACTTGAAACGCGTCCAAAGCCTACTTCCGGACATCAGCAAGGTCATCTTCAACCTTGGGCACCCTAAATTTCAAACCTGTTGCACACAATAGCTTCTACGCACACACAAGAAGAAGGGAACCTTGGCTGGGTGTTGCTCGTGGGCTAGTTGGCTACGAATTCGTGTTCTAGACCCATGGACGAACTTATTGGCAGTGATTTTGTGGTGTCTACTCGCACCCAGTTACTCCTGGCTGGCATCGCTGTAGCTACAGTTGTTGCTACTGGCCGCCAACACTGCTCTGTTGGTTGGGCATAGATGGGGCAAGTAAGAGGAAGGAGAAAGGAAGAGGAAGAAGAAGGAAGGAAGGTGCTACTGAAATGAAGCTAAGGGGGCCAAAATCGCCCACCCAAACTCTCCCTCTGCTACGGCCAATCGGGTGCTGCTAGCGATGCTCAGATGGTTCGTAGCAGCGATCGGGTAAAAGAGATAAGGGAAAGGGGAAAAAGGGTTATAATAAATGGGTAAATTGCAGTCTAGGTCCAAAATCCTTGAAAACATCATATATTTTTCCTTGAAGGTCCGATTCGTATGATTTCTTTTGCAAAATTTCAAGCACAAGATCCACTACAACCTTAAGGCATGAAAGCATAACAATTAAACCATATGATCTAGGTTAATTGTCTTAGGTAATTAACTTAACGATTAACACTACAGTTAACATTAATTACATCAGATGAATCAATATCGACTAATGATTCACATCTTAGCTTACCTTGATTAACCATGATGTTTAACAAGGTACTTAGCACTAATCAAGGTACTTCACACTAATCGAGGTACTTACTGACTCACCTCAATGTGGGTTGTAACATTTACACTCTACTATATATATAAATCTAATTAGTTGTTTGGTACTCATTTTTTATGGTGTGACAAAGAACATGGTGTTATTATCCTAAACACTTAGATTTTCATCTAAGTTCTAGTTAACACATTGTTAGTATATCACTAAATTTATATGTCTTGCATTTACTAGCATTATACATAATTATATGTATATGCTACTATAATATAATAGGATGTCTAGATGAATCAACTAATCTGCATTGAAATCAAGTTAACTCCTCAAGATTACAATGAATAATTTGTTTCAATCATATTAAATAAGTAATTAAAAAAGTAGAAAACTTTACTAGATTAATGACTTATTGTTTATTGTTTGACTAATCCTTGATGGATCCACTCTTCATGTGTGGAACCCTAGTGGAGGAATCTAGTTGGAGGTGGTCTATCGGCACTAGAGCTTAAGGAGTTGGTAAAGATGCATCCAAATTACATGTGTAAGTCTATCATTGCATACTAATTCCTCTATAGTATTTCCAAGACTACTACATATCTTCTCTATCTTTCAAAATCTCAATAGTTGATAACAACATTGAGACAAGTAGCGGGCTAGTTTGGATCATTTATTTGTTGGCTTTCATGAGACCTTGGGATGGAGAGTATGCATAGGTGGAATTGAACATGATAGTATAAAGGTCTAAAAAATTGAGTTCTTGAAAGGTGTAGGTGTATCAGGTGGTGAGATACAGCTGTTTAGTAGAATATAGACTCCTCTAGTCACATTGTTGTTCACAATTTTGTAGTTGAGCTCTCTGTACAGTCATTTGTAGGGAATAGGTAGATGTAGATCATTGCAAGCAATTGTGATGACAGATAAGGGATGGGTTCTTGCTATTTTCAAGGATATGTGGAACCCAGAGAGAGGAAGGCATGTGCTCAAGTTATTACATCGTGGTTTCAAAAATGGATGATAGTAGGTGATGTTGGAGATCATGGGTTGTAGGTTGTATGCCTTTGTTGTAGGCATATGGTGAGGAACTAGAAGATTTGTAGGGAGTAAATAGAGACTGAATCAACTCCGAGTGGTCATGGTAAACTAGGTAGTGAATAAAAGAGGTATTGTGATGCTTCTAGTGGCCACAAGATCCTTTTCCACCCAAAGAAGAATGTGGCAACAATATCTATGTTCCAAGGTTGATGGAATGAGGAGAAGATGGTGGTGTCTAGAGTTTGGAAACATGTTGTAGAAATGAAGAGAGAATAAGAAGGAGAAGATGAAGATAATAGGGCAAGGTGAAAAGAGAGATGAAGTGGAAAAAGCAGATGGAAGGATAAATGATGCACAATTATCTACAGTCACAAATTCTACACACATAGTAGGACCAGAGAGAATGAGAGTAGATGTAGGTTGTTGAGAAATAAATGGACAATACATAGGTCATGTGGGGGATTAATTTTCTTAATTCATTATTTGTGAAGTGAAGCATTAAATGTATTATATCTAGAACTCAATTAATTAATCGAATTGTCAAATGGAGTCTATTTGAAACAAGAATTGAGTAGTAGGAAAATTATGATGTGATGAACTTAATTTTAACATTAATTTCTCATTTTGAAAGTGGTTGGTGCTATGTTTTATTAATTTTAAGTTAAGTAGACAATCAAGCATTTAATGTACACAATCAATCATTATCTATAACCTACTAAAATTTTTAAGAATAAAACACCCAATTCCAGACACACTCAAAAGGTATATTGGAACAGGTGTAAAATTTTCAAATCTTATATAATGATATTCAAAACAACCAAAGTGTAGAAACATAATAAAAGTAATGACTATATTGAATTTTACAAAAGTACATCATCATATCCCATATAGGGTTTACATGGATATCACACCATAAGGATCTAGTAGAGGGAAATCTAAACCATAACAATTTTGTATCCAAGCTTCAACTATTTAAGTTAAGTCCATGTTAAAAGTCATGTTCTCCTTTACCAACATATGGGGTTGGAAGCATATGCCAGCAAGAGGAGGAAAGTAAAAGACATCAGAAAAAGGCTTGTATGTGCATACTATAATGAAATTGAACTATATATGGAATAAAGGACGTCAATATAAAAGGCTTCCCATAAAAAAGTCAAGGACTATCCAATTGGGCATTACAAAAATATTATTTCAATAAAATAAGAGAAAGGCATTGATGTTTTCACTAGTGATAATACTAGAACAATATAAACATGTTTGTAGGAAATAACACATCGAGCATAAATATGGAGTGAGTAGGAACATATACACAACTACTCTAAATATGGGGTGAGAGGGACTTATATACATTTGCTCCGAGCAGGACATGATACACATATGCTCAAATAATATCTCTTGCAAGAATTATCACCTCTACATTTTCAATTGTGGGAATTTACACATCCACATAATAACACATGCAACATTATATTAGAAATCACCACATGATTCATAACAAAAGAGTAAGCAAGAATAAATAGAAATAAGAGGGATGTGAATATCAAATAGATATAATGTGGGATCAAAGAATCCATATAAAGTTTCCATCACACAGAAGTGTAGTTTTACATCCATCACAAAAGTGGGAAAGTTTAGGGATTCAGCAAGAATAAAGGCATAAGCTGAAATCAAAAGAATGTCCATCAAATTATGATGATCGGAAACAAGATTCTCTGGAAGAAATATGGAGTTCTGCTTCTGGAGGCAACATGCTATTCAGAGGCGGTCCCTCTTATGGGGTCAAATCAATACGTTCTAAGAAGAAATATTTATTCCACATGAAATATATCCTCAAAATAGAAAGAGATATTGTGTAGGCTATTGTCCATAGGAGTAAGAAAAAGAAGAAAATAGGTTAATTGCTCAAAAGGATTGATAGGGGATGCAAACATACCTTAAACCATAGTCCTAGAAATACTCTTCACCAATCTAGTTATTTCCAAGATCACTTTTTCTTAATTACAAATGATTCACATGTATTAAGGTTTTATAATGTGTAAATAAACCTTAAATATAGACCTTTTTGGAAAACCTTGGATTTTTACTCTGAAAAATATCACAAATTGACTTATTATATTATTTTGATCAAGAAAACATATTTATATGTTAATTTTGGATTTTATTTGTAAAAGTTACAATTTTTATGAGTTTTATGCATATATTTCATTTCCCAAATGTCATCCTTCAAATAACATGGAAATCAGACACTAAAACTAGTTTTATTAGATAGATCTCATATCTCTAATTCCAAAACATATTTATTTATACTTTTTGGAGATTCCTATAAAAAGATATGGTTTTTATAATATTTACTTTATTTACTAATTTATTTGTGAAATTAAATTGCAAAAAACCAATTTACCCTTGGTTCAAAAATCAAAACTTCGCTATGAAAGGGTATAAATGTAATATTTGTGCTAGCGTGACAAGCGACAAAAATTGAATTAAAACATGGCAATTTTTAAGGATACCCATAATGAGAAAAAGAAAATATAAGAGAATCGAGGGGCAAAAAGGAGAAAACACAAGGGATCATTCGCTTCCCCACTACACACGCCATGGCCGGCTGGGCCAAAAGAAGCTTGTCCAAGAGTTTGAGGAAAACTTCATTCATCACTCATTCGTGTAACTAACTAGTCGACATTATGAACAAGTGCCAAAGTTGTTTACCTGAGGACCAATTACACTCCGAAGAAGCAAGACATCAGGGAGAGGTTCAGCAAACTCAAACCAAGAACAATGTTCAGCAATGGATGAAACCAGAGGAGAATCTATGGGTGTGTGTTACATATAAGGGTAGAGTCTTATTTATATGAATTTGAGTTTCAAGGGGTGTGCAAGAAATTGCTTCAGAAGACCCTAGGAACAAGTTTAGGAGTTTCTAGAATTCTGCATTATAGGTCTCGAGTAAGGAATGGATGCAAAATTAAATTTTCAATCCAATGTAACTTGTTTCATGAAGTTTTATTGAGAAACAAGGGAGTTATGTCCAAAATATCACACCTTTGTCTACAATTATTATTCAATCGGGCAGCGATGAATGTCATTTAATACAAATTTCCAACTTTATTATTTTAATGCATTTAATGTATAAAACTTTCTATAATTATAGGAAGATACAAGTGAAGTCTAAATAACTTCAAATTTGGTAGGTTAACTAATTTTGGGATGAACAATTTGATTTTTGATTTATTCTATTTTTTAAGACTTCTAATATGTTATTCAATATTTTTAAATATTATCACTTATTTTATCCTTTCAATGAGTTAGAAGCATCTATAAAACTATCTAAAAAATAAAACTTGGCCTATAATCAATACTAAATGTGAGGAATATGATTTTTCCATTAGTATTTTTTTCAACATATTATTTAATACATTTGTTCTTTAAATTATTAATTCTCTCCTAAATTAACTAAAATATTTAAGATTTTCCAATTTAGTTGAAAATTTAACTATAGGCTCACATGTGCATATTTCAAGTTTGAGATTTATTTTCTCTTTTGGAGTCATTTAATGATTTATTGGATATATTTGACTCTTATTCTTATTTTGTTTGTCGATTAAAATAAAAATAGTTATTATTATGCAAATACTGTGAAACTTCACCCTCAAGCAAACTAAAACATATAAAATATGAATTGGCCATTAATTTAATCTCTTGGTATTATTTAATATATTATTTAATTTTTTGGACTTCTACATACTTTCTCTCTCCTAAACTACACATGTATATTAAAGATTATCCAAATTATATGAAAATACACCCACTAGCTATTTTCTATGTGTAGATTATGAATCTAATAATATATTCTACTTTTTAGTCATTAAATGATTTATCTCATATTTGCAAGGAAAATCATCTTTTCTTTTTAAAAAAAACTGGTATAATTGTTATAATCCCAAATTTGTGAAACTTGGCCTCCACGCCATATCATATCTAAATAAAATGAATATGTAGTTATTCTTATCTAGTTAGTCTTCCTTTGATCAATTTTAGCCCATTATTTGTTATTACCATTATTTTTCATATTAAATAATTCAATATCACATTATTTTTTTAGGGAGTTATTATTTTTTTTCTCATTTCTTATTCCAAAACACCATAGAAAATTCTAGATCAATATTATTTTATCATTATTATTATCATTTTCTCAATTGTGTCCCATATCTACATATTACAACTAAAAGGATTTTATATTATATCTATCATTTATCTCATGTGACATATTTTATGTATCCATTATTGGTCTTATGATTGATACGAGGATATTATGTCATATTTGTTTTCATACATTTATGTCTGGGTGATTTATTCACGTACTACATATTATTGTTACCATTAACTACCTTTAGGTGTATCCTCAACCTTGTTTGGCTAAGCCCAAATAAGTAAGGTCTCCAACCTCTTAACCTTGGAATTGGATAAGGTTCTAGATTTTGGTATTTTATAGTATAACACCCCTTAAATATATTTCATCCTCAAAATATAAAGATAAACTATTTACCACCCCTTAAAAGATTAAACCTAACAAGTTAAACTAAATATCACCATGGTACTATGGTCACTTTACATGTTTTAATTGTGAATATTTTAGGGGTTTAAGTTGTCCATGTATCCAATTAAAAAGTCATAACCAACTAGAGTTGAGATTTAGGTCCTTGTGACTCTAACCTAACAACTTTAAGGTTCACATAACAACCAAAGGTCAAAGAGGATAGGTCAACTACACCTTTATTTTATTCCTAATCACCTCTTCATCAATAAATCTACGATTAAGATTCTATTTTAACTAATTCTAGGGTTTTTCTAACTAGATATCTTCATTGTGACTCAGTTCAAGAGAACATCAACAAAATCCATATATATATATATATATATATATATATATATATATATATATATATATATACATATATATATATATATTATATATATAGGGAAATGATCCTCTGCGGACCTACGGACCATGCGGACGCACCTCCGTTAATCTTCCGTGAGTGCTTTCCTAGTTCACATCTCGTACTTCTCCCGCTTATTTCTTTTCCTATTTTATTTAATATGTTGTCAATTACATTATATTCTCCATTCATCGTTCCTTCCTTGTGGCTTTTCTTGTGACGCGTCACCACCACTTGTCCCGACTGTCGTGCGAAAATGGCAAATCCACTTAGAGCGGGATTGTTTTCCTATTCTTTCGAGTAATGCCAATATAATCCTAGTCTATATGAAAAGACCGGATGTGTCGCTGGTTTTTTGTTATAAAAAGGTTGCTTGGGTTGATCTCTTCGTCTTTATGGTATCTATCTTCTTCATGTCTATTGGTGAACATCTTGCCAACTATGACAAAAAGCACTTGACGCCCTTGGTTATCTTTCAAAATATCATCTTCACATCTTTTGGCAAAACTACACGCTGCCAAAATACAATCTTTTCTAATTGGTCTCTCGTAAGACAGAAGAATAACCCATGGAGGAGTCAAATTATATGGAGGTGTCAAATAACAGGTCTGTGGATGTATTGGATTATATTTCATGCTTTCTATAGCGATGAACAACCATCTGCTTTCATTCTATATTATTTTTATACTAAATACTTAGCCTCTTATTCAATTCGTTTCGTCTTCTTCTTCAAATCTTAGTGATTTGTTCATTACTCTATGTAAAGTCGATCGTTTCTTTTATTTAGTGTGGACGTTTTCTCCTTACACGTGTTCTAGTTATGGAAGTACTTGATGCGGCTAACAATGCCTTATTGATACTCCCTAAATATACAAATCCTGTGACCCTTAATTAATTGTTGTAGGATCATAAACTTATTAACATACATTATGTTCCCTACACTATCATAAAATACGACCTGAATTGTTTCCAATGAAAAACATTATGGTGTCAAAAGTGATTTATGTACACATACGGCTGGAAAGATTTATCTGTATGGCTTCGTATGCTCATACTAACAAGTCTTTATGATGTATTTTTCATACTAATTTTTATTGTCAAATAATTACAGATCAAATGAATTTATTGGTGTTGAAAGTGTTGAAATGATAAACCAAATGTACAACGAGATTCCTGTGGTTGAAGAGAACATGAAACCACATGTTGGCATGGCTTTTAAATCATTAGATGTAGGTGAAAAGTTTTACCGCAAATATGCTAAAGAAAGTGGTTTTGGTGTTTGAAATAGTACTACAAAACATCAGTCTAAAGACAAAGAACTTTATTGGAAGCAATTTCTATGTTCCAAACAAGGTCATCCAGATACAAAGGATGAGCAAGTTGAACTTGAAGGTCAAACAAGTACTGCAAATACTGCTTGCAAAATTAAAAGAAATAGGGGATTTATAAGAGAAGGTTGTCTTGCTAGAGTAGTTCTTCACAAAGAGGAGACTAATAAGTGGGTTGTGAGTATTTTTGATGAAAACCATAACCATAATTTATCTACTCCTTGAAAAACTCAATTTATACAATCACATAGGAAAGTAATTCCTGCAATGAAGTCTCTTCATGAAAACTTTCAAGAAGCAAATATCGGAACATCTCAATTTTATACAGTTCTTGACATAGAGAGTGGTGGATATCATAATATTGGATGCACTGAATGTGATATTAGAAACTATGAAAGGGATAAAAGGCATGAAGTCAAGGAGATGGATGCACAAATATTATTGAACCAATTCAAAGAAGAAAAAGTTAACAATCCATCTTTTTTCTATGCCTACAATGTTGACAATGAAAACAAGTTGACTCATATCTTTAGGGCTGATGGTCTTTTAAGAAAAGCATATGATAAACTTGGGGATGTTATTATATTTGACACCACATATGAAACAAATAAATATGCTCTTGTATTTGCACCATTTACAGGAATAAACCACCATCATCAATCAATTACTTTTGGTTGTGGTATGATTAAGGATGAAAAGATTTCCTCATTTACTTGGTTGTTTGAAAAGTTCCTCGAGGCAATGTTTACAAAGGTACCAAATGTCATTATCATAGATCAAGATCCTGCAATGACAGTAGCTATTCGTGATGTTTTTTCAACCACAAAACATAATTATTGCATTTGGGATATCCTTGACAAGGTTCCTGAAAAGCTAGGTGCCATATCTAAAAAGTCTGCTTTTATGGGAAGTTTTAACACTTACATTAGATTGTCGAATAGTCGATGGGAATTCGAAGAGAGATGGAAAAATATTATTCTTGAAAACGGTTTAGAAGACAACTCTTAGCTAAATTTAATATACAACTTGAGGAGTAGATGGATACCTATATATTCCAGGCATATTTTTACAGCAGGTATACATGTTATAATATCATATTTTAGTATAATTGTATATTTTCAATATGATCCTTAAATTTACTTCTATTATATAGGATAAAAAAGTAGCCAACGAAGTGAAGGGATGAACTCATTTTATAGTAGGTATGTTGGGAATAAAGTTTCACTAGAAATTTTTTCAGTCGCATTGAAAGAGCTATCAAGCGGCAAAGATATAATGAAAAAAAAGTTGATCATTACACAGAATATACCAAGCCAAAAATGAGGACAAAATTGCAAGTAGAGCAACAAATGTCACATATATATACAAGTATCAACTTCAACAAGTTTCAAGATGAGTTGGCAGAGAGCATTTATTGGATCACTGAATTAGTTAAAGACGAAGGGATTAAAAAATCATTCAAAGTGAGAAATTGTGAAAAAATCATATCCTATAATGTCATATACAATGTCATTGAAAAGTTTGCTTTATGTACTTGTATGCTATTTGAATGAGAAGGTTTGCCATGCTGCCGCATTCTCACAATTTTGAGGTATGAATCATTGGTGGAGTTACCCACAAAGTACATTTTGAAAAGATGGACATCAGATGTTATGAAGGAGACTATCTTTGATGAAGAAGGTGCACCTCTTGAAAAAATTGAAGTTCCACAAAATGATTTGAAATGAAGTCAGTTGGCAGCATTATTCTCAGAAGCACTGAAAAAATCGCTTCAAAGTAATGAGAGATATGAAAAGACATTGGCATGTGTAAGCACACTTAATGATGAACTAGATTCTATGCAGTTTGAAGAAGTTGATGATAGGAACCCAAAAGTTGGTCCGAGTTCAATTGAGATTCACCCACCAGATCACTGCAAGATAAAGAGTAGCGGTAAGAGGCTTAAAGGTGGAAACGAAACAAAAATGGAAGAAGTACAAAGGCCCAAAAGGTTGTGCAAAGGATGCGACACACTTTCCTATAATGACATAAGAAATAGTCCTGTGAATCCCAAAAGGAGGTACGAGTCTTACATATTGATCAAATTTTCATTAAATTCATGTAATACCAACATATATACTTCCTTGTAGGTTGAACAAAATATTTGACGTTACAATCGAGTTGGACATGTAAGTTTCAAACATAATACTATCAAGAGATGACCATTCAGACTAAAGTTGTCATGGAATTACAATTATGCTAGTGGACTCGAGTACAAAATTTGATAGCTAGACAATATTCATTTTCCGTTGTAATAGTCACCATATTTAACATATATACAATTATAATCGCACTAGTATGATTAGTTGTGTTTGAGATGAACACGATCTTTGCAAGCCTTATCCATTTTTCTATTTCTATTTTTTTTTTAAGTTTTGGCTTTGGAAGTCTTCTGCTTTATTGTTTGGTGTATCTTTTTTCACTGGAAGACAATGTGTTTATAGGTAAAAAATGCAAAATGAACTACACTAAGAGCCAAACCACAATATATTATGTGAGGTACGACCTATTACATATGCATTCTATCTAGTAATACACCAAAAATGTAAACTTATAATTATACTTTTATTAACAACGTCACTACTTTTTGGTATCCTATATATAAGAATTGTAATTCCACTTCTATGAATTATTTTTTAAAGGCAACGCTGGTCTCACTAGCTTCAGTGACTCGTATTAGATGCACATTAGACCCTGGTGATTCGAACCACAATGTTGAATCTCGTTAAACAAGGACTTGGCAAGACATTCTCGCAGAATTTGTATACCAGGAGCTATGTAGAAGGTCGTGTGGGGTGGGAGGTGTTGTCACACTACAGACATATCAGCTGATACGATAGTAGGAAATCGTCACTGCGACGGGCATACCTTGTGTTAAGTAGTGGCAACTAGAGCCTTAGCCTTAAGAGCAGCGGCTACGGGCACAGAATCAGGGGCAAAGATGGGTGTCCAGATGACGGGTTACGACGGGTTATGCATATAATGTTGGCCAGATATTTTACATGGTTACCTCCGTCCACTACTTATGCGTGGTTCGTCTTGTTTGATTTGCGGCCATCCCTTGCTCGCTTCTCTTTCTCATACAGATGTCGCCGACGGCGCCATTTTCGAATGTTGTAGCCAACGCCGCCAATCCAAGACTGCAGACATTGTCGACACATGCCGCAGTCGTCACTGAGGTTAACACGTCAGCGACGTCCATGCGTTCTAGCCCATTGTCCGCGCTTGTCTCTCTCTCTTCCTAATGCTGACAACATAGCCGCAGACGGTGTTGACCTCTTCCTACAGGCATGGCCGCACCCCGCCATCCGTATAGCCAGGCAAAACCATCTCCGGCATGTCCAAAGTATCTCTCACTGTCTATCTGTCTGGGTTTTCCCCTCATCTCAAATTGTCGTCTTTATTGCGGCGCTATTTCTCACACCCTCTTGGTCAATATTAGAGATCTCATTTGGATGCTCAGCAACATCTGGTGAGACATTGGCCAATATTAGAGAGACGAAGGGGGAGGAAGACAGCTCAACAATACATGCATGCGACCGATGGCAGGCCAGAGTTCTGAATCAATGGTTATCTTCGTCTAACCAGACTCTATTTTCAGTGGTAGTTCTTGCCATGGCCGGTGGAAGTGACTGATATGGGCGTTGTGGCTGAAGAAAAAAGACAGTGAGGCATTAGACAGGTGGCACACTTACCTACCAAGGGCATCAAGTCCTTTTTGTCAAAGTTGGCCAGAAGTTCACCAATAGACGTGAAGAAGCATAAAGACGAAGAGATCAACCCAAGTAACATTTTTATAACAAAAAAACCAACGACACATCCAGACTTTTCATTTAGACTAGGATTATATTGGCATTACTCTGAAAGAATAGGAAAACAATCCCGATCTAAGTGGATTTGTCATCTTCTCGCTTTATCTCACGTGACAGTCGGGGCAAGTGGTGGTGACGTGTCACGAGAAAAGTCACAAGGAAGGAACGATGGATGGAGAATATAATGTGATTGGCAACGTATTAAATAAAATAGAAAAAGAAATAAGCGGGACAAGTACGAGATGTGAACTAGGAACGCACTCATGGAAGATTAATGGAGGCACGTCCGCATGGTCCGCAGATCCGCAGAGGATCATTTCCTTATATATATATATATAGTATTATAAGGAAAATAATTTGATGCAAAAACTTTTTCCATAGAAAACTGAAATCAAGGCCCAAAATCAAAGTGAGAACTAAGTCACACTATTTCCATAATATGATCTCCTTATCCTACTACTACCTCACCCTCATCATCTAATTCCATCCTCAAGTCAAACCTTATAGCATCCAAATATCTATATGTCAACATTAACCTATATGGTGGGCTAATATCACTTAAAACCTTATCATATTTGGGTTTACTAATCGTGATTCTAATGTGAAACTTATATCAACCTTCCATCATATTAAGAATAACATAGATAATTTCTAGGGTGAACATCTCATCTAGAGGGCAACTATGCAAGGTAAGGGTTCTAATTAGGGATATAATATTGAAATAGTCAGATTTCAACTGCCATGGGCTCTGATACCATGTTGTAAGGAGTGGGACCCAGAGGGGATCCACTCCCAACTAAAATTTTGAAGAATAAAACATCATTCCATACATACTCAAAAGGTATGTTGGAACAGGTGTAAAATTTCCAAATCTTATTTAATTGAATTTAAAACAACCAAAGTGTAGCAGTTGAATAAAATTAATGACTATATTCAATTTTATAAAAGTACATCATTGTTTCCCATATAGGGTTTACATGGATATTTCATCATAAGGATCTAGTAGAGAGAAATCTAAACCATAACAAGTTTGTCTCCTAGCTTCAACTCCTTAAGTTAAGTCCATATTGAAAGTCATGTTCTCCTTTACCTACATCTGGGGTTGGAAGCATACCCCAGGAAGAGGAGAAAAGTAAAAGACATCACCAAAAGGATGGTATGTGCATACTATAATGAAATTGAGCAATATATGGAATACATGACGTCAATTTAAAAGGCTTCACATAGAAAAGTAAATGACTAACCAATTGGGCATAACAATAATATTAATTCGATAAAATAAGAGCAAGGCATCCATGTGCATCACCTTTGATAATACTAGATCAATATAAACATGTTGGTCATAAGTAACACGTATACCATAAATATGGAGTGAGTAGGAACTTATACACATCTACTCTAAATATGGGGTGAGCAAGAACTTATATACATCTGCTCGGAGCAGGATAGGATACACATCTGCTCGGAGCAGGATAGGATACACATCTGCTCAAATAATATCTCTTATAGGAATTATCTCCTCTTCATTTTCAATTGTGGGAATTTATAGATCCACATAATAACATAAGTAACATTATACTAGCAGTCACCATATGATGCGTAACAAAAGAGTAAGCAAGAAAAAATCAATATAAGAGGGATGAGAACATCCAACAGATATAATGTGGCATCAAAGGATCCATATGAAGTTTCCATCACTTAAAACTGTAATTTTACATGAACCTCAAAAGTGGGAAAATTTAGGGATTCATGAAGAATAAAGGCATAAGATGAAGACAAAAGAATGTCCATCAAATCATGATGATAAAAAACAAATAAGGTATTCCACATGAAATATATTCTATAAAAAAAGAGATATTGTGTAGGCTATTGTCCATATGACTAAGAGAAAGAAGAAAATAGGTTAATTGCTAAAAAGGATTAATAGGGATGCAAACATACCTTAAACCAGAGTCATAGAAACACTCTTCACCAATCTAGTTGTTTCTAAGATCATTTTTTCCTAATTACAAATTACTTACATGTGTTAGGGTTTTATAATGTGTAAAGAAACCCTAAATCTAGACGTTTTTGAAAAAACTTTGATTTTGACTCTGAGAATCTCATCAATAAGGTTCTCTTGATCAGAAAAACATATTTTTATGTTAATTTTTGAGTTTATATGACAAAGTTACAATTTTTATGAGTTTTCTGCATATATTTCATTTCTCAAAAATCATCCTTAGGAAAACATGGAAATAAGATACTAAAACCATTTTTATTACATAGAGCTCATATATTCAATTCCAAAATATATTTTTTTATAATTTTGAGAGCCTCCAATAGAAATATATGGTTTGGACAAGATTTACTTTATTTACTAATTTATTTGTGAAATTAAATTGTAAGAAACCAATTTTCCCTTGAATCAAAAATCATAACATTACGCTATGAAAGGGCATAAATATACTATTTGTGATGGCATGAAAAGTGACAAAAATTAAATTAAAAAGTGGCAATTTATAAGGATACTCATAATGAGAAAAAGAAAATAAAAGAGAATCAAGGGGCAAAAAGGGGAAAACATAAGGGATCGTCCCCTACCCCGCTACACACGCCATGGTCGACTGGGAAAGAAGAAGTTTCTCCAAGAGTTTGAGGAAAACTTTGTGCATCGCTTATTCATGAAACTAACTAGTCAATCATGATGAACAAGTGTCAAAGTTGTTTACCTGAGGTCCAAATACACTCTAAAGAAGCAAGACAGCTGGAAGGGATTTCGCAAACTCAAACCAAGAACCACGTTTGGCGGTGGATGAAATGACAATGCAAGGCAAAATTGAAACTAGAGGAGAGCCTTTCAGTGTGTGTTTCATATGTGGGTAGGGTCCTATTTATATAAATTTGAGTTTTAAGGGGTGTGATAGAAGTTGCTTCAGAAAGACTTGAGGAATAAGTTTAGGCATTTCTAGAATTCTGCATTACAAGTCTCGAGTAGGGAATGGATGTGAAATTAATTTTTCAATCCAATCCAACACATTTCAAGAAATTTTGTTGAGAAATGAGGGAATTATGCCCAAAATGATCCGCAGTTATTGTTCATGGGGGCTGTGATGAATGTCATTTACTACAACTTTTCAACTTTGTTCTTTTAATGCAGTTAATATATAAAACTTTCTATAATTATAGAGGGTGAAAATGAAGTCCAAATAAATCTAAATTTGGTAGGTTAGCTAATTTTGGGGTGCGCAATCTGATTTTAGCATTATTCTATTTTTTAAAAGACTTCCAATATTTTATTCAATATTTGTAAATATTAACACTTATTGTATCCCTTCAATGAGTTAGAAGCATCTAAAAAACTTTCAAAAATTTTGAAACATGGACTATACATCATAATAAACGTGAGGAATATGATTTTGCATTAATTAATTTTTTTCAACATATTATTTAATATTTTTGTTCTTTAAATTATATTCTCTCACCTAAATTAACAAAAATATTCAAGATTGTCCAAATTAGTTGAAAATTTACCAATAGGCTAATGTTGGCATGTAGATTTCAAGTTTGATATTTATTTTCTCTTTTTGTGTCATTTAGTAGTTTATTTAAATATATTTGATTCTTATTCTCATTTTCTTTCGTGATTAAAATAAAAGTAGATATTATTACGAAAATAATGTCAAACTTCACCCTCAAGCAAACTAAATTATATAAAACACAAATTGGTCGTTAAGTTTATCTCTTGGCATTATTTAATACATTATTTAATATTTTGGACTTTTACATACTTTCACTCTCATAATCTACACATGTATGTTAAAGATTATCCAAATCATATGAAAATTCACCCAAAGGCTATTTTTTATGAGTAGATTATGAATACAATATTATTTTCTATGTTTTGAGTCATTAAATGATTTTATCTCATATTTTGAAGGAAAATCACCTTATCTTTTCTAAAAAAATGAGAAAATTATTATTATCCCAAATTTGTGAAACTTGCCCTCCAAGCCATATCATATCCAAAGAAAACGAATCTGAAGTTGTTCTTATCCAATTCATCTACCTTTTGATGAATTTTATCCCATTATTCATTATGTTTCTCATATTAAATAATTCAATATCACATTATCTTGTCTAGGGAGTTATTATTTATTTCTTTTTCTCATTTCTTGTTCCAAAAAACATAGAAAATTCTAGATCAATATTATATTATCATTATTATTATCATTCTTCCAATTGAGTCCCATATCTACACAATATAACCAAAAATATTATATATTATTTTTATCATTTATCTCATGTGACATATTTTATGTATCCATTATTGGTCTTGTGATTAATACGAGGGTATTATGTCATATTTATTTTCATAAATGTATGTTCGGGTGATTTATTTATGCACTACATATTATGGTTACCATTAACTACCATTAGGTATATCCTCAACCTTGTTTGGTTAAGCCCAAAGAACTAAGGTCTCTAATGACTTAACCTTGGAATAGGATAAGGTTCTAGATTTTAGTATGTTACATTATGTGAGACCTCTGACCTGTGTTTTGGGTAACCCTATTTATTTTGCTTAAGCAAGTTTTTAGAACCGTGTTCTAATCCTTTAAGATAACATTAGAGCTTGGGGAGAGCTTAAGTTTGTAGTATGAGCTTGTTTAGATGATGTTTGTGCTTTTTATGTTTGTTTTGGGTCAAATTGTAATTTACCCATTTGTGAGGGTTATCTTGCAATTTACCATCTCTAAAATGTTCATTCTCTATCATGGATTCATGAGAGAGAGTGTGGTTCTTTGGGGCACCTTGTTTGAGCTTTGGTTGGGTAGTGACATCACAACAAAGGGATTAGGGTTTCTAGGGTTTGATGTGCCTTGGATATGTGTACCTCGTTGAAGGTTATGACCCTTGTCTTGAACTTGAGGGGGTGTTTTGGGGGTCACATGACCAAGACACCTCCCTTGCAAGATTTTGTTTTGACCAAGATGGTTGTGGGTCATCTGGATCGAGACAGTTGTCATCTAGTGAAGTATCTCAACCTACTGTGTTGGTGTTTCTTTTTGTTTTGCCCATGTTGTGTTTTGGGGCTTTGTCTTGGCCATGTGGTGTTTGTGACCACAACCATGTGTTGGGTGACCGAAGTCGTCGAGACCCAACAAATTTATTATCACCATGTCTTTCATGTGTGTTTTAAGTGGTTGCATGTTAGTTTCTTGGGTGGACAAGTATCCCTTTGGAGCCCTATCTTAATGACATTGTATCCCTCACTCTACTTCTCTCCTCTATCACATTATAAACCATCTTATCTCCCTACAAGCAACTCTTTTCAGTCATCTTCTTTCTACTTCCTTGCTTGGTCATCCTTGGAGCCTTGAGGAGCTAGAAGGGTTGATCCTTGAAGCTTTGGCGATCGATCCTTTGCATGTGGTGATCCTTGGTCATCTTCTTATAGCATTTTCCTTGGATCCTCTACCCCATATTATTCACTTTTCTCAACCTTAGACCATGTTTTGACATGGTGGTCGTTCTTGAGAGTAAGCTCCTCATCACAAGGGTCATAGAGCATGTTTTGACAAAGTGACACCCAAGTGAGAGGAAGATTCTTCTCTCTTTTCCCCCTTCTTTCTTTGGTTCTACCTAGGGCTATTTCATGCCCTTTTTCTTGATCGACCTTTGACCAAGGTGTTCTTCTTTTTGGAGGTGATCTTGTAGCTGAAGTGATGATCCTTGTTGAAGCTTCCTTCCCTCTTTTATATCTTGAACTCAGAGCTTGTTCTCTCTCCAAAATAGGTGGGTTATATAAAACTTTTCTGTCTCTATTATTGCACTTTTCATACTTCCATGTCATTGTCTTACTCTCTAAAAATGTACCCTAATGTGCTAGTAGATCACGCCATGCTCTAGAATCTGTTTGGTGATGATTAACTTGCTTGGTTTGCTTAGAATCTGAAACCTTAATTGATGGAACTCGATTTTAGTGATTGTTGTATAATGGTGGTTTTCTTCTACCCTTTTAATCTTGGTTTTGGTTTCATGCATGGTACTTGTGTACTTTGATGTTCTATGGAGTATAGGTCCTATTTTATAGGTGTTAAATGTGGTTTTATCCTTCTTGCATGCGGTGCTTTCTTAGTGGTTTCATGATATATACTCTAGGGTTTTTGGTGATCATTTGGTATGAGTTTTCTTCGCCATGCTCATGATGGTTTTCCTTAGTTTCACTTTCTATTTTGTCTGTGGAAATCTTCTATTATGATCATGGATAATTCCAATTTTGGTGTTGTTCTCTTGCTTTGGTGGTAGCTTGACCTATGTGGTTACTACACCATGTTTTAGGGGAGGTCGCGACACTTTGTGCTTAGTGTTTTGGTCGAGATATCTACCTCCTTGATGGTTAAAATGTTTTCCTTGGTTTGGTTTGGTCAAGATGGATGACGTAGTGTCATGACTGTGACCTAATCCTAATTGGTTGAAGGTCACAACATGTCCTTAGTGCTTGAGGTTGTGACATGGTCTAGTTTTTGAGGTCGAGACAACCTTTGTTTGAGTCGACACATCCTTTGTTTCTAAGGTCGCAACACCATGTTTGTCTTGGTCACAGTTGAGACACCTTGAAGAGTGGGTAGTCATGACCATTATATGGTGGATGATCATGGCACATGGATGATGGATAGTTGAGACATATGCATGGTGAATGGATGACACATATTCTTGAATACCTAATCAACATCTATATATAAGTAATGATGTAAGCCGGTATAGTATTGTTTGGATAGTTTTTTCATCAAACCTAGTCATGATCTTTAACCCTAGTGTGCTCCAAGAAAGTGGTAGATAATGTACTTAGGGTGTGTGATGGGTTATGGCCATAAAACCCTAATCGGCTACACTTGTAACCCTAAACCTAATGTTGGAACTATGGTGTGCTTTATTGACTCCTTTGATGTGATTACTATATTGTGATGCTTTCTCTCTCCTATTTATAAAACTCTAACCATGCAAGAGATAAGTATGCCATGGCTTCTTCATGCTATGGTGATGATCATGCAACAAAGAATGGTGATTGTACAAATTGTTGAGGCATAATGTGGTAATTTACATACAGGGTTTATGTGATTGGGTCCGATGACCTAGTGATGGCATGATGCCTATTGTGAGGTGATAACCACTAGTGATATGATGGAGGGAGAGATGTTCCCCAGTGATGTGACATTGGTTGTTGCCTTGTGTATGGCAATGTTACAAGAAGGATGTGGTGATACTGTGACAAGTTCACACCTTATAGGTTTTATATCTTCTGAAGTTGTGTCATTCCCTCATTCTTGTAGAGTTTTTTTTTTCTTTATACATTGTAACTTGATTGATGCTAAATAACTCAATTGGCTAACTAATCAAGTGGAACCCTAATCATGTAGGTGCCCTATTCCATGGATCCTTTCCAGTGTCAGCTTACATTGCTAGATTGGTGAAACGAGTATAACTGGGAGCCCATATTTTTTAATATGCGGGGGTGCAAGTCGAGTATATCCTTGCATCCACAAGTATAGGTTGTGTGATACATACATGCATGAGCCAATCTCCTAGTGATATGGATGGCCATGTGTGAGCCAGTCCTTCTATTAAGAGAAGCCATGCATGAGCCTATTCTTCTAGCATTGTTACATGTACCAAGGTGAGGTAGGTGTCTATATAAGGATGACCATGCATGATCCGATCCTTTTGTTGATGATATATGACGTTTTTGTAGTTGAATGATATTTGTGGTGTTTTCTCTTGTGCTGACCAAGAGGTGTGGGGAGGTCGTGGATTTTGGCTCTTCCATAGATGTTGTATGGCACCGATTTCGACTTAGAAGTGGTCGGTTGTATTTTGGTGGTACAACGCAAATCCTCAGAGCAATAATAAAAGATTTAATACAACCTTGTAGTCTATCTTGCTTAGGGTCAAACACGAATAACATTGGTTGAGCCCTTTTCCTAATCTTTTTAATGATCTCTTGAACTATAAGGCGGTAAGATAAGACAATTGTTATACATGTTCTTCATATTCCTTCTTAGAATATAAATTGTTCTACTTCTCAGTTATAGCTATTAAGTCTTGTTTAATTTGCATTATGTGTTGATTTCATATCATTTAGTTGAATCTGCTCAACCTACATAGTAAGATATCTACCTGCTTTGTATGATATGTGCATGCTTAGTTATATGTGCTTTTAATAGACATTAGGAAGAGTTATATCTCTCACTGGGATGTTTGGTCTCACACTATGGGTTTCCATATCTTTTAGGTGTTCGTGCACGAAGAGGTATAGATCATGTAGTCGAGGAAGAGCGGCAGAAAGAGAAGTAGTAGATAAGGTTGGTGTTGGTATGTATGCCCTTAGAGCACGTCATATGATGATTGTAATGGGATACTTTGTAAATGATATGAATAATAATAAAGGCAATTTCCGATCTATATGTTTTAACTATTTCTGAGATGATAGTGTAACATGATAGATGTCTAAAGAATTGTTTTACTCTATGACATATGCTTTTGGGTTGAGGATCCAAACGATGAGATCAGACGGATGTTAAGAGTATACTTTCTTGTGTAGTCCCTAGTCGGTTGTTATTGTGGAAATAACCATAGACAACAATAACACTAAAGACTTGATTGTGTTTTGGTTGATGACAGAATCTCATTAGTCATGATATAGTGATATCAAACCAAGCACATAGGTACTTGTAAGAGAACAAGTGTACCGAACAGACCCACCGTGAGAATGACACATGGAACCATGATTTGGTAGTCACAGCCAACTCTCACAGTGATGGCGGTGAGTGTGATTCTTTGACCTGAAATCACTACACTCAACACATGTCGTTGGGTACACTTTGACATCATCAAACACAGTCTGAAATATGGGTTGTTATAAAGGTGATGATTGGGTGGCTTTGACACATTTGGCTTTTGAGGGGAGAGTGATAGATATGGGATTTGTCCCTCATAAGGAAGTTTTATGTACATGGCCACTTGATGAGTAGGATTGAGAAAGGCATGCGCATGCATGTGTGAATAAATATGTGATATTGATGTCACACACATCTCACCCAGTCAGCTCTGAGATCAAGGAAATGGATGAACATTGAAAGGATGACTATACCATGCCTTGAGTTCATTCAGGACATTAGTGACAAAGGAATTATTCATTAACTGTAACACCATTCACAGATTGTAGGATTGAAAGTTGTTCTCCAACTTTCTATTTCACTTGGGTAGCACTGATGTGCGACTAGGCACCTCTCTTTGCTTGTGAAATCATAAGTGTTATGGACTTTCACTACCAATGTGAAATGGACCTACAGGGTCACACACAAAGGATTTAACCTAGAAGAGGAGTTTATCCACAAATGATGTTTAGATTGATTACTAAAGGAGTTTAGTAGTTCAATTAAACACTCAATCAATTGATAGCTCAATATCATAGTGTTCAAGGTGTTGGACCGATTGATTAGAGTATCAGACTGATTGAAACTACAATTGACTGATTTTGCACAATCTGCACTCCTAACCGATCGACTCATTTGATGAACCGATCAGCTCAGGACAGGATGAATCGACCGGTTCAAGGGTTGAAATGATCGGCTCAACTAGTCCAACCAAGTGAATTGGAAAAGTCAGGTTGGCAAGAAATTTCTCTTCATTTCACTTGTCCAATTTGATTGGAACAAGGATTGGTATTTTGATCAATTCAAAACAAAAGAGGAAAAGTCAATCGGGAACTGACCAGGGTAGTGAACTGATCATTTCAGAAGTGAACCGATTAGCTCAGGTACCCCAACTGATCGGTTCAGGTGTAAACCGATCGGCTCAGGTCCCCAACCGATCAGTTCATGCTTGAAATGATTGATTCAGCTGGCACAGTTGATTGTTTTGTGGAAAATTTCAAACCCTTCTACTCCTACTTTAATCCTATATTTCCCGGGGTAGAGAACCCTATCCCATGACCCTCCTATATATAGGGGTATTTGGGGCTTCTCAAAGTACAACTCAGAATACTAGTTGCCCTACAAAATTATCGTTCTCTCTGGTTTTGGTAACCGAGAGAGCTGGAGTAAGTGCTACCCTATTAGGGAGGCACAGTAAGGGAAAGAAAACTGCAGAAAGGCGACTGGTGGTAGGAGAGTGTGTCGGTGACTAGTATACCGACAGGAGGGTGTGAATCCTTCTGGTTCCTTGTGCGACAAGGCGATCGGAGTTCCAGGTGGTCAGTGTGGAATACTGCAAAGGTGGGAGACTTCTGCTGCTCGGAGGACAACTATCAATCCCAACAGTCCTGGTGAGACCAAGAGCTGCACAGACACCGTCCAAGATCAGAGGTGAAGACTCCGCAAGATGCAAGGTAAAGTCACCGAGCAAGCCTCAGGACAAGGTATGTTTCCACAAACCATCCTTCTTACTATATAGATGTTGACGCGATTCCTTTTTCTTGGGTTCGGGGAGGAGAATTTTTTTGTTTCCGCTACCATCACTGCCTCCTCTAAAACCTAACAGTGGTATCAGAGCCACGTCAACTGCTCTATACTTTAGGATTATCGATATGATCAATTTCGGTTTGTCGTCTTTATTTATTGCATACGATGCGAATAAAATTGGCTTTATGCATGTCCAATCCTAAATCCACAAATCCTAATATACATGTATGATATGTAATATAAATACACTCGATACGTGTCACCCTTAAATGAGTTTTGTTGTGGATGTATTGCATGGTTATGGCCAATAAACCCTATGTCTATGTATGGTTATATGTAGTTGCTTGCATCTCGGTCTACGCACTGATTCCTTACCTCCTTTTATTGATGTAACTCAAGATAACTCAAGATTTCTTTCCTACCTTTACTCCCCCAAAATGTAACTCGGGGTTTCTCAATTCAAATATAAATGAAACTTTTATTTCCTATTATGTCAAAGATCGGCGGACAACCTGACGACGACTGAGACGATCGGTTCAAGGGGTAAACCAGTCGGTTGGCATTCTATATGAACGGTCCGAGGAGCGAGATGAGTGGGTGGAGACCCAAGGAGATACACGACGACCAGTGAACCGATTGGCTGGAGGTGTTAGTTGATCGGCTGGTGGCACCCAACCGACCGGCCTGATGGCGAGCCGATCAATCATGGAGATGAGTTGATCAAACCCAGAAAGGAAAAGAACAAAGTTCAACTTGTATAGGTTGCATGTGATGTGGACCTAGATGACTGTGATTCCTCTTGGCTCGAGGAATCACATTAGGATGTCCATAATCATTGTTTTTATCATTTCGTATGTTTTCTGTGGGATATAGCATGTATATGATACTTACTATATGGCGGTGATTGGATATGTATATGTACCTATAAAAACCAAATCCTTCATCTAAATATTAAGTCTTTCACGCCTTCCATTAGTGACATGCATGAAAAAAATGATCGACCAAGCGTAGGTTACGCCAAAGTGTGGTGCGTCGTCTATCTCGCAGAAGTGTGAAGGGTGAACATGTAGGTTCTGCCAAAGCAGGGTGCATGTTTACCATGTTAGCTTTTAGGATAGACTTAATTGGTGATTCTTAGAGCGTCTAAGCCCAGAGACACAAAATGTTCATGGCAAGGTGTTGCGCATGTTCATTCATCAAGAGTTTCATATGACGCAATTGGCATGAAGGCCTACCTAAATAGTCAAGTTGTGGGTGATTAGCCAAAGCTGACTCATGACTTGATGAAATATGGATCTTGCCTACAAGAAGATTGTGCACTGCAATCTTCTGAATTGATGGTGAGGGTTGTCAATTTGAATCAAAAATAGTAGGAGCGGTAATTAATTAAAGGCCTAATTAACTATCGTCAAATTTTATTCAAATCAAATCAAATCAAAAGGAGTTTTGACAAATGCAATTTTCTCTTATAGAATGGCAAAGGAATAATCTTTTTAAATGGGAAAATTAATTGAGAATAAATTCCATAACTGGTTAGGGATTGTGAGAAGTGTTCTGCACAATCCAGATATACCAATTGCTATTGAATCCACTCTATGTACGCTTAAAAAGAAGGATCGTTCATTGATGGAGATCAATGGAACAAAGTCTAAGGACAGAGGTGAGGGAGAGAAGGGTTCTCTCTCCAAACCAATGTCAGAATCTTCTGCACTCAAAACATGGAGAGGATGGAAGGAACGATGGAAGAAGAAGTGAGAGATAGAGATGTATACTTCTTGTGTATATGTGATAGAGATTAACTTTACTACTTCTTTATCATGGGTACTTGATACCGGATGTGGATCTCACATTTGTTCAAATGTGAATGATCTTAAGAGAAGTAGGCCTTTGGGGAAAGGTGAGGTTGAACTATGTGTTGCCAATGGGGCAAGAGTTGTCGCCAGTGCAATAGGAACCTATGAGTTAACTCTACCTAGTGGGCTAATATTAGAGTTGAAGAACGGCTATTATGTACCTGCCATAAATAGAAATATCATTTCCATCTCTTATTTGGACAAGGATGATTTTGAATTTCTTATTAAGAATGGAAAATGTTCCCTTCAAAAGATGGGATCTTTAATTTATGGCAGTGCCCCAATGTCTTATGGTCTATAGTTGATAGATCTAGAAACAAGTGTATACTACGTAAACACCAAAAGGAAAAAACTCAACAACTCAAATAAAATGTATCTTTGGCATTGTCGTCTAGGGCACATAAATGAGAAGCGCATTTCTAGACTCCATAAAGATGGTTATCTAGACTCTTTTGATTATGAATCAATAGAGACATGTGAATCTTGTTTGTTGGGCAAGATGACCAAGACTCCTTTTTCAGGTAAAAGTGAGAGAGCTAGTGATCTATTAGAACTCATACATACTAATGTATGTGGGCCTTTTAGAACTGATGCCAGAAATGGGTATCAGTACTTCATTACTTTCACTGATGACTTTAGTAGGTATGGCTTTGTGTACCTGATGAAACATAAGTCAGAAACCCTTGAAAGGTTCAAGGATTTCATGAATGAAGTACAGAACCAACTTGGTAAAAGTATTAAAGCACTTCGATCTGAACGAGGTGGAGAACACTTAGGCCAGCAGTTTGAGGACCTTCTGTGAGCCCGTGGTATTATTTCACAATGGACTCCGCCAGGAACACCACAACATAATGGTGTGTCTGAAAGAAGGAATCGCACTTTACTGGATATGGTGTGATAAATGATAAGTTTTGTTGATCTTCTGATTTCCTTCTGGGGTCATTTTCTTGAAATCGCCGCATTTACACTTAACCGAGTACCTTCTAAATCGGTTCAAAAGACACCATATGAAATATGGACTGGGAAGTGTCCCAATATGTCTTTTATGAGGATTTGGGGGTGTGAGGCATATGTCAAGAAAATGTTTCCTGACAAACTAGGCCCTAGATCTGATAAATGTTATTTTTTTGGATATCCTAAGGAGACCAAGGGATGTTACGTATACCACCCAAATGACAAAAAAGTGTTTGTTGTGAGGGATGATGTGTTCCTAGAAAAGGAATTTATTTCTAAAGGAATCAGTGGGAGGAAAATAGAGCTTGAAGAGGTTCAAGCCCATCAAGAAAACATTGAACCAGTAGATGTACAAGAGGAACATAGAGATTCACAAGGTGTTGTGGAATCTCTGTCTCCTCAAATAACATAAGGACCTCGTAGATCTAGTAGGACACGCCTTGAACCTAAAAGGTTTGGATACCTTGTGACTCAGGAAGGTGGTGAGTTGATCATAGATGATGATCCAACTACCTATCTAGAGGCTATGGAGGGAACAAATTCTGAGAAATGGCTTAAGGCCATGAAATCTGAGATGGAATCCATGTATTCCAACAAAGTATGGACTTTGGTGGAACCACCTGAGGGGTTAAAACCCATAGGAAGCAAGTGGGTCTTCAAGAAGAAGACTGACACAGATGGCAATGTGCAAACTTACAAAGGCAGATTGGTTGTGAAGGGTTTTCGACAAGTTCAAGGTGTTGACTATGATGAAACTTTTTGTCCAGTTGCCATGATTAAGTCCATCAGGATCATGCTTGCTATTACGGCTTACTATGACTATGAGATTTGGCAAATGGATGTTAAAACTGCTTTCCTTAATGGGAATATAAATGAGGATATTTACATGACACAACCTGAAGGTTTTGTAGATCTAATGAATGCCAATAAAGTTTGTAAGCTACAAAGGTCAATTTATGGATTGAAGCAAGCGTCTCGGAGTTGGAATCTTTGATTTGATGAGAAAGTCAAAGTATTTGGCTTTATTCAAAATGAAGATGAACCTTGTGTGTACAAGAAGGTTAGTGGGAGCATGACCACATTCCTCATATTGTATGTGGATGACATACTATTGATGGGGAATAATGTCACAGCCTTAGAGAAGGTAAAGACTTGGCTTGGGAATACTTTATCAGTGGAGGACTTAGGAGAAGCATCCTACATTCTAGGTATTAAGATCTATAGAGATAGATCGAAAAGGCTTCTTGGACTAAGTCAAAGCACATACATTGACAAAGTGCTAAAGCAGTTCAGCATGGAGAACTCAAAGAGAGGCAACATCCCCATGTTACATGGAGTCACCATCTCTAGAGCTCAATGTCCCCAATCTTGTGAAGAGAGAGAGCATATGAATGGGATCCCATATGCATCAGCCATCAGATCCATCATGTATGCTATGTTGTGCACATGCCCAGATGTCCCGTATGCCCTCAGCATGACGAGTAGGTACCAGTCAGATCCTGGGGATGCTCACTGGACATCCGTAAAGAACATCCTCAAGTACTTACGAAGGACTAAGGAGCAGTTCCTTGTATACAGCGGTGAGGAAGAACTGGTAGTAAGGGGTTACACCGATGAAAGCTTCCAAACCGACAAAGATGATTATAGATCGCAATCAGGATTTGTATTTTGCCTAAATAATGGCGATGTGAGCTGGAAGAGTTTCAAGCAAGAAACAGTTGTCGATTCTACTATAGAGGCCGAGTATATTGCTGCTTCACATGCATCAAAGGAAGTTGTGTGGATCAAAAAGTTCATCACTGAAGTTGGTGTAGTTCCTAGTAGTTGTGATGCAATTGAGCTTTATTGTGACAATAATGGAGCTATTGCTCAAGCTAAGGATCCCAGATCACATCAGCAGTCTAAGCACATATTGTGGCACTTCCATCTCATACGAGAGATCATACAGTGAGGAAATGTGAAGATTTACAAAGTACCAACTAAAGACAACATAGATGATCCACTAACAAAGGCCCTTTCTCAACAGAAGCATGATGGTCATTCTGGGTCACAAGGACTGATGTTCCTAGGTGACTGGCTCTAAGTGCAAGTGGGAGTCTGTTGGTATGTATGCCCATAGAGAAATTCATGTGATGATTGTAATGTGATACTTTATAAATGATTTGAATAATAATAAAGGCAATTTCTGATCTATATGTTTTAATAGTTTCTGAGATGATAATGTAACATGATAGATGTCTAAAAAATTGTTTTACTCAATGACATATGCTTTTGGGTTGAGGACCTAAACAATGAGATCATACGGATGTTAAGAGTATACTTTCTTGTTTAGTCCCTAGTCGGTTGTTATTGTGGATATAACCATAGACAACAATAACACTAAAGACTAGATTGTGTTTTAGTTGATGGTAGAATCTCATTAGTCATGATATAGTGATATCAAACCAAGCACATAGGTACTTATTAGAGAACAAGTGTACCAGACAGACCCACCGTGAGAATAACACATGGAACCATGATTTGGTAGTCACAGTCAGCTCTCACAGTGATGGTGGTGAGTGTGATTCTTTGACCTGAAATCACTAAACTCAACACATGTCGTTGGGTACACTTTGGCATCATAAAACGTAGTCCTGAAACATGGGTTGTTATAAAGGTGATGATTGGGTAGCTTTGACACATGGGGATTTTGAGGGATGAGTGATAGATATGAAATTTGTCCCTCCTAAGGGAGTTTGATGTCCATGGCCACTTGATGAGTAGGATTGAGAAAGGCATGTGCATTCATATGTCAATAAATATGTGATATTGATGTCACACACATATCACCCAATCTACTCTGAGATCAAGGAAATGGATGAACATTGAAAGGATGACTGTACCATGCCTTGAGTTCATTCAGGACATTAGTGACAAATGAATTATACATTCACTGTAACACCATTCACATATTGTAGGATTGAAAGTTGTTCTCCAACTTTCTATTTCACTTAGGTAGCATTGATGTGCGACTAGGCACCGCTCTTTGCTTGTGAAATCATAAGTGTTATGGACTTTCACTGCCAACGTGAAATGGACCTGCAGGGTCACACACAGAGGATTTAACCTAGAAGATGAGTTTATCCACAAATGATGTTTAGATTGATTACTAAAGGAGTTTAGTAGTTCAATTAAAAACTCAATCAATTGATAGCACAATATCATAGTGTTCAAGGTGTTAGACCGATTGATTAGAGTAGCGAACTGATTGAAACTGCAATTGAATGATTTACCACAGTCTACGCTCCCAACCGATCGACTCATGTGATGAACCGATTGGCTCAGGACAGGATGAACCGACCGGTTCAAGGGTTGAACCGATCGGCTCAACTGGTCCAACTGACCGAGTTGGGAAAGTCAGGTTGGCAAAAATTTCTCTTTGTTTCACTTGTCCAATTTGATTGGAACAAGGATTGGTATTTTGATCAAATCGAAACAAAAGAGGAAAAGTCAATCGGGAATTAACCAGGGCAGTGAACTGATCGTTTCAGAAGTGAACCGATCGGCTCAGGTACCCCAACTGATCGGTTCAGGTGTAAACCGATCAGCTCAGGTCTCCAACTGATCAGTTCATTCTTGACACGATCGGTTCAGCTGGCGCAGTTGATTGTTTTGTGGAAAAACTTGAACCCTTCTACTCCTGCTTTAATCCTGCATTGGCCGGGATAGAGAACCATGTCCCCTGACCCTCCTATATATAGGGGTATTGGGGGCTTCTCAAAGTACAACTCAGAACACCAGCTGCTCTGCAAAGTTTTCGTTATCTCTGGTTTGGGTGTCATTGGTTTGACCAATTATTATCACAAAATAGGAAAGTGGAAATTTTATGCACATACGTAGTGTCATTGGTTTGACCAATTATTGTTGAATATTTCAAGCTATTTTTTGTGTATTATAAGGTTGAATCTTCATGTATATGACTAATACAAGGGTTATGATGTAATTTATAAATAAATGAATAGTGACTTAGGGTTTTCAAATTACTTTATTAATAAAAGAAAATATTTTGAATGTTGTGGTATGGGATGTATTTATTATAAGGTTGGTGAAGAGTAAAATAATAAGATCTCAAATCATTGGGAATGGCTCTGATCAACACATATCTGAGGATATCACAACAATGGGAAGTAGAAAATATCAAAATAATGTAATCACCTAAACTAATGTGATCGGATGGTAGAACACCATTTGTAATGTCAAGGTAAGATCGCTAGCCTACTTAGTTTAGTTATGGTGTTGAAACTACTATAGAAAATGGAAATTTTGGCATTCTAAGGTTTGATAGTTACTTTGGGGAAAATTTACAATATTTCAGGTGACTAATTCGATGAGTAATAGAGACAATAGAGGCAAGATTTAATTAAGGTTATGTATTTGACAAATAGTTAAGGATATTAATTAGTGATGTTTATGTGTATAGCTATGAACCTTTATGACAAGATTAAGGTTTTAGCATACATATAAATATTAGAAACTTTAAGGTGTGTAGTATGACATATCCTTTATAACTCTTGTTGGGTATCAAATTCTAAGATAAAGTTAATCCACATGATCCATATAGATATAACTCCTTGTCCAAGTACATATGTGCTAGTGTACTCAAACCTGATGTCTTGTATTCCTTTATAGGGTTCCTCTTATTGACTGGTCTTAGAATTATAGGGTTATCTATGATAAACTCATAATGCCATTTACCAAATTCCAAGTAACATAACTAGATCTTAACATATTGTACCTAAAGGACATCAAAAAAATGTAAATATTGAGAGTGACTAGTGGACAGTTCACCTCTCTGGTGCCAAGTTGTAACTTCCAAATTTTATTTACATGCACATCAGTGGTAATGTAAATTCCTGACTCATGACATTTATGGGGTATCACAAACACTGAATGTCATATATATATATATATATATATATATATATATATATATATATATATATATATATATATATATATATATATATATATATATATATATATATATATATGTCATATATATATATATGTCATATATATATATATATACTAAGGTATTAACCATCATAGGATCTCATTAAATTCATCATTATCAAATGTTTAATAAAAGGTAAAACTAATATAAATTTAATGTGGAAAAACTAAACATAATCAAAATTTTCTAAAATAAGAAAAAAATGATGTGGGTAACACACCCCAACATGGCATTTTAACTTTGTGTGGGGACCCTCCTAGTCATTAGCCAGATGCATTAATAGCTTGTTTTCCCACCACCAATGAAATCTTTTACACAACCATTCAATGGAGCATAAAATGTGTGATTGGAAATAAATGGTTAATGGTTGAAACAGTACTGAAACTTTGCACAAACTTCAAACAAAATTTAAATGGTTTTTGTCGATTGACTATAATAAACATGTCCTTACTATTAGAATTATTATGTTAGTTGAGGTGTTCTCTTCGTAACTTTTTACCAATGTGATCATTTCTCCAAAGAACGTCTTTCACACAAGATCTCATTACTCCATAGTGTTTATTGACATTGAGGTTGATTTAATTAACATCACTTTATACAAGAACCATTATAAGGAAATTCAATAAGTGACATGGTTATCATTATAACATGTAAACTTATTGTTGATTAATATGATTCACATAGTAACATGGGTTTTAACTTGAGTTGATATGTCGATTCTCATGGTTGCACCTACATTGCTTGTGAGGTTGTTTAAGGCTCACATAAGGCTAGTTAAGGCTCACATGTTTTCCTATAAGACTCTCATAAGGACCATTAAGGTTCACATACAGATGGTTAAAGCTCAGATAATATGATGAGAGAACTAATCAACAATTTATGACTTCTTTACAAAAACATGATAGTCATGATTTTCTAGTTCACTACAAAAGAAATGATACATATTGCTCATTTTGAAATCATAGTAATTAAAATAGTAGAAAACTTTAATTATTAGCATGTGGGTGATTTTTAATAAGTATATAATGAGTAATATAATTATTGTACTTTAATGGATTCATCATGCGTATATAAGCAAATAGTATAAACATTGAAACCCTATTTCAGTATTCAACACGCATGACCCACTAATGTGATCCAGAGGAGAAACATTAATTGTAGCCTGAATCTTAATCAACCCTAATATTCCGCATTACACAAACGTATGAATTCATTGAACTTCACTAACACGGGTTTATGGTCCTTAATTGAAACATGAAAAATGGGGGAAAAGAACTTTAATCATAAGTAAGGAGGATTCTTTTGTCTCACTGGATTAAAAGGAGTTATATAAAATTAATTTTCTAACATCACATGAATAACATATAAATTTATAAAGGTTTCTACAATTGGGGAATGATATAATCATTGAAATCATTTTTGGATAACCAATGAAACAAAGGAACTAGTCTCACAAAGACTAATGCACCCTCACAGAACTATTGGTCTATAAGAATGTGACAAGGCCAAGTTAGTAAAACCCATATTTAATTTGAAAATGTATGTATAAAAATTAGAAGAGGAAAGTGTCAATCTACATTTATTAGATGAAAAGTTAATACATAAAGTAAGGGAAGAGCTTCACATATGTTTTAATAGTTTCTCTTGAAATCAAAGTAAATAAAGTAGGAAGCCCCCAAACAAGACTGAACCATCATATTTTATCATTTGATACATCCAAGGAAAAGGAGAAAATGACTTGTCAGAGTCTTTTAGTGAAAACAACCCCTTACACTGACCCTTTGTAGGTCAGGGTCATGAGAACAGGCTTCACATAATAATTGTGGGAGCAAGTGGACCAAAGATTTAAGAACCATTGATATATAAACCAAATATATTTACTCATTTCAGGGAGAAAATCAATGTCAATGAGCTAAACATCGATGTGTATCAATCAATAAAACCCTAAACATGATTACAACATGCAAGAAACACCATGAGGAACCTTAGAAAATGAGATCATTTACTACATGGCAAGGAGAAAACCAACTGTATGGAAAGTCATGAGTTGTCCAACCACCTCTTCATTTGAGATCAACAAGCTTGGGGCTGGGGAAGTAATAGGGAAGAAAGGTAGAGGTCCTAGGAATAGGTAAAAGATAGAGAATGACATAAAGAAACATACTAGATATTTGATTGAATAGATACATTCAGAGGAATTGGGAGAGGTTTTTGTCATCAACAAAAAAGATGGACTTCATGGCAGCTCCATAGGGCACTCCAATAGAAGTCAGTGAAGGAAATTTCCTTTAGAAGACGGTTATCTCTCTAGAGATATAGTGGAATCACTATAATTCATTATGTCTATTTGTAGGTCCTACTATGTAAACTGAGATAGAATCAAGAATTTTAAATATTGGGTATTTTTGAAAGGAGTGATGATGGAAGTTAAGTGAGTGTTTGTTATCTTTGGAAGAACATCACAATATCAATGATGGTAAAAAATTACAAAATAACGTAGGACAGAGAGAGAAAAATGGATCGATGGAGTTGTCAAAAATTATATTATCCAACCATCACGATCTTTACACAAGGATATAAAGTATCCTCCTTTAGATGGTGGCAGGTTCAACCACTAAAATTTGATATGAGGCCTAAAATATCACTAGTGAAGGGAAGGAGGCATAATAGGCTTAGCTAAGATACTTGATGGGACATTTGTAGTTTAGGTTAGTTGATGAAATTATATAAACATCTCAGTCAAATTATAGAGCTTACTATTATTTTTATTTCTAATACGTTAAGAGGTAACTAGGGTAATCTAAACTGGATGAAAATGTGTTGATCATCTAATTTAGATTATGAGGAATCCCAATATTCATTTACTTTTTAGGTTTGATCTCGAGAATATTTTTTCATGATTAGGTCCCTAGGGTAATCAATCCAATAATACTTATTAAAAAGGATTTGCACCACAAAATTTGATGGAAGACTTAATAATGCATGAACTAATGATAAACCAATAATGGGAACATATTAAGGATATATTTGGGACATATATTATTTACACCTTAACCAATGATTATTGAATATTTAATGATTATAACCAAGACACATTGTAAGGTTTAATTGTAATGTAATTGGGTTGCACAAGGGTTACTATATAATTTAGAAAAAAATGAATTCCCAAAATTGGAGTTTTTATTTAGGTTACTCCAATGTGGTATTTTGTATGGTGAAAACTTGGATTATTAATACTTACTCACCCTACAAAAAGGCATCCTCAAATTTTTCATGTGATATTTAGGTACCACCCACATTATAGCTTCACATACTAATATGGACTAACATCTTAATCTTGTCATAAAGGTTCTTATCTTTACACATATAAACAACACGAAAACCTTGAATAATCTAATATGCTCTTATGTGAAATCTATAACCCCTATAAAACCTCATCTTCGTTGTCTCATACCCTTTGGATGTGTTACCTCTAATAATATGAATTATCCCCACATTATATTACCAATATTAAACCCACATAATATATCTTTTTTCATAGTATTTCTATCCTCATAACTTGACTAATCTGGTCTGGAGAATCCACTCTTGACATTACTATTTACTTTCTACCATCTAATTACATTAGGTTTAGATGACCACCTTATCTTGGTCTATTACATTATCCATGTTTGTGACATCCTCAAATATGTTTTGATAAGCCACATACACAATGATGTGAGATCTTATTATGATACTCTCTCCAATCTAATAGTGCATATGTCCCATAATACGAAAACTAGTAAGGTGAGAAATATGAATGTTAAGCCTTTATTATTATGACATCTCCTCTGCAACTGTTATTTGATTTGCCATCACCATTTAGAAAAGAAAGGACATGTCCAAAAGTAGCATATAGTTGATCCATAGGATCCAAAGTAGATAAACACATATCCCTAGTACATATATCCTATTGTACAGAAACTTCATCACTTGTATTCCTTTAGGGGGATCCTATCATTCATCGTTCCTCAAATTGTAGTTGTGTCTATTATAACTTCACAACTTCATTTCAACAATCTTAAAAAATGGCTACATCTTCACGTAGTGGACCTAAGGGATGTCAAGCTATATGATAATATAGAGAATGCATGTTGGAAAGTATTTTTTTTCTTTGATACCAAGTTGTAGCACCCCAAATGTGTACACATGAGCATCATCGAAGCGACAATTCCCAATTCATGATATTGATGGGGTGTCACACACATACATGAGGAATAACGAAAATGTTTTCCAACTTTGGATTATATCAAATTTCTCATTTTAATGTTTGTTAATAGGAAAATCTTATTACAAACTAATGATAATGTACATAAAATAAACATCATTAAAATATTCATAAACATGAAAGAAACCTGATATGGATAACGGAACCACACTAGGGCACTCTTATTCTTTTAGTGGGTATACTTTTTCCTTATCTTAATCCCATAATACTCCTTTTCTCACCATCTACAAACATCTCATACACAACCATACAAAGCAAAAAAAAATTGTGAGTGGCACAATGTAATTAATTATCAAAAATAACAATTCAACTTTGCAAGACATAGAAAAAACATTAAATAATGTTCAATTATTCATTACCATTGGCATGTTATTATTATTACATCTAATAAGTTAAAATAAGGTAATATATACACATAACATATTACCAATTCCTCACTGCACCCAGTTACTCATTCTCATTGCAGCAAAGTTCACATTAATCTTCAACAATCACTTAATAACATTATGTCAAATAAATGATCATATGGGAAAATATCAATAAATAACATGATTACCATGATAAATTGGAAACCTAAAGTGGATTAACATGAGTCTCATAGTAACATGGACTTTAACATGATATGATATGGTCACTATACTAATTTCACCTACAATGCTCATAAGGCAGGTTGAGGCTCACATAAGGCTTTTTAAGTATCACATAACACCCATTAAGACTCACATAAGGCTTGTTTAGGCTCATGCAATTCTGGTTAAGGCTCACATAAAATAATGAGAGGACAAAGTAACAATTTAGTGACTTTTTGACATAAACATGATTATCATCACTTCTTTATTTAGTAAAATAGATATGATGCATACCATCTGTAACATATCAAATTTTGGACTTTTTGCCTTTTTGGCCCTCTTTCCATCTTTTCCTTTCATTTATATCCTTTTTGGCCTTTCTGTTTAATTTTTGAAGATTATGATGGTTATTGGATAAATGTTTTCCATATATTCTTGATATAGGGTTGTATGCACAAATATCTCAGTTAGATTTTAGATAATGGGCCTAAAGTGTAAATTGTACACTAAGCAATAAAAAGAATAAGATATTTCGTCCTAAGAACTTTCTAGCACTTCCTAGAATAAGAGCAATAAGAGAAAATCCAAATTTTATATAAACGAGAACATAAATGCAATAATTAGAAGTAATATGGGATTTAAGGGATAAGAGAGGATAATGAGAAATATATTGCACCAAAAATTATAATTGGAAACCCAAGAAGATAATTTGGATATTAATTTCGTTTTCTTGACTTAAAAGTTGCTTAATGGCTAAGTATCATCCAATTTGGATAATAAATAAATATATAATGCCTTTAATACAAGAAAATAGGAAATATGCCAATAAAGTTAAATAAAATACTTAATGCACTCAAAATAGAAAACTAACAAAAATAATCCTTTGGGCAAATTTGCATTAAATTTGGCCAATGTTTAATATTTTATTTTATTTAGGAGAGAGAAACTGATTTAAACACCAAAAATATTAAATATATGTTGAAAACAAATATTAATTAATGCCAAAAACGTGTTCCTAACGTTTATTATTACTTGTAGACCAAGTTTTATATTTTTAGGAAGTTTCTATATGCCATTAATAAATTAAAAGGCTAAAGAAGTGATAAAATTTAAATGAATTAACTAAAATAATAAAAGTCTTCAAAAAATATATTAATGCCAAATTCGTGTTCTACATGTTAAAATAAACTTTTGGATGAATTTTGAATCAATTTGGAAAATATTTTATGAGAAGATAAATTAAGGAGAGAGAAAGTGTACAAAACTTTCAACTCATTATTGAAAATAAAAAAAAACTTCAACAAATGGAAATAATACCAAATTCGTGTCTTACATACTTTATAAGACTTGTTGGTCAAGTTTTATAATTTTTGGATAATCATAGAGTCATATATAAAGGAGGAAAGAGAAAATATATTTTGAATTATTTAACATATTAAATATTCTCAAAAAGCAAAAAGTACTCCATATTTGGATTCTACGCATCAAAGTAAGTCAGAATATAAAATTTGGTAATTTTTGGTTAACTTTTGGGCCTCCAAACGAAGAGAGAGAAATTCATTTAAAGATTTAATGCTCCGCTTTAATTGCAATCCGATTTGGTTAAGGACTTTGATTTAATATGTTGCGTGAGTCATCAGCCATTGGATCTTGATCTGACGATCCACGGGTCATCATCTACCTCGGGCCAAATAGGAAATAGGCCATAGTTTTGGTCGATTTTAAAATCGCAATATCTCTCTCATCTCTCAATGAAATTGACTTATTTTTGTTGTTATAGATTCCTCTCTCGATTTCGCACCACATTATCCCAAAATTTTTACGTTTTGACGAAGATTCGAGAAAACCCCATAGCTTGCTCCCCAAGCTTCGACGGTCTATTATGTAAACCCTAGTCTAGGTCTCCTTGCCTATAAATATCCATACTCCTAGATCCGTCATCACCTTAGCAACTCAACCCCACAATCAATTTTGTGTTTCGTTGGTGTTTGACCCTGCTGCGAGCCATCGAGGATGCTGAACCTATGACGCTCTTCTCTCCTTTCTCTCTCCATCATTGGCACAATCAAAGATACCATTGAGTTCATCTTGCTCTGAGCTTTCCATCGCATACTTGCACTTTGAATTTGGTTGAATATAGCACAAACGCCCAATCTTTTCCCAAGCAAGCTGCTACTTGCTCGCAGCCATGGCGTGGGCTGGGTTGGGGAAGACAACCTATGGTTTTTTACGTTTCTACCCCACAATCTCCTCTCTTCTCTTGTTGTGCTCGCACGGGGGCACTCCGGTCTTTTGGTTTGTTTTTTTCAAATGATGTGCCTACGTGGCAAGTTATCATTGGTCCGTCTTAGAAAATTTGTATCATCTGATTCGTTGGTTAAAAAATAAAAGTAAGATATGTTTTGAAATCAGGAGAATGAGATCTATCTAACAAAAATATTTTCATAATTTGATTCTTATATTTTCGAATATGTGTTTTTAAGGATGAATTAAATTACTTAAAAATATGGAAAATAGCCTAAAAAGTCAGTATTTCAAAAATATACAAACATATATGTTATTTTGACCAGAAGAACATAATTAAGACATTAGTGAGGTTTTTAGAGTCTAAATCGACCGTTTGTGGAAAAATTCAATGGTTTTGAGGTTTTAAGCCTTTAATGAATGTACATATATCTAATACATAAATATGATGATCATATTAGGGAAAGTAGATCTGATCTCATGTAAAAGTTATGAAAAGTGGTTCTAGAATTCTAAAGAATAAGGTATGTGCATCATACACTTCAGTTGAGAATTATTTGTTCCATTACCTATGTTTCCATAATGAGGCTTATTTGCACCTTATATCCTATCTTCATGATTCTCTTGCTATACTTGCCTCATGATCAGTTTGGAATATTATTCTTGGGTCTTGGTACCCCATTGCTTTTTTCTATTTGATATTGATATTACTTGCCATCTATTCTAGCATGTTGATTTTATTAGACTAATTAACTAGTGTAGTGGTACTTGTATGTACAACCACCCATAGTTGGGGAATGTGTTATTTCTCCCCTGGGGAACGTGTTATTCTCCCCTGCACATGAAATATGTGCATGTGATTGGGAATGTGTTACTCTCCCTTCACCCTTTTGGTTGAAGGTCTGGTAGGTGCCTCAACCCTACATAATTAAGATAATCAATATTAATCATACATGCAATGTTGTTATTTTACTTTGTTTATGGCAAGCATCTATTGAAATATTCTTTTATATATATGGCCTCATTCTTTTGATGTCTCATCATTTGATGAATCCCTAGCCTAATTTACTTGTTATATTTACCTTGTCACCTTTAGTATAGTTTAGTGACACATACTTTTATTTTCCTTCCCTTTTTGTTGGGTGCCTTCCCAACCACCCAGATGCGGAGCAAGGTGTTGGATATGGAATGAAGATCATAGCTTGGGCATGTACTTGGTTGATGGATGTGTTAGTTGGAGACAAAAGTGGAGTAGTCTAGTTTCCCTCTACTTAGATCCTCATTTTGTATAAAGCATGTACACCCATATTGGAGAAATTTTTATGTACACTTTATTTGAAATTGAATATAGTCAAAATTTTATCATCCACTGCTATCCAAATTGAGTTTTGTTTACCATTGTTATTAGTAGAGAGGTGGATTGGTTTATCCCACTCTTTACACTATCCAATCTCAAAGCATATGATCGATATAAAACATTAATCTGTAACATATTTATGTTTATTAATTAGAATATAATGAGTAATAGCATTATTGTATTTTAATTGATTCATCATGAGTATATAAGTGAACAATGTGAACTATGAAATCCTAATTAAAATTTAGTGTGCATGACCCTCTTGGCTAAGCCTAAGGAGGGACACTAACTATATCCCAAATCATGATCAAATTTAATATCATGTATTAAACATAATCATGAACTAAGTATACTTTCTTATCAACAAGTTATTGAATAATACTTCATGAACATAGTTTTATGGTTTCTAATTGAAATAAGAAAGTTGGGTTGGGAAAAAAGGCCTAATCACAAATATAGAGGTTTCCTTATTTCACTAGCTTCACAACAAGTATATAAATTTAATTATCTTGCATCAGATGAAAAATAACAATTTCCTAAGTTGTGGCCAATCATAGAGCTAAAAAATCATTTGTAATCATTTTCAAGAAAACCAGGGAGAAAAGAGAACTTTTCTTACAATGATGAATATTTCTCACATAAATTATGACTTATAAGTGTGTTATAAGGCAACAAAAGTAAATCTCATACTTAACATGTGTGCGGATGTATCACAATCAGAAGATGAATTACCAAGTTTCCTTTATTAGCATGAAAAATAATACATAAGTGAGGGTAAACATGCACATTTGTCCGCTCAATATCTCATTAATACAGAGCATACACAATAGGTGACCCTCGATCAATACTCAACCAACATATTTATTTGAGGGTATATATGAAAAAAAAGGAAGATATGGTCCCTTTGGGTCTTCGGGTTAGATAACGCTTTTCATTAACCCTTTTTTGGTTGTAGTTGTGATAACCAACTTCCCACCATGACATAGGAAGCATGTGGAGATCTAGGGAGCCAAGCACCACAAGTAGAAAAACCAAATTCATTTATTGGTATCAAAGAGATAGTCAAACGCAATGAGGTATATGCAAATGTATATTGACCATTAAACTAGAAATAGGATGGCAAGTCTCAAAAACTAGGAGTTGAGATAATAATGTGGCAAGGAGAAAATTGATTGTGGCGAAAGTCATGACAGGCCCTACTAAGGGGTTGGGGCATCATTTCTCCAAGGAAAGAATCATCATAGTGGTCCAGATTCCTCTTTGCTTAAGGTCAAAAAGCTTAAGGTTGGGGTACTAGTGGGGCTAAAAGGTAGAGGTCATATGAATGGGGAAAATATAGACTATGGTATAAATAATTTTATTGATCTGATTGAACTAAAATAGGAGGAGTTACTGGGAAGTGTTCTTTGTCATCAATGGGGAAGACAAACATTGTTGCAGCTAATGGGCTACTCCAACAACAATTAGTAATAGTAAATGTCCTTCTGAGGTCAATTAGTTCTTCATGGATCCTTTGTGTTAGTGGGATGTGGGGTGTTTGTGTTGGGTTGTCACTATGTCAATTGGCATTGAAGGTAGAATTTTGATATTTTTGGTATTTTTCTTAGGAGTGAGGATGAAAGTCAAATGAGGGTTTTTTGTACTCAAAACATCACCCTAAAACTTGTGCTGGCAAGAACCCAGGAAACCACAGATGACAGAGAAAGTGAGAGAGATTTATTGAGTTGTTGAAAACTATTCCCCACCCATCATGCTCTTTTCTTTAGGAAGGAAATGAAGACTCCTCTGTTAGATGGTGGTGGGTTCAACCAGTACCGTTTGACCTATGGTATGCAATATCACTAGATTGGGGAAAGGGTGACATGCTCAATTGAGATACATATTTGGATATTTTGGTTAATCAATCACATTATGTAGATGGCTAGGTCATATAGTATAGCTTTCTATTCTTTTCTTTCTAGTTTTATAAAGGGTATCTAGGGTTATATATACTAAATAAAATTATGTAGGCTATCTATTTCGACCATGATAATCCAAATATCTACTTAGTTCATATGTTTGAGAGAAGGACTTATATGTTTTGTATCATTATGTCACTAGGGTAATTAGTGCATTAGTAATTATTGAAAAGGATTTACACTACCAAAATTTGTTTAAAGACTCAATATAGTATTAATTAAATGTATACCATGTAAGATAACATGTTTTAAAAATATGTCATTAAATATCTAAGGCTAATATATGTGCATTTGATAACTAGGATGTATTAGATGGTTGAATCTTAATGTACATTGGTTATAAATGAATTTGTTACTTAGGGTTCTCAATTATGTTTGTTTTAAAATGTGAATGTTTAGGTCTGTTACAACATCATTCATCTACACATGGCATTTCTTTTTATGTCGAGTAACCCTTCCAGGAACGGCCACATTGGATCCACCCTAGAAAAGTATACCTCAGGACCAGACACATGGTAGTAAGTTATCCCTACACCATGCCTATTAGCATAAACCATCGTCACAATGTTTAGCCTCTGGTCAATGTGTTTCTAGTTGAGTGGATCTAGTTATCTTTCATTGACACATGGTATTGTTGTGCGGATCTAGCTATCTTGAGGTCAGTGAAGCCTTTTCCTTCTCAGTGCTTGCATTGATTGTTTTCAAATACCTCGTCACCAACCCTTTATTCTTCCTATATAATTCTGATGATTAGTTGGGTTGCATGTTCTGTGATGATAGAATGTATAACTAGGTTTCCCATTGTTACCTGCTCCTCTTGTACTTGCCAAAAGAAGCTCTCGCCAAGGCCATTTCTGAGTAAGCGAATAGAGATTGTATCTTCGGATTAAGAGTTAATGGACATGATGAACAAAAAACACCTCAGCCCCTAAGTTGGATTCTTTCTAACCACATGGCTACGATTGCTCGCATGTAAGATAAAACAACCATTATACTAGTTCTTGGATGCCGTTTGACCTTCAAAATACCCCAAATTCTAATTACAATGAACATGTAGGAACTTATCCCCATCAACAGGCCTCCCTACCTGGCAACCATAATTTTTATCGCCCAACCATTCTTGTAGATGCCCAATTCTTCAGATTTTCTTTGTTCATGTAAAAAGCATGATCCTACCTTAGAAGTAAGTGATGATCGGCGGCCAATTTCCAATCGTGGATCCTTTAATAATTGCGTTGAAGAAAGAAGGAATAAAGAAGCCAAGTAGTGGCAGTAAAGAAGATAAACATGTTGGTTTATAACAAGAAGGTTTGAATTCGAAACCGACACATTGGGGTAACAAGAATCAGTACTATATAAATAAATATTTAGGGGGAAAAACGAAGGCGAAGGAGATGCAAGATACTGTTCTTGTTTTTATTAGGCATGTACTCGTTTCATCACCTCAGGCTCGCTGATACGGAAACCAACCCCACAAAAAGAAAATCATCACCTTAGATGTGACAATGTAATTACATTTTTCGACCTCCTTCGCTGTTTAGCACCCTTCCTGATTCAAGGAATTCCACCGGAGATTAACGAGAACCACATGGCCTCTATTGACAGTCATCATTTGATTTCGTGATCACCAGTTGCTAAATTATTCCAAAGTCAAGTATTTTAAAAAGGAGGACTACACATTTTATATTGATTACAGACTATTTGAGCACCACGTAGGGCCATTTCATTCTAATATTACGGGACTATTTCTTCGTTGCCGCTGGTCCGGTTCAAGGCATTCTTGCACATGGATATGCATGCGCAGCAAAAGCCGCCAGAGACGTTGACCTTGACAGCAACGGTCTTCCGTAATCTTTATCAGGGGTGCTGGCAACGCCACGTCGCGACGCTCAGCGTCAAACTGCACGTTATGCACCGCCTATTGCGGCTGGCTTATCTCCTCCCATTCTTTTGGATCAGTACATATCATAACTAGTCGTTGTACCTTAGCGCTTACAAGCTACAGTTTTATTCTTTGAGGTTGCTGGACGTTAATTATTGGTCCCGCAGGCTCCAAACTCCCCCCATTCAATACGATGTGTAGCGACCATGGCTGGCCCCAAAACTTAACAGGGAGATAAACACTCACCTAAGGTCACAACCACTTTAAAAACGTAGCCCAAAGTTTGAATTTCAAGAAATCCACCAAGATTCTAGCTATCGAATCTATTTCTTCCTCTTCGCAACTCAGAAACCCCAGAAATGAAGATTAGGAGAGTAAGAGTTAGAGAAGAAGGAGATTTAATATAATCTCGAATCAAACCAGAGGAGGGGCGGAATCTTGATATGTCAAAGAAGATACACCATGAAAGACTATGTAAAAAAGCTAAACACACTTGATTTCATCATTTCTCAGATGGTGAAACCCTAGATAATCAATTTCATCATTTTCTCCTCTCAAACCCTAAGCCGCCCTCTCTCTCTCTAGGATTTCATTTCTCTGGAATAAATTATAAAATATGGTAGCTCCTAGGGTGCTAGGTTACTCATATAGTTCAATTAAGATGCTTGGGTAAATTTACTTTACACTTTATTTTATTTCAGTGTAATGTTCTATCATAAAAATATTATTAAAAATTGTTTACTGAATAGGTCAAAGCTCATCCAAAAATTATGAGAAATTAACATGTTTTCTGATAAAAATATTTTAGAGCTCCAGTGAACTTATAAGATCAATCAAAATTATCAATAAATAAAAAAAATCAAATACTAGACTACTATATTTCAGTTAGTCAGAAGGCTTGGCTGACTATGTTTATTCTAGAGAAACTCGATCGACACCCCTCTCTAGATCAGTTTAACATCATAAAAAACTATAAATAATTAATAAAATATCTAAAATGTAGTTTTTAAACTACAATAAAAAAATTCATCTCATTTGGATGTGTAATAAAAAGATAAAATTCAAATACTAGACTATAATATTTCAGTATGCATTCATGGTGGGATGAGTTTGTTCTGGGGAAACTCGACCGTCAAATATATCAATTTTTTTTCAAAAATCCCGCTATTTTATAAGAACACTAATAATCAAATTTGTTAAAATTATGTCCAAGTTTCAACTACATCAAAGTTATGTATAAAATAATAAAAATCAATTACTAGACCACTATATGTATCAAATTTTGTATTCATATACTACCAAAACATTAATCTTAGCAACTAGGGTTTACACTTATAAAGCCCTAATCCATTAAAATAAAAGCATATTTACAGTTCTCATTAGGTTTAAAGTGTCACAAATTTGACTACCATCATTCATCAAGATCTAAATAGCAATCAATCTAGTTAAGCATGCAATCATCTAAGTAAACCCAAATTAGATGAGTAATATGAAAATGGGTCGTTACAAATTCTCCCCTTCTTTTCAAATTTTGTCCCAAAATCCATAAAAGGATATGGATGAATGTCATATCTTCTAATTGTTCATACTTGGAATCACTTTCGAATTATTTCCATTTTATCTTTCTTTTATATGACATCATTGTTTTTGACATTATATGAATATTTCATCCCTTGTCATCATCACATCTCTCTTTGAGTATTATAAACACTTTCTTCACAAATCTTAGTGATACATCATTTATCAAGATGTTATTCACATCACCTTTCATATTCTGTTAAAATTTGAATATGTATCTCATGGATCAAGATTACAATTCATTCTGCATAATTATCTACATTCATCAGTTTTCTTTGGAAAGAAGATAGTTTAGTGGTCATCATCCTCAGTTATCAACTTTTTCTTATGAATTTAAGATTCAAACTTATGTTTAGTTTCATTAGAGTTTATCTTTATAATCCATTAAATTCATTAATATTTCTCATATGAAATTTCTAACTTTCCTAAGGTTCAATATTCAATCATATAATACTTTCTCTTTCTCCATTTTATGATTTTATTACAATCATACATATTCTATACTCTAAACTATCTGCATCTATATGTTTGGTTAGAACATCCAGAAGAAGTATAATCAACAGTTCCACACTAGCCTATCTCAAAACCCAAATACTTGACCAAAGTATCTAGATACTAAGTTCATTCAACATGCATGTTATCAGTTTTTGTTCAGTATCCATATTATCATTTAACCCTGGATCCTATTATCCCTATAGACTCATCTAATCTGGATCTAATACCACATCGTTGGGCCCTCTCTATTGATTATCATAACTATCAAACAATATAGGGAAACCCTAAATCTAATCCTGCTTATGAAACAAAATAATGAATTAACAACAAAGGAGATTAATATAGTACATTAAAATCACAGGTAAATTTTTCCATTTTATTTATTCAAAATATTCATAAACCAATGTTATTCAACTCCGTTAAAATTAGAATCAAATCTTACTGCTCACATGAATTTCAATTTGCAACATATACAAGTACATTAATGAACAATTTGATACACTACTCATCTGAGGAAAGAGAGAGTACAAGGACAATCTAATCTATCTAGATAATTCTATTTATATATTCTCTTCGTGACCTCTCCACTAGATATCATTATACCTAAAAATATTTAAAAGAACCTCATGAGACTCATATAGAGCCCCAATGACTGGATACCTCCAATTCAAGCCAGGTACATGCACCACATCAGATTAAGTATAATGAACTAGAAAAGAAACATGCAGATATTGAAAAATCTATAAGATAGTTATAGCATCTAATTAAATCTAGTTTACAATGATAATCTAATCAAACAAAAAAAGATAACCAGTGAAAACTAAATCCAACTTTAAGAAATATTTTAGAGCATGTCTAAAAAAATAAGTAGATGCTACTTAATTTAGAATGACAATGGTTTAGTATGAGTGATAAGTCAAGATCTAAATATTCAGAATCAATATATGTAGCCATAACACTGTCTTTGTGACATTTCACCAGCCAGACTAGGAGCACATCCTATTGTCCAGAAGCTAAAGTTCACATAAGACATGTTTAACAAACAATACTATCAAATGACAAGCAATCTAAATCATACTCATAGTGGAAATAAATCCCAACATTAACTACTTGTAAATATTTAATATTAGATTCCAAAACAGACAAATAAGAATATGAAGTAAATAATCTCTATAACAAAATGATTATTTTCCACAACAATAAACATAATCAACAATGGTAAACCATTAGCTAGAAGTATTGGGAATGTCACAAACATTTAAATCATATTCTAAATGTCTTGTCATATTTTATTCATTTTACCTGAAACTACTTGGATTGTTCCTCACCAAGTAGAAGTCACCATGCCTGATTCTCATGTCAACAACTAACCATCACTATCTTAGGATTTAGCTGTAGTCACTAAGATATAAACAATAGACCCTGCTCCACCTCAGGGTTGCCTAAAGAGGCTCACGTCCTCATCTCGAGTAAACGACATAGGAACCAACAAAATAATATATCACATATCACAACATTTCTCATGTTTTCATATTTCACATATTTCATTTCAGCATACTCTATTCCTCCTGGTCATATATTTTCATAGCAAGGATTTAGGACTAGAGCCACTCCAGAATACTCACTCCTAAATCTTGGTAGTCTAACCTTTAAGGTCTCGATCTACGCTCTAGAAATCCTTCTCATAATTCATTATTTTCTACAACGAGATCCATTTTTTCCCCAATGTGGACCTCAAGGAAAAATCACAGTGTTCAGGGCACCTAACTAGATGTTTCATCATTTCACTTGTTATTAAACTCTTTTCCTCATTTTAAAAGAATTCAAAACATCATGTATCATATGTGTCTATTCTTGCATAGCTACAATAACATGAAAAAGGTTAGGATGATCAAGAATGACAATGACCAAAATAAGAAGCACAATAATTTGTAATTTGTAACATATATAATTCTTTGCATTTCCACATCATCTCATAGTAGTCATCAGTAGCGGGATTTCATCCCAAGACATAATCTCATTATCCAACATTTACCCCCATCGGGGTTTTATCATCATAAGTGGGATTTCATCCCAAGACATAATCACATTGTCTAGTATTTACCCTCATTAGGTTTTCTCAAAAGTAATAAAAAATGTAAATTATATCTTAATAGATTTCTTATCCATTCGTTTCATATCATAATTCTAACTGACTATTAATAAATATCTTAGAACTAACAACAATATAAGAAGAGAGACATCTCATGTCATTCATCATGCTCAGAAGATCCTTAATATGCAATAAATATTTATTCTATACAATTTCTACTTATATGAATGAATCTCAAGTATAAACATGCATAACACGTTTAATACTTTCATCTTACTATTTTCCACTCTTCAGTTAAGGCTACTATTTAATGCATTAGTGATCTCATTTGAAGTCTATTAGAAAGGCCATCCTCAGAATACAAGTATCCTCACATACAATTACAATCCAAGAGAACATTCTTATATAAACCAATTCATTTCCTTGTACCTCATCTTGTAATTTAATTAAACCATACTCACAAGCATCCCTTAATCCCTCATTTGATATCATTACTCATTAGCATCACATGGCTCATCATTATAGGGTAAGGGTTAGGTTATTAGATCCATCTACTAATTTTCATCATTTCCCTTTCATTTCATATTCATTAGTTTTAAACTTCTTTGATATGATGCTCACCACTATTCTTAAAATCAATAATTCTAAATATACTTAATATATAAAGTTTCTCTCTAATTGAAATCCTTCATAATATGATTTTAATATATCTCATGCAATTTAGGTCAACACGTGTAATCAAAATATATAGACTATATACTTCATCATACACATTTCATTAATTTAATTTGTAACATGTCATCACCATTTAGTTATTCTTATCCATCTCCTTTCTTGTAATTAGTTGAGTTTATCCATGTCATTGACTTCCAATGACATTCTTATAATTAAAAAATAGCATTCTGTCCCTTATAATACTACTCGCTTTAGCTTAAAGGAATCAATTAGGTAACATCTTCTTACATCATAATCTCTAATCATCCTTCCTAATTCATTAGTATGTAGCTTGTATAATAGGGGTTGCATTCAGGTGAGGGCTACTCATTATTGCATAGATTACACTAAAGAGGATGCATTAAGCTTAGAACATATTAGTAAGACTCATCAGCTTCAATTGAAGTATTAATACCTACACTTCAGCATTTCATCACATTTACAAATTTATATACATGTTCTAGCTTTATCACTCAAACTCATCCTAATACTAAACTTCTAGGGTTTTCAAGAAGTGACCCTTACTTCAACACATCATAAGAATCATATCATCCAGTAATCTCATCATGATGTGTAGAGGCTCATTAGTGATATTCACACACATGGAAACCCAAGTTTCCATTCTCACATATATCATTCATCAATCATAAGTATACATTGATTAATTAACTCATTTGATTCAATCCTGCAACACAAACCCTAAATAGGGATATCTCCACCTCATATTGATCTTTATATATATATATATATATATATATATATATATATCATATTCAATGTTAGTAATATTCAACAATACACTTGTATAATTCAAGTATGATTCTATACATATGAATTCAATTCCCAAGCATATTGGTCGTTGAACTGAATTTTAGTGAATATTCACATGAAATAACATAGTCCTCTATCCATAAAATTTTCCATGGAATGTCAATCAATATATCATGTGCTAAGAAAGTTCTATTCAATGATAAATAATCAAAATTAGTATAATTTTATTCCCTAATATCTTTCCAAATCAATACCCAGTCACATACAGATACAAGCCATGTTTCTGATTATTTTATCCAAATATAATTAGGCTTTCAACATGAATACATAGCTTAAGAGGGATATTGAAATAACTAGAGGGGGTGAATAGAGGTTTATAATATTTTTTATTCAAAAAAAAAATAACTTAGCTTATAAAATTAAATAGATAAGCAAGCAACCAGAAGAGATGAGATTTAGAGTGGTTCCATCTAAGATGCTAGTCTACTACCTAGTTTCTTTCAACTAGGATTTGCAACAAACAATTTTATTATCTATATGTTAGGATAAATTAAAAAATACAACTATTGCAATTTTACCTTCTTTCTACCGAAAACAAATGAGCATCTTCTTAACCTCTTCTTTCATAGATGCACAATAGCACTAAACCACTTCTTCTTCCATGGACACAGAAAAGCAATGAAACACCTCTTCTTTCACAGACATGGAAGATCACCAAATTAACTCCTCTTCTTTGACATCCATGGAAGATCACCTGTGAGAAGACTCCTTCTCTTACAAATTCCTAGATAGCCTTCTCACCTTGAAGTAGTCCAACTGCAAGACAAGAATACAAAATGGAGATTGGAGCGGGGAATACACCAATGTAGCTAAATAATATCCTAGATCAAGCTCATGGACCAAAACCATAATGGATATGCCAATGATGAGTGGTGATGTGGGAAATCTATGGATAGGACATGAAAAATGCAGTTGTATAAGATTGCAAGTACAGTGATATATCTCAAATTGCTCAAGTATTATATCTCAAGTGTGCAAGATCTGATTTGGGTGTTCTAAGATCGCTACTATTTATAGGAATGGATTGTAAGTGGGTAGGGAAACTTAGAGAAGTGTATAGAGTGTTCTAGGTTGATAAGTAGCCATTATAGTTGAGTCTATGTTGGTTCAATGAATAATTTAATCATTAACAAAATTAGCAATCTAGAATCATTCTCGTTTGACAAAAATTTTGACCGAGAGTGTCTCAATCGAGAAGTTCTTCAACTGAGTGTGTTATAAGTGCACAATTTGGTTCTAGAGGCTATATGTCATTCTAACTTCTTAGTCAACTAGTTTAATGATATTTTCTCTATCCATAAAATCTTCGACTAAAATTGTCTCATTCGACAAAGATTTCAACTGAGAATGAATCAAAGCTAATTGTATTGTAAAATTTCTTTTGGTGCTCTAAATACTCGATCGAGAGGAGTCTCGATTGAAAATTTCTCTAATCAAGGATGTCTCAGTTCACAAGTTTCTCGATAAAAAAAATCCCTATAAAAAGATGTGCAAATTTTTGGAAACCCTATCTAATGATTTTCCTAATGTGACCTACCTATCCTAGACACTTACTTTTGATATATGAATAGGTTTAGGATAGGTCAAGTTGGTCCATATCTTGATTTTACATGAGTTCTAAATACTTGTACATTTATACTTCAAATAAGAACATATAAACAATAATTCAATCATTTGATGTACTGAACATGATTAATCTTTCCCAAGATGTGTTTGGTACCTGAAACACTTAGATATAAATCCCCAAATAAGAAATGTTTGTCATCATAAAAAGAGAAGATATGCTAATATTCAGTTTATTCAATAGAGATACACACTCACCTAAGGTGACAAGGACCTTAAAAATGTACATCAAAATCTAAATTTCTAGAAATCCACCAAGGTTCTAGCTACTTAATTCGTTTCTCAAATAAAAAAACCTAGAAATGGAGATTAGGAGAGAAAGAGTGAGAAAAGGGAGATTTGATATCATTTAGAATTAAATAAGAGGAGGGACTGAATCTTGACATGTCAAAAATATTCTCCATTACATGACTATGCCAAGAAGCTAAACTTACTTGATTTCATCATTTCTCATATGGGGAAACCCTAAACAATCAATTTCACCACTTTTTACTCTCAAACTCTAAGACTTCCTTCTATCTAGGATTTATTTTCTCTAGAATTAATCACAAAATATGACATCTCCTTGGGTTCTTCGTTAGTCATATAGTTCAATGAAGGTTCTTGGGTCAATTGCAAATTGACCCAACTTTACACTTTATTTTAATTCAGCAGAATTTTTAGTCATAAAAATGTTACTGAAAATCATTTACTAAATAGGCCAAAGCTAATCCCAAAATTATGAAAATTATAATTTTGTGTAAAATAATATTTTAAAGATCTAGTAAAAATTTTATATCAACCAAAGTTTCAAATAAATAAATAAAATAAAATAATAGCCTGCTATATTTCAGCTAGAATGTATGGTAGGCTGAGTTTAGCTTGGAAAATTTCAAGGGACACCCCTCAATGGATAACTCTAAAATCATCCATAAATTATGAAAAATTAACAATATGTCTAAAATATACTTTCTAGGTGAGAATTAAAATATTATATCGATTGGGTGTACCAATAAAAAGATAAAATTCAAATACTAGACTACTATATTTCAGTCTGAATGCATGGTCGGCTAAGTTTGTCTTGGGGAAACTCGAGTGACAAATAGGTGAGAAAGTGCTTCAATGTTTTACAAGAATACTAATAATTGAGTTTCAAAAATTATGTCCAAGTTTCAACTGAATTAAACTTACATATAAAATAATAAAAATTATTTACTACACCACTTTATTTATCAAATTTTGTATTCTTATGCTATCAAAACCCTAATTTTGGCGACCAAGGTTTACACTTTTCAAACCCTAATTATTTGAAATAAAAGCATATTCAGAGCTTCTCATTTAGTTTAAAGAGTCGAAAATTATACTACCATCATTAATGAATATCTAAACAATATTTAAGCATGCAATCATCCAAGAAAACCCTAATTAGATGACTAATTTGAAAATGGGTCGTTACAATAAGGTTGAAGCTCCATGTACATGGTTTGTAAAAGGGTTCTTATATAATTAAAAATTAGATGAAGTTGTGACTCATGGTATTCAATTTAGTTTTCTTAAGGTAAAATTTTAGGTTTGTTACTAATGACCCACAATATTAAAATTTCATCTTTAAAGTTTTCATGTCATACTAAGGTTCTATCTACCATATGGTTTGACATTTTTATACGCTTCCAACTTAATATATTCATGAAAGTTCATATATCTATAAAATATACATAATTCACACCTGCGTAAAAGTAATATATTCCTAAAATGCATGCCAATTACATAATTCCAATTAAACCACGACTCGATTTCCTTTGTTACCCTTTGAATTAGTTATCTCAAATGTTATCAATTCTCCCCAAAGTAACTTCCCAGTCTTAAAACTCCACAATATCCCATTTTTAATAGTAATTAAATCCTCATAAATAAACTAACAAGGTCAATAGGATCTAATCTTGATAGTAGTAGTGACATTCTACCATATAATTTCATTATTTTTAGGGGAGTACATTATTTATGTCTATATTATTACCCATATTCTCTACATCATTAGATATTTGTCAATTAGACCCATCAACAATCCTGTGATATCTTATTATTCTACCCTTTATGAACCTAATAATTCATTTATCCCATACCACATACATTAGTAAGTAGAGAAGAGATGCTTAATAAGTTTATGCTTATGGGATATCCTCTGGATCTCTCCTTTAGTTGGTCATCACCATTGAGAAAGGGTATGACATGTTAGTTTGCAAGGTAAAGTTGATCTATAGGAACCAGTGTAAATAAACTCATATCCCTAGTACATATGTCCTACTATATTCAAACCTCACAACTTGTGTTCATTCTTTATCGGGTTCCCATCATTAGCCATGCCTTAAATTATAGGTCTATCTATTATAACTTGATAACTTCATTTCCCTAATTCAGAAACTTAAATAGAGATTAACCTTATTGGACCTATGGGAGTTCAAACTATATTAGAATCATGAGAGTGCCTAGTGGAAAATTTACCTTTAACTTTAATATTGAGTTGTAGCTCCCAAATTTTATTCACATGCAAATCATAGGAAGCGTCAATTACTAATTCATAATATTTATGGGGTACCACACACTTTGAATATGATGCATAAGCCATAATTGAAATCTTAACCATCATACAATAACATTAAATTCATTATTATCAAAATTTTATAGAAGGTAATAGTAATACAATTTTAAGATATTTTCGAAAAACTAAGCATAATCAAATTATGCTTAAATTGGAAAGAAATGATATGAATAATGACACCATAGTGGGACACTCTAACTCTTCTATTTGGTCCTTCTTGTCCTTAGCATGATGCACTAATACTTTTTTTCTCAACATCTTTCGACATCTCATATGCAATCATTCGAAGAAACATAAAACATGTGAGTTCCAATATGTGGTTAATGATTGAAAATAATAGTTAATATTTGCAAGACTTATAATCAACATTAAATGATGTTTCTTGATTTATTATCATTAACATGTCCTTACAACTAGAAATTAGTAAGTTAATTAATGTCAGTTATCCACATAACCTTTCATCAATTTGATCATTACTCTAAAGTGACCCTTGCACTAAAGTTCTCATTGCACCAAAGTGCTCATTAACCTTGACATTCACTTAAGTAATATTACTATAAATAACCACCATTCTAAGAAATATCCAATGATTGACATGGTTATCATAAAAAATATATAAATCCAAAGTGGATTAACATGATTCACATAGGAACATGGATTTTAAAATGAATTGATATATCCACTCTCAGTTGCACCGACAATGATCATGAGTCTTTTTAAAGCTCACATAAGGCCAGTTAAGGCTCACATGATATCTATTAAGATTATTACAAAGCTCACTAAGACTGACATAAGGATGGTTAAGGCTCACACAAAATGATTAGAGGATGAACTTAATTTGTTATAATTTATCCAATTCAATACTATCATCATTATTTGTTCATTCAGTAGCATATAAATGAAACATATTACTCATTCAATGTACTGGCGCCCAAGTGGTAAAGTTCATGTTGTATGACTGAGAGTTCACAAGTTTGAAACCCCTTCCAATGAGATGAATGAATTTCCAATGTTTAAAAAAATGATACATATTACTCATTTTGAAAGAAAAATAATTGAAATAGTAGAAAAACACCAATTCTTACCATAAGTAAGTATACAATAAGGAATATCATTATTGTACTTTAGTTAATCTATCATGGGTACATATGCAAATAATATAAACCCTAAAACCAAAATTTAGTATTCAACATGGATGACCCACTCACATAAGCCTGAGGAGGGACACTAATTGTAGCTTCATCTCTATCAACCTTGATATCATATACTATACAACATCATAAATTAATTGTACCACAATAATAGAGGTTTGTGGTTTTTAATTGAAACATGAAAATTTTGTTGTGAAATTAGGTTTGATCTTAAGTAAGGAGGGTTCCTTGTATCACTAGCTTTCTTATGAATAATATAAAATGAATTTTTTAGTATGATATGAAAATGATATGAGTTTCCAGAGGTCTGACTAAATAGGGAATGATATATTTGTTGAAAATTATTGGGAAAATAGGCAAACAAAATAACTCATATGAAAAAAACTAACACGCCCTCACATAAATTTTGCACTATAAGAACAAGACGATGACAAAGTAGGAAAACCCATAATTAATATGTAAGTGGTAGTATAAAAATCTAAAGAGGAAAGTATTAATATGCTCTTATTAGCATGAAAAAAATCATAAAGTGAGGGAAAATGTGCATATGTGTTTCATCCATTTCTCTTGAGACAAAATTAAGTATAACACAAAACTCAAAACCAAAATTCAAGAATCATCTTTGGTTGGAGGATAGATCTAAAAATATTAGGAGAAAATATCTCCTCAGATGCTTATCATCGAAACAACCCTTTTTACTGACCCTTTGTCGGTCATGGTAATGAGAATCAACTTCCCACTGTGATTTTCAAGCAAGTGAAGGTGCAGGTAACAAACACCACCAATAGAAAAACCTAATAAACTTACTGGTTTCATAGAGTAAGTCAAAGTTAATGAGGGAAATGTTAATGTGTATCTATCATCAAAACTCCAAATTTGGATGCAGGTTATGGGAAACATAGTTACAAACCTCAAAAAATGGGATTTGAGGTTCAAACATGGCCATGACAAAACTAATTCTTGGGAGTGTCATGATTTTCCCTATAGAGGGGGTGGAAATCATTTCCACAACTAAAGATTAGCCAGGATGGTTCATCAACCTCTTCATACGAGGTCCAAAAGCTTGAGGATGGGGAATTAATAGGGAAAAATGTTACAAGTCCTAGGAATACATATTAGATAGACTATGACATAAATAACCCCACTAGATCTTTGACTGGGTGGATACAACCATAGGCATTATGTAGAATTTTTGTCAACCATGGGGAAGATAGACTTTATGGCAGCTCCATAACGTACTCCAACAAGATGTGGTGAAAGAAAATATCCTTTGGAAACCAGTTAGTTCACTAGGAACCCATTGGAGTAAATGGAATGGAGTTGTTTGTGTGGAACATTGTGTCAACATGAATGGGATGGATAAATGGGACATTATGGGATAATTGTGAGGAGTGATTATGGAAATCAAGTGAGGGTGTTGTGTACTTGGAGAAACATAATGACGCTGTGAGTTGTGAGAAATTAGGAAATAAAGGAGGATAGAGAGAGTAAAAGAAATCGGTAGAGTTGTAAGAAACGGTTATCCTCCCATCACTCTCTCTATACTAGAAAGGAGAAAAAGTCTCTTTCACCATATAATGGTGGGTTCAATCACTACCTTTTGATATAGGATCTGAAATATCACTAGTTAGTATGGAGGTAGCATAACACCACCGATGAAGATACATGATGGGACTTAGGTAGTTACTCAATCAGATTATGTATATATCTTGGTCAAATAATATGACTTACTTTTGTTTTCTTTTTAATTTAATAAAGGGTAACATGATAATTCATACTGAATCGTATTATGTTTGCAGTCATTAGAATCTAAATATTCAGTTAGTTCTTAGGTTTGAGCTTAGGAATTATATGCCTTTTATTATTGGTGTTCTTGGGTAATAGATGCATAGTAATTATTGAAAAGGAGTTATACTACCAGAATTTTGTGAAAGTATTAATATTCCATGAGGTAACACAAACCGGCCCTAAAATATTATTTTTGAAATATGTGGGACATTTTTTAATAAAAATATTTTTAATCATTGTTGAATATTTAAGGATAAATGATGTGCATTAATGAACCGGGATGCATTATAAGATTGAATATTCACATAAATGGGTTATACAAGGAGTATGATACAATTTAGAAGAGAACATATTTGGGATTTTTGATATTAGTTATATCCAATGGTCAAAATTTATAAGGCCAAAATTTGTGGATGTAAATACCTACCCACCTTATAGACATTTCACGCTCAAAAGTTTCACGTGCTAATAAGGTACCACCCACCTTTTAGTTGTACATACTTATATGCACACTCACAATTTAATCTTTTCATAAGGTTGTTATCTTTACACATATACATAATTAACATCATAATAAGTCTAATATGATGTTGAATTATATGTCAAATCCATGACCTGACTAAAACATTGGCTCCATTACCTCTATTACTCTTTGGATGAGTTACCTCTAATATTATAAATTCTACCCAAAGTAAGATACCAATATTATACCTCCAAAATATATACTTTTTCATAGTAGTTTCTTCTACAAGACTTTCTAATCTAGCTTGGAGGACCCAACCTTGACATTACTAATGATTATCTACTATCTAATTGCATTAGTTTTAGTGACTACCTTATCTTGGTGTTTTATATTACCCATCTTTATGACACCCTCATATATGTGTTGGTAAGGAACATTCCCAATTATGTGACATCTTATTATGATACTCTCTGTTGGATCTAAGGGCTCTAGAAGGGGGGTGAATAGTGTTAACTCAAGGTCAATTAGGTCAATGTTGACTCACGTCTAAATTGACTAAACCCGTGTTTTGATGATGACTAACCATTCCACATATTGGTGTCTAATCTCTCTACTTGAGTGATTTCAGATTAGGTATAGACACACTCCAAATGCACTATCTTACGCATATCCAATTGGAGAAAAGACAAGTCAAAGTCAATACAAGTGCACATTTTTGTAATATGATGTAAATCGATTAGAATCATGTTGTAAATCACTTGTAATGATTGTATGACTTGTAATTAAGCTTAGAAAACATCAGGAGCACTTAGATCGAATGTTAGATCACTTTAGATGCAACTTTGAAAATTGATTACAGGCACTTTGTCGGTCGAGTTTCCCAGCCTGAAAACTCGACCGATCATCCTTGATCAATTTTCTACATATTGCATCGGTCGAGTTGTGTTTACACAGAACTCGTCCGATCAAGTATCTGACCATTTCGATTCCTAATGGTCGGTCGAGTTTTGTCAGGACAAACTCGACCGATCATTTGAGTATCGGCCTTGTCGTTTACTTGATCGGTCGAGTTACCTTTATAGAAACTCGACCGATTGCACTGTACGGAAAAGTGCAGAAAAGTGCTTCTAGCCATTGTGGAGTTGCAACAAGTGAAAATAGATCTGTTGCAAGCCACAAAACAACTAGTTTTCATTCTCAAGTGTTCCCAAAGGCTAAGAGGCATTCCCAGCTATAAATAGGACCCCTTGGGCTTCATTCTAAGGTTGAGCATTCATTGCAAAACTCTATGTGAGGTTCCTATTCTATAGTTGAGTGCTTCCTACAGCCTCCTCTCTCTCTCTAAGCTTAATCACTTGCTACATCAATTAGAGTGAGTAGGAAATTTGTAAGAGAGCTAGTCCTACATGTATATCTTGTGAAGCTCTCACTTCCACCACCTCCCTTTTTCTCTCATTTCAATCAAGAAGATGAAGGTTCTCTCTCTTAGCTAAGAGAGGTGAAGAAGAACAAGGGAAGACATCCCTTGGTGTAGATCAAGGATGAAGACTTGAAGCTAGAGTGGGTAAGCCCTTGGTGAAGGCTGAAGACTCCTTGCTCAAGTGGGTAAGTCCTTGGTGGAACCTTCTCCGAGTGAAGGTGAAGTCAAAGGTGGAAGATCCAAGAACAGTGGGTAATCCCTGCAAGGCTGAAGACTTGTGCAAGAGTAGGTAAGTCCTTGGAAGAAGGCGTAAGACTCCTTGCAAAGTAGGTAAATCCTTGGTAAGGTTGAAGACTCTTTGTATTGGATAGGTAAGTCTGTTGCTTGGTCATGTATTGTAAGTCTTATGAATGAATATAAGAATGCAATGGTTAGGAAATCCAAGAGGTTGGCCTCTCTAGGTAAGTGGATAGACATACTTCTAGTTTGAAGTGTGGAACCACTCTAAATAGCTTGTCTACTTGTGTTTGCTCAATCTCTCTCTCCCTTTCTATGTATGTTATAGTTGTACACAAATTTCCTATTTAGCAACCTTATCTTGTGATATATCTTGAAGGTCTAATGAATTTTGTTTAAGTGCATTTAGCTCTATTCACCCCCCCCCCTCTAGAGCATCTAATCACCCATCTAGGATCCAACAATTGGTATCAGAGCGGGTCTTCTCCAAGCATACTTCAACAAGTAGGAGAAGATGGGTGACTACCAAGGAGGGAGATACTCAATCAACCTTCCAATCTTTGATGGGAGCAATTTACTCTATTGGAGAAGAAGGCTTCATTTCTACATCTAAGGATCAAGTATTGAGATGTGGCAAATGGTGAACAACCCATACATGCTACCAAAGACAAATATTAAAGAATGGGATGAAGCTACTTTGAAGAAATCAACCTTGAATGCTAGAGCCATGCACATACTCTATGCTTCCATGACCCCCACTGAGTTCAACCAGATTTCTTCATGTGAGACGACCTATGAGGTATGGAGAAAGCTATGCATCACCTGTAAGGGGACGGATCAAGTGAAGGAAAGCAAAGTCTACATGCTCAAAGGGTTGCTTGAGAACTTCAAGATGGGAAAGGAGGAGAGGATAGCAAACATGTACTCAAGGCTCAACACCATTGTGAATGGTCTTGCTGTTTTAGGACATCCTATGTCTAGTGGAGAGATCAACTCAAAGATCCTTAGAACTATCCCCAAGATATGGGAACCCAATGTGACTTCCATTGAAGAGGCAAGGTCTCTTAAGGATATTCCTATTGAAGAGCTTATTGGAAATCTATAAGCACATGAAGCCACACTTGACAAGAGGGAGGAAGTAGAAAGACAAGAGGTGAAAGAACTCAAGAGAATGAAGAAGGCTGAAATCAAAGCTCAAATCAAGGCTATTGTTGGTCAAGCTTCTCCATCCTCTCAAGTTGAAGAAGATGCCATGTACTCCAAGGGTAGATTCTACAAAGGCAATTCCTCCTCCATTTGGTGCTTCACATGTGGTAAGAAGGGTCACTACAAGGAAGATTTCCCACAAGGCAAGAAGCCCCATCTTCATAAGAAGAAGGAGAAATGGCACTCAAGCTCAAGTGGCTCCTCCAACTCAAGCTCAAGTGAAGATTCAAGTGAAGGATCAAGCTCAAGCTCTAGTGATGAAGGAGAATGCCATTTTGCTCTTATAGCATCAACAAGTGAGGACTCAAGTGAGGTAAATCTAAACTCTTTAGATAAAGAATCTTTGATTGCTATTATTCATGATATTTGTGCCTCTCTTAAGTCTTCTAAAAGGAAAAAGAAAAGCTTGCTAGAATTGTTGATAATTTGTATGTAGAATTAAATTAACTTGAACATGCTAATTCTTGCTTGCTTGATGATAAAAGTGCTTATCTTAGCCAAGTAGACTCTCTTAAACTTAAAAATGCTAGTTTGCTTGATAAGATTAGATTTCTAGAAGCTCAACCTCTTATGCCTAATTCTAATGAAGAGCATGTTCTAATTGTTGTTTCTCTCATGCATGATATTGATGTTCTTAAATCTAAAAACAAGGACAAAGATTTTGTTTTGCAAGAATTGGAAACAGAAAATGCCTCCTTGCTTGCTAAAATCAATGGGCATGAACCTTGTTCTAGTTATACAAATAGAGAGAATGATGTTGCTTCTCTTCATATTGATAGAGATTCTTATTTAACTGGAGTTCTTTGCTTAGAAAATGATCTTCTACATGCTAGAGATAATACCAATCAATTGTCTTCTACTACTACCTCTCTTATGCATGATAACGATAGTTTGAGATATTCTTTGCAAAGATTCTTAGTTGGAAAAAAAGAATCTTAATGACACCCTACACCATTCTACTAAACAAATTGGTAGATATGGTTTAGGATATGATAGTTGTCAAAGGAACAACAAAGATAAAGGACCTCCAATATTCCATGGAGAATCCTCTAATTCCAAGACTATGGGAGCATGCAACTATTGCAATGATTTTGGTTATTATTCTACTTGTTGTCCTTTTAGGAAAGCACCCAAGAGAAATAGGACTTGGGTTGCTAAGCTAACCTTTCCGAACCCAAAAACATGATTGGGGACCATTTCATCTTTCTTCTTGCAGGTCACATGCAAATGGATTGACTTGAGATTTGAATTGCAATTTGACTTCTCAATCTACATGAAAGAAGAAAAGTGAGATGTGTAGAGGGTGACAATAAGTGGAAAAGGAATGGTAAGAACAAAGATAAATGTTTCCTTGCTTATAACTAATCCTAACTTGTTTTTGTCAAGATAGTGTGCACTATACATATGGTTTTTGAGTCAAAAGTGGTATTTTGTGTTTCTCTTCACACTCTTGCTCAAAAACTGTTTCTAATGCTTCTATAGTTCATTATCAACTTGCTTAGACATGTTTGGATATGGTTTGTATTTTTAGCATGCCTTTAAATATGTTTTATGAAATATATGTGCCTTTTTGACAGCTGCTCTGTCGGTCGAGTTTGTCCTGTTTGAAACTCGACCGATAGGCATCTATGGGTGTTGCCAACAACTGTCATCGGTCGAGTTGTCATTGCACAAAACTCGACCGATAACACTGTGCACAGAATATACAGTTGGCTTATTGGATGAGAATTTCCCTCTCGACTAGATTTTCGCAGCCAATAGCTTTATTCTTTGGCACTATCATTTGGTATCTTTATATATGCATATTGCCATGTTCTAAATTGTCTATCTTGATTACAACTCTATATCTCTAATTGCTCTAAATTGGTATATCTATATGTTGCAATTACTTGCTTTGAGTTGTTTTGTAGGTTTTGATGATGATCTCTTTGGATCTCTTGGTTGTGTCTTAAATTGCTTTCGTTGTGCTCTAACTGCTACATCTATCTAGATGTATATCTTGTTTTGATACAACCTTGAGGTTCTTAGTGGTAATCATCTTTTGGTAATGGTGCATACTTGTTAGTGAGTTATATCCTTTCATGCTTCTACAATTGCATATCTCTTTGTTTGGATATATCTCTACATCTTCTCATAGATTTCTTTATCTTGTGTATCTTTTGGTATCTCTTGCTATGATCTAGTCCTACTAGTAGTCCTAACTTGCGATCACATCTATTAGTAGTTCACATACATGTAGGTCTAACCTTGTTTATGATTGGCATCTTTGCTCATCTATATGTTATGCGTGTATCTTCTCTCATACATGCTCAAGATTGTTCCTTGAATTGCATATCTACTATCTTGAGTTTCTTGTATAACATTGTGATGCAGGGTACATAGTTCTACATCATATGTAGAAATTGGAGTATTTTTTATATTTTATGCAGTTTGCTCTAGTTTCAGTTTTTGGTGCAAGACTAGTGTTTTTCATGCAGAAACAACCTTTTGAGCAAGACTCATGTGTTTTTCAGTCTGACATATAAAAAAATATAAAAAATAGAGTCAAATTTGGACTGAGATCTCGAAATTCTGCTGATAGGAGGACTCACTTGGTATGGATTAGAATATTATGGAATCTAAAACGCACTCCGTCAGTATGATTTTTGCCAAACAAAATAAGATTGGATCCTGACTGAGTTAGTCGGGATTGGCGTCTACGTGGAACAAAAAGACAACACCTAGTTCGAATTGGATCCCGAACCAAACAGTGCCTAAGTAGGTTAAGAGTTCACGAGGAGTTCAATCTGCAATCCGATACACAAATATAACAACACTCTTTCCAGCTGCTTTTAAAAAATCAAATTGATCAATATTATGACGAAAATATTAGATAGAATACCATGTCTTAATTTTGTCTTCCATCTATTCTGCAGAGTTGATAACAGACATTTCACCAATGTAGGAAAGATATGAAGAGGAGATGTGATCAAATGTTGGGAGAACGTGCATACAAACAAAGACCATTTGGAGGAGGCTAAAAATTGTGGAATTGGCTAAGCCATATAGAGGTGAAGTCAATTGAAAGTTACAACTCAAACAAGGCTGGGCCAATACGAGAACATAGAAAAGGATGGACAAAAGTATTACGAACGTGCAATTAACTGCTAGCTAGTTGGATTTGTTATTGGTTCTGGGTTTGAAACCCTTTGGCATACCAAGAGAAATGGGTGAAAAATGATAAACTGTCTCCCCCACGCGTGTGTATAAGTATAAGGAGAGTAGAACCCTTCTCTATAAATTGGATAACAAAAACACATCTTAAAAGGCTATCTTGAAATGGGTCATAATGAGAAATGAGAAGAAACGGCTGTCATAAATTGAGTCATGATGTCAGATGATGGAACGAGTCCGATTACTGGAGGAAAAACTATAAGCATGAAAGAGTGCGAGACATTGGATCTGAGAATATACAGACCAGCACAATGACATTGGTCATAAATTTTACTCTTAACGAGACATCTATATCGTTGCCTTTTGCACACACCAAAAGAAATTTTGAAGTATAACATATTATTCGATCGTGAGGCAGTGCACTGTCAATGACAAGACCCACATCACATACTCCATAAATGAAATATTCAAAATAAGTCAAACTATCGCGACCAGGTATTATAGGAGGCAACACCCCCAATACGAACAATATTTAACAAACAACGTTGAACAATCATGTGCATGATTAGCGTGACCACCTAATGAAATGTAAATATTAACTTACAAGGCTCGTGGAAGGATTAATAACGAACAAACGGAAGCACATTAAAATCGGTAATACACGTAAAGGACCGTAACAGGATGAACGAGGCGGTAATAAACTGTTTGTTGGGGATGAACTGCATGGAGATGTGCAGATCGGAGATATCGACAATCATAACCAAAACTTGAATAAGTTGATAGTGACGTACAATGATCCCCGCTACAGAAGAATTGACGGCGGTTAAAGGGTGCATCTTATTTGGGGTTACCGAAACAATAGTAGCCCATGTGATTTCTCCCGAATCGTGGTTGACAATTAGGGCTGTATATACGTACTCCTTTTTTGACGGAGATAGACTAACAAAGTCAACCTAGTTCTTTTTTGACGGAGATAGACTAACAAAGCCGGCTACGGTGATTAGATATCTCCTGATGAGATCTAGGTTTTTTAGGTTAGTTGAATATTGTGTGCCACGTGAGACCGAAAAGTATAAATCACGTGAGAGGACGGAAAAACTCTTCACGCTTAGTATGGTAATAGTAGATTATACATTCTTTTGAATTAGGTCTTGTGATTTCAATCTCTCTCTTTATATCATATAGTTCCATTTGGTCAACCAAGGTTGAGGTCATGTATTATGTGAGATACCATTCAATCATGTTACCCTTATTAGGAAGATCTATTGATTAATTCATATATGGAAAATAGTAGGATAATATATCAACTAGGTTAGATTATTAATATGCCCACATTAATAACTTACATGATATCTTCATTATATGATATTCTTTAGATTCAATACATTTTAATTATCTTATTGAAATTACATATTGTAGTGATAGTATTTATTGATATTTATTGTTACACCCCGATCTCACAATTACCACCAATCATGAGATTAGGGCATAAATTGAGGATTTAATGTAAAACAAAGATCACCCTTAACTTTTTATTTTCTTAATCACTTAGAATTTACATAAAGGAAAATCTTATAACTTGGATAACACCGAATTATATTAACTACGGAATCAACTTACCATTTACCTTACTAGGAAGATAAAACAGAATTTCAAGACATATTACATTTTTCATGCGGAATATAAAACACAACAGATAACTTAATACTAAAATACATATTAGATTACATTCTCTCTCTACCACACCACATGCCCAAAGGACCGAGGGGAAAGGACTAAGAGACCTCTATACTAACTATGAACTACCTTCTAAGAACTTGGATGATAAGATCCTTCAGCTTCCTCGTGTTGACGCTGACCTGAAAAATGTTTCAGTAGGTTGGTGAGCTACTGGATCAGTGAATATAATTTCACCCAACCATCACAGATAACTCATTTATGTTTATTAAACTAAAATGAAATGTAAGAATTACAACACTGAGCAGATCTAACAATTATAATTAAATACCACAGGGAATGTAAATATTACATTTAAAGAACTATTGCTGTAAAACTGTACCATAATCTTTCTTAACCTTTCTTACTTATAAGAACTCTTTAAACCTATATGAACATATTTTAGCTTATGCCCTGATCATATGTAGTGTACTCTACATATGAAGACTCGTAGCAAACTATGATCTCACCATACAAGACTTAGCTTAAAACCCGGGAAGCTAAGACTAGAACTGAATCTGGGTCTGCTTGAGTCAAACTGTCACGTCTAACTAAGGAAGCTAAATAGTTGGCCTTTAAATGGACCGCTCCTTCTAGGATGAGTACATTGGAAGAGGGTCCGAGACGCTCTGTGGACCTCATCTTGGTACGCTCTGTGGGTACCTCTGGGTCACCACAGGGATCTCTGGTTTATTTTGGGTAACCTATCTTCTCTTAGGAGACTTCCTCAAGGGCTTCATCTCCCCGCACGCTCTGTAGGTGTGATCCGATCCCCGTATACTGGTCACTGTCAAGGTGGATCGTTTCATCCCTACAGTACAGACATTTATAGGGAATCTACGGTATTCAGGGCACCTATGTCTATTATTTTATTATTCTTAGAATGCTCTTTCTACATTATACCTTTCTCTTACTTATACTTGACTCTGATATCTCTATGGTATCGTGTCTGTTTAATTGAAATTTATAATACAACATGTACATCATTCTAAACTTGGCAGAGTAGTATGTTTAAAACATTGTAATTTACTAAGAAATTAAAATACTATAAATACAAGTAGACTAAAATTCTTAAATAAATTAAATACATGTCAACTTGGCACATATACACTGAAATCTTACAATTGAGCTTCTTAATACATTGATAAAAGTTAATTGCTTGACATATGAGAAATCGTCATTAACACATGTAATTTATTTGTACTTTCTTGAAAAATGTGCACATCAACCCAAACCCTGAGTTGTGCATCACATAACTCAATTAAGAGTTAATTACTTAACATGGTAAGATTTATTAATAGTAACTGAGAATTTCTAATAAAATTCGTAAGAAATGTGCCAATTTGCGTAAATACTAAATCACACAAATTAACTATAACAGAGAGCGTACAACATATTTATATTGAGATGTTGTGTGTCATCATCTATTTCTTTAAATCGTGCAACTAATTAATTATTAAAATCATACAACCTAGGTTTATACCCAAACCGTACAACTATTGTAACCCCGAGGTCGTGCACAAAATAAGATGTGCCAGTCTTCAATTTCATAAACTGAGCAAACTAGGATCAAGTAAAGCATGAAGAAGAAAAATGTGCAATGAGAAGTCAGGTGACGCCAAGACTACTTGGCACTTGGGTAAACGTTGTTACCTGTGAAAAACAAAGGTCTAACCAAAAATCGATCGTTTCATGGAGTTAGTATTGCTTAGTGAGTGAAATTCTACTCACAATGGTTTGAGATGGCCGAATTTGACTTGAAACGTGTCCAAAGCCTATTTTCGGGCATCAGCAGGGTCTTCTTCAACCTTGGGTGCCCTGGATTTCAAACCTGCTTCACACAACAACTTCTACGCATGCACAGGAAGAAGGGAACCTTGGCTGGGTGTTGCTCGCGGGCTAGTTGGCTACGAATTCGTGTTCTAGACCCAATGCCAAACTTATTGGTAGTGATTTCATGGTGTCTACTCACACCCAGCTGCTCCTGGTCAGCGCCACTGTAGGTACAGCTACTCCTGCTGACCACCGACACTGCTCCACTGGTCGGGTGTAGTTGGGGCAAGGAAAAAGAAGGAGAAAGGAAGAGGAAGAAAAAGGAAGGAAGGTGTTGTTGAAACGAAGCTTAGGGGGCCAAAATCGCCTGCCCAAACTCTCCCTCTGCTGCGGATGATCGGATGCTGCTAGTGCTACTCAGACGGTCCTTAGCACCGATCGGGTGAAAGAGATAAGGGAAAGGGGGAAAATGGTTATTATAAATGGGTAAATTGTAGTCTAGGTCCAAAAACCTTAAAAACATCATATCTTTTGCCTCGAAGGTTTGATTCAAATGATTTCTTTTGCAAAATTTCAAGCACAAGATCTACTACAATCTCAAGGCATGAAAACATAATAATTAAACCATATTAGCTAGGTTAATCATCTTATGTAATTAACTTAACGATTAACATTGTAGTTAACATTAATTACATTAGATGAATCAATCTCGACTAATGATTCACATGTTAGCTTATATTGATTAACCATGATGTTCAATAAGGAACATAATACTAATCAAGGTACTTCATGCTAATCGAGGTACTTTTTGACTAACCTCAATGTGGGTTGTAATAATCTCCCTCCCTTATAAGAATTTCATCCAGAAATTCCTAAAAGAGAAAAGGAAACTTGTTACGCATTTCTGACTCAAGCTCCCATGTGGCTTCCTCTAGGTTTTGGTTCCTCCACAAAGCCTTCACTAATGGTATCTCTCGATTCTTGAGCTTCTTAATTCTCCGATGAACTATTTGTATTGGTCCTTCAACATAAGACACATTTGTTTTGAGTTGTGCATGTTCTGGGTCCATTATCTTCTCTGTACTAGGATAACACTTCTTTATCATCGATACATTAAACACATCATGTAAATTAGCTAACTCGGATGGCAAATCCAACTTGTAGGCTACAGGTCCAATCCACTCAATGATAGGATATTGGCCCATAAACCTAGGAGTCAGTTTGCCTCTCTTGCCAAACCTCAACACTCCTTTCTATGGTGAAACTTTCAGATACACTTCATCACCAACCTCAAACTCAAGAGGTCTACGCTTCTTCTTAGCATAACTCTTCTACCTGTCTTGTGTAGCTTTCAACTATTCTCTAATCACTGTAAACATCTGGCATGCCTCACCATAAAGACAGTGACGCCATATCTTAAGAGCATGAACTACTATAGCTAACTCCAAATCATGTGTCGGGTAATTCTCCTCATTCTTCTTAAGCTGTCTAGATGCATAAGCTACTACCTTGCCTTCCTGCATCAACACACAGCCTAAACCTCTCCTTGAAGCATCACAAAAAACTATGTAGCCTTTATCTGCCTCGGGCAGGATCAACATTGGTGTTGTTGTAAAGGAGTGAAACCACTCCTCTACTAAAAAGAAAAGACCACATCCCTTAAAACCAAACACCACATCAAATTTTCTGTCAAAGGGATGGATACCAATTCTTTCAACATGTATGTATCATTACACAAGGAGTAGCAGCGGAAAAGATCATTATCTAACAATTTACAATGCTTGATAACATGATACAACACTGCACCGCATATGGGTGTCAAAAAGGAAATCTAATCATATAAGCCAAAGATCAAGCTGAGGGTCATCTAACCACCTCTTCAAGTCTCCCCAAAAGCTCAGATACAAGATTGATGTCGAATTTCACCTCTTCTTGATCTAACCTGGGGTCGGAAGCATACCCCACAAAAGAGAAGAAAAAAAGAAATACATCAGCAAAAAGCCGATATGTGTATGCTAAAGGAAACTTTGAGCAATTTAAGAAATAAAGACTTCAAATGTAAAATGCTTCCCATACAAGAGATAAGGACTACCCACACGGGCATAAAAGAAAAGAATTATCATTTCATAATAAAAGAAGATACTTGCCATGATCGAAACAATAAAGATTGTGCAATACTGGCACAAAAGAAAGTAGGGCACACACCCCACAATCCACATAAATAACTTGCATGCATGTGAGATAAACATAGCCCTAGAACAATATAAATACAATTGGCGGCCAAGCACAAACTTGAACCTGATAGAGAAAGGAATACTGCCAATCTCCCAAATATATATAAATTTGAGTATGGATTACTTCCACACTCGATTACATAGGAATGGTATACTGCCACCCTCCAAAATAAACAATAGGGGATTACTGCCCCAAAACCAAAGTAATTTACACTACTCTAGTGCTACTGAATCACATTGCATGTAAATATAGAGCAAGTAAATAGTTTAGTCAGAAGATGATACAAAGGTTACCATCACACAATGGACAACACAAGCATATAACATCCACTTCAGACGGACACATACCAATATAAGAGACCAACATGCACCAAGGCATAAGAAAAGATATCAAGAAAATATGCAAGTCCATAATATTCAAGATAGTTCACCTGAACCATGATATCAAGACATAAGACATATTGTGTAGGTCAAATTCAAGAGAATGAAAAGATAGGTGAATTGATCACTATAGAGGAATAGGGGATACAACATACATTTTGAGTGAAGAATTAGAAATTTCTCAATATAGAAATAATGTGGGATGCAATCATACAATAAAAAGAGAAATTGCTCAATATGAATAATAGGGGATACATCATACCTCAATATCAAAGTCCCAAAGTACAAAGCACTTTTGGATCCAAATCTAGGCCCCCAAAGGCCTCTAGGAAGGTAAGAAGGTTCAAACAGAAAGGATTTCGAGATTAGAATGTCTGGTTACTCCAATCCAAACTCCTTTCTTGAGCAAAGAACACCTTCTCTACTATAGAGGTGCAAACCTAATTTTGGTCAAAATCACCAAGGATGATCTTAACAAATCTGAAATAGAGAAATATGGAACCCTAGGAGCTTTCTTCACCAAGGTAGGTACCTCCTTTTACCTTGGGACAACACCTTTATGGCAAAACAAAGTAGGAATGATGCTCTAAGCTAGAGGAAATAGGGAGTGAGAAATGATTTCGAATTTGGATCTAGGAAGGGATATATATAGCTTCATGGATAGAAAAGGTTTCAAGCATGAGTTGTACATGTGTCAAAATTCTAGACATTTTATGTCCATGCAACACCTCCCTCAGTTACTACCTATACTTTCTCTCTTTTATCCATATCCTTATATTTATCTTTATCCTTATCTTCACCCTTATCCTTATCTTTATCTTTATCCTTATCTTCATCCTTATCCTTATCTTTATCTTTATCCTTATCTTTATCTTTATCCTTATCCTTATCTTCATCCTTATTCTTATCTTTGAAAGAGGAAAAACCCTAAAATGTCCTTGAAGAGAAATACTTCCAAACCAAGTATAACTAGGATCCCCAAAGCCCAACAAATTCGAGAATGATAAGGAAATATCTAAGGATTATAATGTATGTGACAATTTGCAAAGAAAAACCTCCCAATTTGGTAAATTGTAGAAAAGTCCAGAATGTACCTAAAATTACATAACTCGCACAAACAACATCTAAATTGGACTAAACTTTATCCACAAGTTATCTTTGATGTGTTGAATATGAATTTGCAAAAATTTCCATATTTTGAAGTTATATAATCACATTATTCATTACGTATGCCTTTTACTAATTTTTTCTCTCCTAAACTTATCCTAATATTTCAAGGTTGTCCAAATTAGATGAAATTTGACATGTAGGCTAATTTTGATATGTAGATTTTGAATTTGAAGTTTGTTTCCACTTTTGAGACTTCTTTTTATGAGATATGTCATATGGCCCATTAACGGCCCATTATCTCAATTGTTCATCCAATTAAGTTTCTTATCTTCATATTACCACTAAAATGAGTTATGTGGCATATTTTATGTACCCATTATAAACCTAAGATTAATGTTAGAGAATTAGGTTACATTAAGGTGATCTATCAATGCATTAGCTCATTGGGATTATACGAAACATCTATTTAGGTCTAACCTTCAACCTTTCTTGGCTAAGTCCAAAACGTCAACTTCTAGGGTAGGGTCTGAGATCTAGTATGTTACAGTTGTAGTCAACCTCTTCTTTAAAATCTGAAAACTATTCTCATAGTTGTCTGACTAGACAAACGGTGCATCCTTTCTTGTTAAGTGTGTTAGAGGTGACGCTACAACACTGAAGTTCAGGATGAACCTCCTGTAGTAACCTACCAATCCTATGAAGCTTCTGATCTCAGTAGGCGTCTTAGGTTGCTCCCACTATAGAACAAATTCGACTTTCTTAGGGTCAACACTTACTCCATCTCTTGAGATGACATGTCCAAGAAAAGAAACCTAGTTAACCAGAACTCACACTTACTAAACTTAGCATATAATTGGTTTTATCTCAACAACTGTAACGCTATCCTCAGATGCTACTTATGCTGCTCATCATCTCTAGAATAAATTAGAATGTCATCTATGAGAACCACTATGAACTGATCCAAAAATGGCTTGAAAATCTGGTTCATAATAACCATGAAAGTTGGTGGAGCATTAGTCAGTCCGAACAACATGACCAGAAACTCATAATTCCTGTGTCTTATTCTGAAAGCTGACTTAGGAATATATAAAGCCTTTATGCTCAACTGATGATATCCAGATCTCAAGTCTATCTTAGAAAAGATTGTCGCTCCACGCAATTAATCAAACAAATCATCTATCCTTGGCAACAGATACTTATTCTTGATGGTGATCTTATTCAACTGTCTGTAGTCTATGCATAACCTCATAGTACCATCTTTCTTTTTCACAAACAAGAACGGATCTCCCCATGGAGAAGAACTAGGTTGAATGAAACCCTTATCCAGTAACTCTTGTAACTGGATCTTCAATTCCATCAACTCTACATGTGCAATTTTGTAGGCTGGCAGTGTTATAGGGTGACTACCTGGAAACACCTGGATCTTAAAGTCTATCTCTCTTTCATGAGGTAGGTCAGGCAACTCATCTAAGAAAACATCTGGAAACTCACAAATGACTGGAACATCCCATAGACTTACTGTGTTCTTCCCTGCAATGGTATCTACTACATGTGCCAAGAACGCCTCACAACCTTTCTGCAACATCTTATCAGCTACAGTGGCTGATATGATACACATAGGCAAAACTTTCCTGTCTCTAGAAAAGACACAAGAAAATTCACCCTGTTGAAAGATAGCCTCCTTCTTCCAACAGTTGAGCTAAACTCGATATGTCTCTAGGCAATCCATACCTAAGATAACTTGAAAAGAGTTAATATCTAGGGGTATAAGATTAACCGAATGGTGTAACCACCAAAGGTTAACAAACATTCAGGACAATACTCTGTCAACACTGTCAGTTCACCTAACGGAACCCTCAACAACAACTCAAATGGTAACTCCTAGGTTAACAGGTTAAGCTCACAAGCTACAGAACTCTGTATAAATGAGTGAGTAGCACCCAGATCTATCAAAATTGTAACTGAAATGCTATTAAAGAAAATCATTTCTCCTATAATTACTTGAGAAGAAACAATCCTTCTTGTTGTGTCAGAGTGAAGAAGTGTCATGAAGATCTTCCTCTCCCATGATGTCCTTGTTGTCCTTCCCTTCCACTGGGTGCTCCTCCTCCTCGGGAACCTGAGGCTATTGAAGAACTTGATCCTCTAGCTGGAGCCTGTCTCAGAACATTCTGGTACTGTGACTGAGAACCCTATGATGTTGACTACTATAATTGGGGGCAATTACTCTTGAAATGACCCATCTGTCCGCACTGATGACATCCTTGAAACGTTGTTCCCCAACATTGTCATGAGTGTGGTCTTCCAGAGATATCACATATGGATGTATCATGTCTCTATGGTCATGTTACTGACATTGAAGATCTTGAAGACCTAGTTGGAAGTGTCCATGTAGACTGTGTATTCCATCTTCCGGAATTGGGTCTTCTTCCACTTGATGAAAAACTAGATCCCTGTCTACTAAAAAAATGAAGTCCTTGTCCTATCTTAGAAAAGAAACCACCACCTCCTCTGTATCCACCACTGCTTTGTCCTTTTCTAATAAAGTCTCCAGATCTTTTCTTACTCTTAGTCTACTTATCAGCATTAACCGACTCTTCTACATGTCTCGCTACTTCAAGAAACTCTCCAAAATTCTCTCTTTCTCTTCAGCCAATTGCATATATAGTATGCCGGATTTCGGGCCTCAATCCATCCTAGAATCTTCTACACTTTTCCACGTCATCTGGGATGAGCCGCGGGCAGAACTTTACCAACCTAGTAAAATATGCCTCGTACTCTCCCACTGACATATTTCCTTGTCTGATGTTCTGCAACTGTCTTATCTTTTCACTCAAAAAGGTAGGTGGGTAGTACTTAAGATGGAATTCATCAATGAAATCCAAGTCAATACCGTGTCCCTCATTTTATCTTCCACTCCATGCCACCAGAGCTCTGCATCACCTTTAAGCAAATAAACTACGTGATTGATTTGTCTTTCCTTAGATAGCTCCATTAGACGAAACACTTTCTCTAACTATCTCAGCCATTCATCTACCACTGCAGGGTCTATAGTTCCAACAAACTCGGTACCTCCAAGCTTCTTAACCAGCTCATAGGATCTCATCAGATCCTTGCTGCTCAAGATAGAAGCTCGCCTCTCCATCTTATACTTTTCCTTGGTCTGAAGAAACATCCTGTACATTCTTGATGCCTCATCCACATCATCTCCACCACCTGGACCCATCGCTTGAGGATCATGTCCAATGTGGCTCTCCGCTTGGTCCTCATGACCACGTCCTCTTCCTGCCATTTGCAATTGTATAACATAACACTTCCTATTAGAAAACTACAATTAGAAGGAAAACAACTAAGTCCTAATTCTATTGGTCTCTTATCGTCCCCTGGCCTTGACTTAGAGTAACTACGTACTCAACCTAGGCTCTCAAAAACTTGCACTGATACCAAAGTTGTTACACCCTGATCTCACAATTACCACCAATCATGAGATTAGGGCATAAATTGAGGATTTAACGTAAAACAAAGATCACCCTTAACTTTTTCTTTTCTTAATCACTTAGAATTTACCTAAAGGAAAATATAATAACTTGGATAAAACTGAATTGTATTAACTACGAAAGCAACTGACCATTTACCTTACTAGGAAGATAAAATAGAATTTCATGACATATTACATTTTTCATGCGGAATATAAAACACAACAAATAACTTAATACTAAACTACATATTACATTACATTCTCTCTCTACCACACCACATGCCCAAAGCACCAAGGGGAAAGGACTAAGAGACCTCTATTCTAACTATGAACTATCTTCTAAGAACTTGGATGATAAGATCCTTCAACTTCCTCGTGCTGATGCTGACCTAAAAAATGTTTTAGTAGGTTGGTGAGCTATTGGCTCAGTGAATAGAATTTCACCCAACCATTGCAGATAACTCATTTATGTTTATTACTCTGAAATAAAATGCAGGAATTACAAAATTGAGCAGATCTAACAATTATAATTAAATACCATAGGGAATGTAAATATTACATTTAAAGAACAACTACTGTAAAATTTTACTCTAATCTTTCTTAACCTTTCTTACTTATAAGAACTCTTTAAACCGATATGAACATATTTTAGCTTATGCTCTGATCATATGCAGTGTACTCTACATATGAAGACTCGTAGCGAACTACGATCTCACCATACCAGACTTAGCTTAAAACTCAAGAAGCTAAGCCTAATACTGAATCCAGGTTTGCTTGACTCGAACCGTCACATCTGACTAAGGCGGCTAAACAGCTGGCCTTTAAATGGACCTCTCCTTCTAGGCTGAGTACACAGGCGGAGGGTCTGAGACGCTATGTGGGCCTCATCTTGGTACACTTTGTGGATACCTCTGGGTTACCATTGGGATCTCCGGTTCATGTTGGGTAACCTATCTTGTCTCAGGAGACTTCTTCAAGGGCTTCGTCTCCCCGCACACTCTGTGGGTGCAATCTGATCCCCATATACTGGTCGCTACCAGGGTGGATCGTTTCCTCCCTATAGTACAGACATTCATAGGGAATCTACAGTGTTCAGGGCACCTATGTCTATTATTTCATTTTTCTTAGAAATCTCTTTCTACATTGTACCTTTCTCTTACTTATACTTGACTCTGATATCTCTATGGTATCACGTCTGTTTAATTGAAATTTATAATACAACATGTACATCATTCTAAACTTGGCAGAGTAGTCTATTTAAAACATGGTAATTTACTAAGAAATCAACATACTGTAAATGCAAGTAGACTAAAATTCTTAAATAAATTGAATACATGTCAACTTGGCACATATACATTGAAATCATGCAATTGAGCTTCTTAATACACTTATAAAAGTTATTTGCTTGACATATGAGAAATTATCATTAACACATGTAATTTAATTGTACTTTCTTAGAAAACATGCACAACAACCCAAATCTTGAGTTGTGCATCACATAACTCAATTAAGAGTTAATTACTTAACATGGCAAGATTTATTAATAGTAACTGAGAATTTCTAATATTATTCTTAAGAAACGTGCCAATTTGCATAAATACTAAATCACACACATTAACTACAACAGAGAGTGTGCAACAGATTTATATTGATACATTGCATGTCATCGTCTATTTCTTTAAATCATGCAACTAATTAATTATTAAAATCGTACAACCTGGGTTTATACCCAAACAGTACAACTACTGTTGTTACAACCCCAATTTTTTTGGGTTCTTTTGAGAAATGTAATTTCTCATATTAAAGATATTGGAACAAATAATGGTATAATTTGTATTGAATAAATGAGTTTCGTTTACAATAGCCTTGTTGGTTGTTTTTTGGGCTTTATTGTCTATTGGGCCCAATAACAAGGATAAGACAAAAGGAACTTCATTATTAATATGAAATGGAGAAAAGAAAGATATAGAAACATCTAGAAGGCAAAAGTATGTAATACAAAGGTGTATTTCGTTCCTCTTGGGTTCCTTGAGTTCCAAGGAGTCCAAAGTTTCAAAGATAATGCAAAAACAAAAGAAATGACCGATTAAATATTTCTTTATTAAGAAAGAAACTGAAAATAATGATAAAATATGGGAAATAAGTGAAAAGAGGTATAATTGAGTTATCTTTGATGGATTTTCGTATCCATGAGGTTTCTTATGTTCAAAGGAATTCCAAGGAAGAAAATAAAAAGAAAAATAAAGAGAAATCCTCAAAAAGAGATATTTTAATAAGAAATAAACAAGATAATGGGAAATAATGGAAATAGATGCATCTAGAAGGATAATGAGTGTTCACTAAAAAGGATTTCGAAATCTTAGAGTTTCTTGGGGTCAAAGGAGCCCCAATGGAGAAGAAAGAAAGAGAAAATACCAATAATGCAAAATAAGAAAATAATGTGATACATTATTAATGAATTTTGTGGTATTGATAAAAAGAAAGTTCTTTTCTATTAAAAGAAAACATAATTTCGTGTCAAGGGGTTAAGAATCAAGCATAAGGAGATTAAAAGAAATAATTATTGGATTTCCTAATAAACAAAGCATAAGGAATATCAAGGATATTAAGTGAGAGAAAGAGAGACTTGCTTCTTCATGAAGGAATCAGATTCCTAGTGGGAAATAACCTTGTTTCTTTATAAACAAGCATCGTAGGGTGTTGCTACCCTCCCCTATATAAGGGGTAAGACCTTGGGTAGTGTCCAGAGAGGTCTCATGTCAGCCTTTCTCTTCCCCATCCCCTTATTTATCATTCTCATTCAAAACCCTAGAAGAGGGGAGCAACATGACCTTGGGGCAGCAAGGAGCCCAGGTGGGGTTGCGAGGGAAGCTAGATATGCCACAATGTCAGAATGAGGTCAAGCCAGCATCGTCGTGCCCTATACAATGTGCCATAGCAAGCAATACAGCTGCACTTGGCGGCTGCAAGTTACAGGTGTGCCTAGCCTAGCCCAACCACTCTAGTCAAGAGCTGGGTGGTGCCCCAAGTTCGAAAGTAGGTGTCGGAGCAAGGGGAACCCTCACCAATGGGTTTTGGGTCTAGGAAGAGGAAGAAAGAGCCACACGAAGCACAACTAGGGCGACGTTGCGTGTCGTCACGAGGAGGAAGATGACCTTCAGGTCGTTGGACAATCTTGCCCCTCTACGGGATGAACAACCTGTAACTTAACCAAGGAAAGAGTGGTCATTTTGAAATGTTTCCGAACAAGTCAAGAAATGTTGCATGATAAAGGCTATGTGGCGCTTCCCTATTGGCCCAAGTAAGGTTTTATTAAAAAAATCATATCTCCTTAATAGTAGCTCAGATGAATATGCATAAAATATAAAAGTTTCTCAGAAAAATGAGGGGAATCCATTAAAAATGTAATTGAAGCCTGATTTTAATTGCAAGTCGAAAAGTAATGGAAGTTACCAACTTTAATACTTTAATGATTAAGAAACCCTATTTTGAGATTATTAATGTGATTAGTAGGGTTTAATGGATGATTAAAGTTTATATTAACCTGTTTAAGGTAAATAGGTACATTAAGAACAAAAAGGATGAACTTTGCACATAATTAGTTTAATTTATAAATTCATGTGCATAAATATGCTTTAATGGACCTTAAAACCCTAATATTGGTAAATGTGACTCTTAATGGCTTTAATTATTCATGATCGTGAATAAAGTTAAGATATGATGATTCTAGGCTATTTCGAGTATGGAAGTTCTTAATTGTGGATAAATATCCTTAATATGATAACTAGGGTTTTTCTAATGGATAAAAGTAGAATTAATGACAAATAATGTTCATATGTGAATTAGACCATAATGACCTTAGAATTGAAGATAAATGAGCATAATGACTTTGTCATAGATTAAAAGGATTAAAATGGTAGCTTTAATGTAAAAGAGGCTTAATGGACTTAATTAATGTTTATTTGTGTTGTTTCCGAAATTAAGGTTATATGCTGTTAAAAGGTAACCTTAACAACTTTCATGAAGGATAGATGAGAAATTAGGGTTTAAAAGAGTAAAATGAAGTAAAAACCCTAATTGCAAAGTAAACCCTAAAAGAGGTAGAAATCCTAAAAAGGAATAGGAACCTTAAGTAGTAAGATGGTTTGAATAGATTTTGATAAAAAGGAAGTGGATGTAATTTCAAGACTCTTGTACTTGCTTGATTGTATGTCTTGATTGATTGGACTATTCTATCTCAATTCAACCTAATAGGTATGTGGTTAATTACGAGTAATCGCATTAGTTTTCCTGAAGGTTTCCCAAATGGTTAATCGCATTGATTGAAACTAAATAGTTTGGATGTTCATACAACAATTATAAAGTCACTATGGTTATCACAATTATAAATACATGTGTATTCTCGCACCTACATGCCACCATGATGGAAGATGCCATAAAGGTCAGGCCCAAGAGGGTAGACCAATGGGCTCCATGAGAGGTGACCCTAGACACCAAGCTCGGAAATGAGAAGGTGGTCTATGTTGCATGACTATGAGGCACCATGACAGATGACCCCCATATCCAAGCTTGGGATTGAGAAGGTGGCCTTAAGTCAATGGCAAAAGAGAAACCCTAGAGGGGTATTCCAGGGTTAGGGAAAAAGCGGTGGAGAATGACACATTGAAAATGTAAATTGGTTTGCTAATTACCCTGATTGTGATAATTAAATTGTTAGCCATATTTGTGAACTTTTTGTTGTTCCCACATACCAGCATATTCCTATATGCTGACCGACGTTTTGTTTGACAACATTTTAGGTACAACAATTGAAAGAACAAACAGTAAAGTGACACATTGTGGAAATAAGAAATAAATTGCAAGGAGGATTAGATAGAATGAATCCATGTTGTGGATAGAGTAGCTTACCAAAGTTTTGAAAAGTTATGCATGATTCAATTTTTATACCACTTTTCCATTTAGTTGGTAAAGTTTAACAATTGTTATTGATTATTTGTCGAACCTTTGATCATGTTAATTGGGATAATGGCTCTGACCTCTTGGTCTCCCTTAATTGGGGGTTACCGGGAGGCAGGGTTGTTACAATTGGTATCAGAGCATAGGTTCCTCATTTAATCTTTAATAATTATTGATTTTACAAACTCTATAGAACCCAAGGGAGTTATTAGAGGATTTTCCAAAAGACAGAGTTGTCTAGAAAAGGATCACATCTGGGGGCTGGAAAGATTTTCCTTCTCACCGCTAGTCAAAATACGAGGACTCCCGGATTAGTGTGACTGCCTGGCCAATGTCTCAGGATTTGACTCTAAATATGATACTTTTAGGACTCCCTCATCTTGTTTATCCCTTATCACCTCAAATGTTGTTAAGGATTATAATGATTAGGGTTTTCTCTCTTTTCCTCACCCTCTTGAGGTATGGGTAAGGTTGATAAGCTTTAAGGAATCCTCCACCAAATTAATAAAAAACATGTAAATAAGATGTCATGGACATAAGCTTAATAGAGTAAGTGTAAAGGAATAGATACATTCTTAGGTCATATGAAATAAGTTGTCATGCCCTCAGGAGAGACCTGAGGCTAGGCCCTCTTGTTAGGAGGATGAGTAAAGAGAGTTAGTCTTGGAGGTAGAGATCTCCATTACAAGTAGAGACCGAGCACATCCTCTGAGGATGATGCTAACCCTAACCCTAAGAGGTGGTTAGAAAGAGACACGATGAGTTAGATGTCATGGTAAACCTGGTGTGGGGGTGGACATGCCTTTAGATGCCCATATCAGCCATGAGAGGTTGGATGACCGAGTACCTTTATAGACCCAACCCTGAGAAGGGTCGTACATGTTAGAGTGAAGGATAGCTCCTTCATTGATGAGGTTAGAGAAGAAACTATGGAAGCCCCATGAGATTATATGAGCATGTCATAGTATGCACCCAGAGTATGTCAGTAGTGTGAGCAGTAGGTTGAAACCCTGGCACCAGGAGTATGTAGGATAGCTGATGAGATAAGCATAAAGGGCTAGGGATAACCTTGAGAAGACAAATTTTAACATAGGCTTCTTCATGTAGAGGTTTTCTTGTGATCTTGATCCATCTTCATGGAGAGAGGACCTTTAGTATAAGGTTGGTTGTAGAGTTAGCTCTAGAAATAGAGAGCAGGATCAAAGCAAGAAGGTTGGAAGCCTAGACTTCGAGATATGAGGAATAATGGGGAGTAGAGGATTATGCGACCTAAGTGGATAATAGTGGTTGCCTCATGCTGACAATATCTTAGTTGCCATTAGAGGAACCAAACCCTAGAGAGAGGATGAGACTGCTGGTACCTCTGTATGGATGAGAAGAAGAGTTCCTTTAACCATGAAGAGGTTTAGTAACAGGTTGTAAGGCCTTGTATGAGGTTAGAGAAGAAACTATGGAAACCCCATGAGATTATATGAGCATGGCATAGTATGCACCCAGAGTATGTCAGTAGTGTGAGTAGTAGGTTGAAACCCTGGCCAAGGGAGTATGTAGGATAGCTGATGAGATAAGCATAAAGGGCTAGGGATAACCTTGAGAAGACATAAATTTGAACATAGGCTTCTTCATGTAGAGGTTTGCTTATGATCTTGATCCATATTCATGGAGAGAGGACCTTTAGTATAAGGTTGGTTGTAGAGTTAGCTCTAGAAATAGAGAGTAGGATCCAAGCAAGAAGGTTGGAAGCCTAGACTCCGAGATATGAGGAACAATGGGGAGTAGAGGATTATGCGACCTAAGTGGATAATAGTGGTTGCCTCATGCTGACAATATCTTGGTTTCCATTAGAGGAACCAAACCCTAGAGAGAGGATGAGACTGCTGGTACCTCCGTATGGATGAGAAGAAGAGTTCCTTTAACCATGAAGAGGTTTAGTAATAGGTTGTGAGGTCTTGTACCCTGTTGACTATCCTTGAGGAGGACTCAAATATAAAGTGTTTCTCGAATAAAAGGATCATGGGAAGCGCATGACATACCTTGGACATGCTTGGTTCGTGGTTAAAGGTTGAGCATGTAGTTGGACAGTTGTGGCATAAATAAATGAACCTAGGGTTCCTAGGCCTAAGAGGGGAATTGGTGTACTTGATGCTCATGACGAGGTTTTAGTTTCAATAGATTGGAGCATGGTACTTCTCATGTTTAAAGGAAATAGAAAACCCTTAAGTTTAAGGTGTGTTTGATGAACCCCCCACAGCTAAGTGATGACATGGGAAGGTATGATCTTGATTCAATGTTGAGGATGAGAACAAGTATGACCTAGAATGGTTTAGTAGGTGGTCTGCTTATGCCTTAGTGGCTGCTGGGTTAAGCATGCCCATGTGAATATAAACCCTAAGGATGTTTTGGACCTTGTTATCAAGAGTTTTTGTTTCCTCTCATCCTGGGAGAGGAACCCTTGGGTAGGGTGTGTACCTATTTTGTGGGTTTTGTGGAAACCTAAAGAGGTCTCATAGGATGGTGAGAAGCTAAGTCAAAAGTACATGGTATAAGAATGAACATGTAGACACATAGATAATCATCTCTAAGTGCATGCAGATGTGTTACCATAGAGGTAACCGGTATGGGGCCCGACCAAGGTAGGCAGGTTGCCATGACCCCTATTGAAAGATGGGAGTCGGCCATGAATGTAGAGAGAGAAATGATGAAGGCTTGGGTAAGGTTCTAAGCTGGACATGTATTATGTTAGAATCCTAAGTCTATCCTAGGGTCAGGTAGGGATAAGACCGATGGAAGTAGGAGTTGCCTAATTCCCTAGTTGCACATGACCATAGGGTCTGGAGGTAACATCTATCATTATCCAAGGGCCATGGGTTAGGAGATTTATCACCTTCATGAACTCATGGGACTCAAAGGGCAGATGAGTAGGGCACTCTCTGATGCATGAGGGAAGAGGGATGACCCCAAACGAGCCTGCACCCTATAGACCCAGAGGAGATGACCAAGGATTGTGTGTGGACCCAAGTAGGTTCATAACTAGTTTTCCATGGAAGTAACTTTGATATCAAGATAATTGTGATATAGAGACATACGTTGCACGTTTCAACTATGATTTGAAAGTGTAATGGATATGTGGGATGTACCATCTCCACTCTTAGAACAGGAAGAACTTTGTGTTTGGACGGCCGCCAAATGTTTATTTCCTCTTGTTATGGGAGTGAGAGATGCGACAGTATGCATGCCATAGACCAAGGGTAAAGATGATGTGAGTTGGAACGTTGCTATGAGGAATGAGGATAGAGATGATAACGTTCCCTTGTGGAGTGAATGATACATGGAAAGGTACAAACGATAAGAGTATTAAGGTAATCATCTTGTGAGAATTTTTTATCATGAACTATGTGGAATTTGCAAGTGATACAAGGTGGAGTTTGATAACCAGGAGGATGAACATGGAGTGTTCTGATAAAGATAGACTTAGAGTTTGAGACGAGATGATAAGTGGAATACATGGAAGTGTATGTCTTCAACACTACCTAATACCTAAGGATGTGAAGTAGTAATGGATTCTCTGGTTGAGATATAGCTGCCTAGTTTTTCTAGAGACTAGAAGAGGTTGTTAGGCTAACCCTAAGTTTGGAAAGAAGATAGGTTTGGCTAACCCTCAAATGCAACGATACTGATTGATCAAGTTAATGGTTGTTTGGTTAGCCAGCGTAGTCTTTGATGTAATGAAAGGATGGTTTTGGAACCTCAGATGCACTTCTTTGGGAAATAAGGTGATGAAAACCCAACTAGAGTAGTTTAGTGTTTCTGAGGAATTGATCTTGAGGAATCATGATATATAGGAGATCATGATACACCGTACTATGAAGAAAGTAAGTGACAGTAGTACTTTGGATGCCTAAGTTAAAGATGCATGGGGTATGTTGCCATGCAAGCTAGAAGGTGAAGGACGAACACCAGTGATCCAATTTATCAATATAGAGGATAAAAGAATCCCCGAGAGAGAATGGGAGTTCACCACTATGGATGTTGTAGTAAGCCTCCCCTTGACCAAGGAAGGTCAAGATATAATGTGGGTTATGGTAGATCGCCTCACCTAGATGACAAGAGAAAGAAAGAGTATTGTCAAGGGACAAATCGAGTTGAACTACTTATAAGAGAGAGATGGTTCAACTACCCCATGATGCGAGTTCAAAAGTTCTTGAGTAGGACCTAAAGGTTCACTTTCATGAGGTGGAAGTAGATACATGAATAACTCGATGTCAGTACAGTTTATCACCCCATACTAATGGTTAGAATGATCTAGACTAGAGGGTCTGATGAAAGCATGTGTGCTCATTCAGGGTGATACATAGAGATAGTTCTTAAGATGTGATGTTAACCACCATAGCCTTTATCGGGATGCAAGAAGTTCTATAGGGAGGTTGTGTTGGTAACCACTTCATTAAGATGATGTTGGTGAAGGAGGCCTCGTGAAGGTCAGAAAAGAACCACAGTGTGTATAGATGAAGTCGCTTTGATCTTGCAATGGCTGAGAGGGAGCCCAGAGGTGACATGAGTCATGAGCTGATGCAAAGTAGAGTGACATGTAGTTCACTGTGGGAGACTATGTGATGTGAAAATCTGACCCCTCTAAGCTACAACTGAGGATGCTGAGTCCGCGATATATGGGTCCATTTGAGATGGATTGGTGGAGATGGTTGTGTTTAGCCTTACCCCTCAGGATAACATGACGTATAATGTGTTCCATGAGTCTGATCTAGAGTACTATGTTAGGTACCCAAGCCATGTGCTGAGCCCTGAACCTATTCAGCGTTTGAGAGGCTGAAATGTCCTAAGTCACCTATGAGGGTACGATATACCGAGTTAAGAAAGTACTCAGATGGAAGAATATGAGATAATGAAGGTTCTTGGGAAGCACCATGGAAAGGGTGAAGCCACATGGGAGCTTGATGGACATAAGAAAGGCATATCCTGTTTATTTGTGTGCCTGGTTGAATTTTGAGGACAAAATTCCTATAAGAGGGGAAGGATGTTACAACCCCAATTTTTTTTGGGTTCTTTTGAGAAATGTAATTTCTCATATTAAAGATATTGGAACAAATAATGGTATAATTTGTTTTGAATAAATGAGTTTTTTTTACAATAGCCTTGTTGGTTGTTTTGTGGGCTTTATTGGCTATTGGGCCCAATAACAAGGAAAAGACAAAAGGAACTCCATTATTAATATGAAATGGAGAAAAGAAAGATGTAGAAACCTCTAGAAGGAAAAAGTATGTAATCCAAAGGTGGATTTCGTGCCTCTTGGGTTCCTTGGGTTCCAAGGAGTCCAAAGTTGCAAAGATAATGTAAAAATAAAAGAAAAGACCAATTAAATATTTCTTTATTAAGAAAGAAACTGAAAACAATGTTAAAATATGGGAAATAAGTGAAAAGAGGTATAATTGAGTTATCCTTGATGGATTTTCATATCCATGAGGTTTCTTATTTCAAAGGAATTCCAATGAAGAAAATAAAAAGAGATATTTTAATAAGAAATAAACAAGATAATGGGAAATAATGGAAATAGGTGCATCTAGAAGGATAATGAGTGTCCACTAAAAAGGATTTCGAAATCTTAGAGTTTCTTGGGGTCCAAGGAGCCTCAATGGAGAAGAAAGAAAGAGAAAATACCAATAATGCAAAATAAAAATAATGTGATACATTATTAATGAATTTTGTGGTATTGATAAAAAGGAAGTTCTTTTCTATTAAAAGAAAACATAATTTCGTGCCATGGGGTTAAGAGTCAAGCACAAGGAGATTAAAAGAGATAATTCTTGGATTTCTTAATAACCAAAGCATAAGGAATATCAAGGATATTAAGAGAGAGAAAGAGAGTCTTGCTTCTTCATGAAGGAATCAGATTCCTAGTGGAAAATAACCTTGTTTCTTTGTAAGCAAGCATCATAGGGCATTACTACCCTCCCCTATATAAGGGGTAAGACCTTGGGTTGAGTTTAGAGAGATCTCACGTCAACCTCTCTCTTCCCCATCTCCTTCTTCATCATTCTCATTCAAAACCCTAGCAGAGGGGAGCAATGTGACACTAGGGAAGCAAGGAGCCTAGGTGGGGTTGTGAGGGAAGTTGGATATGCCATGATGTTAGAACGAGGTCAAGCCAACATCGTCGTGCCCTATACAATGAACCATAGCAAACAATATGGCTGCACTTGGCGGCTGCAAGTTGCAGGTGTGCCTAGCCTACCCCAACCACTCTGGTCGAGAGCTAGGTGGCGCCCCATGTTCTAAAGAAGGTGTCGGAGCAAGGGGAACCCTCGTCAATGGGTTTCGGGTCCAGGAAGAGGAAGAAAGAGTCACATGAAGAGCAACTAGGGCGACGCTGCACGCCGTCACGAGGATGAAGATGACCTTCGGGTCATTGGACCATCATGCCCCATCGTGGGCTGAACAACCTATAACTTAACCAAGGGCAAAGTGGTCATTTCGAAATGTTTCTGAACAAGTCAAGCAATGTTGCATGATAAAGGCTATGTGGAACCTCCCTATTGGCCCAAGTAAGGTTTTATTAAAAAAAATCATATCTCCTCAATAGTAGCTCAGATGAATATGCATAAAATATGAATGTTTCTCAGAAACATGAGGAGAATCCCTTAAAAATATAATTGAAGCCTGATTCTAATTGGACTTTGAAAAGTAATAGAAGTTATCAACTTTAGTACTTTAATGATTAAGAAACCCTATTTTGAGATGATTAATGTGATTAGTAGGGTTTAACTGATGATTAAAGTTGATATTAGCCTGTTAATGGTAAAAAGGTACATTAAGAACAAAAAGGATGAACTTTGCACATAATTAGTTTAATTTAGAAATTCATGTGCATAAATATGCCTTAATGGGCCTTGAAACCCTAATATTGGTAAATGTGATTCTTGATGGCTTTAATTATTTATGATCGTGAATAAAGTTAAGATATGATGATTCTAAGCTATTTCGAGTATGGGAGTTCTTAATTGTGGATAAATATCCTTAATATGATAATTAGGGATTTTCTAATGGATAAAGGTAGAATTAATGAAAAATAACGTTCATATGTGAATTAGACCATAATGAACTATGAATTGTTGTTAAATGAGCATAATGACTTTGTCATAGATTAAAAGGATAAAAATGGTAGCTTTAATGTAAAAGAGGCTTAATGGACTTACTTAATTATTATTTGTGTTTTTTCTAAAATTAAGGTTATATGTTGTTAAAAGGTAACCTTAATAACATTCATGAAGGATAGATGAGAAATTATGGTTTAAAAGACTAAAATGAAGTAAAAATCATAATTCCAAAGTAAGCCCTAAAAGAGGTAGAAATCCTAAAAAGGAATAGGAACCTTAAGTAGCAAGATGGTTTGAATAGATTTTGATAAAAAGGAATTGAATGTAATTTCAGGACTCTTGTACTTGTTTGATTGGATGTCTTGATTGATTGGACTATTCTATCTCAATTCAGCCTAATAGGTATGTGGTTAACTACGAGTAATCTCATTAGTTTTCCAGAATGTTTCCCGGATGGTTAATCGCATTGATTGAAACAAAATAGTTTGGATGTTCATACTGCAATTATAAAGTCACTATGGTTATCACAATTATAAATACATGTGTATTCTCACACCTACATGCCACCCTGATGGAAGATGCCATAAAGGTCAAGCCCAAGAGGGTAGACCAATAGGCACCATGAGAGGTGACCCCAGACACCAAGCTCAGAAATGAGAAGGTGGTCTATGTTGCATGACTATGGGGCACCATGAGAGCTGACCCCCAGGCACCAAGCTCGAGATTGAGAAGGTGGCCTTAAGTCAATGGAAAAAGAGAAACCCTAGAGGGATATTCCAGGGTTAGGGAAAAAGTGGTGGAGAATGACACATTAAAAATGTAAATTGGTTTGCTAATTACCCTGATTATGATAGTTAAATTATTAGCCATATTTGTGAATTTTTGGTTGTTCCCACATACCAGCATATTCCTATATGTTGACCGACGTTTTGTTTGACGGTGTTTTAGGTACAACAATTGAAAGAACAAATAGTAAAGTGACACATTGTGGAAATAAGAAATAAAGTGCAAGGAGGATTAGATAGAATGTATCCAAGCTGTGGATAGAGTAGCTTACCAAAGTTTTAAAAAGGTATGCAAGGTTTTATTTTTATACCCGTTTTCAATTTAGTTAGTAAAGTTTAATAATTGTTATTGATTATTTGCCGAACCTTTGATCCCGTTAATTAGGATAATGGCTCTGACCTCTTGGTCTCCCTTAATTGGGGGTTAACGGGAGGCGGGTTTGTTACAACTGTAACCCTGGGGTCATGCACAAAATAAGACGTGCCACTGTGTTCAATTTCATAAATTGAGCAAACAAGGATCAAGTAAAGAGTGAAGAAGAAAAATGTGCAACGAGAAGTCGGGCGACGCCAAGACTTCCTGACACTTGGGTAAACATTGTTACCCACGAAAAATACAGGTCTAACAAAAAATCAACCGTTTCATGGATTTAGTACTACTTATTGAGTGAAATTCTACTCACAGTGGTTCGAGATGGCCAAATTTGACTTGAAACGCGTCCAAAGCCTACTTTCGAGCATCAGCAAGGTCATCTTCAACCTTGGGCACCGTGGATTTCAAACTTGCTCACCCAAAACAGCTTCTACGCACACACAGGAAGAAGGGAACCTTGGTTGGGTGTTGCTCGTGGGCTAGTTGGCTATGAATTCGTGTTCTAGATCCATGGCCGAACTTATTGGTAGTGATTTTGTGGTGTCTGCTCGCGCCTAGCTGCTCCTCGCTAGCATCGTTGTAGCTACAACTATTGTTGCTGGCCGCTGGCACAACTATGCTGGCCGGGCACAGATGGGGCAAGGAAGAGGAAGTAGAAAGGAAGAGGATGAAGAAGGAAGGAAGGTGCTACTAAAACGAAGCTAAGGGTGGCAAAATTGCCTGCCCAAACTCTCCCTCTACTGCAGCCGATCAGGTGCTGCTAGTGATGCTCAGATGGTTCTTAGCACCGATCGGGTAAAAGAGATAAGGGAAAGGGGAAAAGGGGTTATTATAAATGGGTAAATAGCAGTCTAGGTCCACAAACCTTGAAAACATCATATATTTTGCCTCAAAGGTCTGATTCATATGATTTCTTTTGCAAAATTTCAAGCACAAGATTCACTACAACCTTAAGGCATGAAAACATAATAATTAAACCATATTATCTAGGTTAATCGTCATAGGTAATTAACTTAATGATTAACATTGTAGTTAACATTAATTGCATCAGATGAATCAATCTCGACTATTGATTCACATCTTAGCTTATCTTGATTAACCATGATGTTTAACAAGGTACTTAGCACTAATCAAGGTACTTCATGCTAATCGAGTTACTTACTGACTAACCTCAATGTCGGTTGTAACATTTACACTCTACTATATATATATATCTAATTAGTTTTTGGTACTCATTTTTTTATGGTGTGACAAAGAACATGGTGTTATTATCCTAAACACTTAGATTTTCATCTAAGTTCTAGTTAACACATTGTTAGTATATCACTAAATTTATATGTCTTCCATTTATTAGCATTATACATAATTATATGTATATGCTACTATAATATAATAGGATGTCTAGATGAATCAACTAATCTGCACTGAAATCAAGTTAACTCCTCAATATTACAATGTATAATTTGTTTCAATCATATTAAACAAGTAATTAACAAATTAGAAAACTTTACTAGATTAATGACTTATTATTTATTGTTTGACGAATCCTTGATGGATCCACTCTTCATGTGCGGAACCCTAGTGGAGGAATCTAGTTGGAGGTGGTCTATTGGCACTAGAGCTTGAGGAGTTGGTAAAGATGCATCCAAATTAGATGTGTAAGTCTATCATTGCATACTAATTCCTCTATAGTATTTCCAAGAATACTCCATATATTCTCTATCTTTCAAAGTCTCAATAGCTGATAACAACATTGAGACAAGTAGCGGGCTAGTTTGGATCATTTATTTGTTGGCTTTCATGAGACCTTGTGATGGAGAGTATGCATAGGTCGGATTTAACATGATAGTATAAAGGTCTAAAAAATTGAGTTCTTGAAAGGTGTAGGTGTATCAGGTTGTAAGATACAGCTGCTCAGTAGAATATATACTCCTCTAGTCACATTGTTGTTCACAATTTTGTAGTTGAGCTCTCTATACATTCATTTGTAGGGAATAGGTAGATGTAGATCATTTCAAGCAATTTTGATGATAGATAAGGAATGGGTTCTTGCTATTTTCAAGGATATATGGAATCTAGAGAGAGGAAGACAGGTGTTCAAGTTGTTACATAGTGGTTTCAAAAACGGATGATAGGTGGTGATGTTGGAGATCATGGGTTGTAGGTTGTATGCCTTTGTTGTAGGCATATGGTGAGGAACTAGAAGATTTGTAGGGAGTAAATAGAGACTAAATCAACTACTAGTGGTAATGGTAAACCAGGTAGTGAAGAAAAGAGGTATTGTGATGCTTCTAGTGGCCACAAGATCCTTTTCCACCCAAAGAAGAATGTGGCAACAATATCTATGTTCCAAGGTTGATGGAATGAGGAGAAGATGGTGGTGTCTAGAGTTTGGAAAAATGTTGTATAAAGGAATAGAGAATAAGAAGGAGAAGATGAAGATAATAGGGCAAGGTGAAAAGAGGGAAGAAGTGAGCAGATGGAAGGATAAATGTTGCACAATTATCTACAGTCACAAATTCTACACGCATAGTAGGACCAGAGAGAATGAGAGTAGATGTAGGTTGTTGAGAAATAAATGGACAATACATAGGTCATGTTGGGGATTAATTTTCTTAATTCATTATTTTTTAACTGAAGCATTAAATGTATTAAATCTAGAACTCAATCAATTAATTGAATTGTCAAATGGAGTCTATTTGAAACAAGATTTGAGTAGTAGAAAAATTATGATGTGATGAGCTTAATTTTAACATTAATTTCTCATTTTGAAAGTGGTTGGTGCTATGTTTTATTAATTTTAAGTTAAGTACACAATCAAGCATTTAATGTACACAATCAAGCATTATCTATAACCTACTAAAAATTTGAAGAATAAAACACCCAATTCCAGACACACTTAAAAGGTATATTGGAACAGGTGTAAAATTTTCAAATCTTATATAATGATATTGAAAACAACCAAAGTGTAGAAACATAATAAAAGTAATGACTATATTGAATTTTACAAAAGTACATCATCATATCCCATATAGTGTTTACATGGATATCACATCATAAGGATCTAGTAGAGGGAAATCTAAACCATAACAAGTTTGTATCCAAGCTTCAACTCCTTAAGTTAAGTCCATGTTAAAAGAAACATTCTCCTTTACTGACATATGGGGTTGGAAGCATATGCCAACAAGAGGAGAAAAGTAAAAGACATCAGAAAAAGGTTTGTTTGTGCATATTATAATGAAATTGAACCATATATGGAATAAAGGACGTCAATATAAAAGGCTTCCCATAAAAAAGTCAAGGACTATCCAATTGGGCATTACAAAAATATTATTTCAATAAAATAAGAGAAAGGCATCCATGTGTTTCACTAGTGACAATACTAGAACAATATAAACATGTTGGTAGGAAATAACACATCGACCATAAATATGGAGTGAGTAGGAACTTATACACAACTACTCTAAATATGGGGTGAGAGGGACTTATATACATTTACTCCGAGTAGGACATGATACACATATGCTCAAATAATATCTCTTGCAGGAATTATCACCTCTACATTTTCAATTGAGGCAATTTACACATCCACATAATAACGCATGCAACATTATATTAGCAATCACCACATGATTCATAACAAAAGAGTAAGCAAGAATAAATAGAAATAAGAGGGATGAGAATATCAAGCATATATAATGTGGGATCAAAGAATCCATATAAAGTTTCCATCACATAGAAGTGTAGTTTTAGATCCATCATAAAAGTGGGAAAGTTTAGGGATTCATCAAGAATAAAGGCATAAGATGAAGTCAAAAGAATGTCCATCAAATTATGATGATCGGAAACAAGATTCTCTGGAAGAAATACAGGGTTCTGCTTCTGGCGGTAACATGCTATTCCGAGGCGGTCCCTCTTATGGGGTCAAATCAATACGTTCTAAGAGGAAATATATATTCCACATGAAATATATCCTCAAAAGAGAAAGAGATATTGTGTAGGCTATTGTCCATAGGTGTAAGAAAAATAAGAAAATAGGTTAATTTCTCAAAAGCATTGATAGGGGATGCAAACATACCTTAAACCATAGTCCTAGAAATACTCTTCACCAATCTAGTTGTTTCCAAGATCACTTTTTCTTAATTACAAATTATTCACATGTATTAATGTTTTATAATGTGTAAATAAACCTTAAATCTAGACCTTTTTGGAAAACCTTGGATTTTAACTCTAAAAAATATCACAAATTGACTTATTAGATTATTTTGATGAAGAAAACATATTTATATGTTAATTTTGGATTTTATATGACAAAGTTACAATTTTTATGAGTTTTATGCATATATTTCATTTCCTAAAAGTCATCCTTCAAATAACATGGAAATCAGACACTGGAACTATTTTTATTAGATACATCTCATATCTCTAATTCCAAAACATATTTATTTATACTTTTTGGAGATTCCAATAAAAAGATATGGTTTTTATAATATTTAATTTATTTACTAATTTATTTGTGAAATTAAATTATAAGAAACCAATTTACCCTTGGGTCAAAAATCAAAACTTCACTGTGAAAGGGTATAAATGTAATATTTGTGCTAGCGTGACAAGCGAAAAAAATTGAATTAAAACATGGAAATTATTAAGGATACCCATAATGAGAAAAGAAAATAAAAGAGAATCGAGGGGCAAAAAGGAGAAAACATAAGGGATCATCCGCTTCCCCGCTACACACGCCATGGCCGGCTTGGCTAGAAGAAGCTTGTCCAAGAGTTTGAGGAAAACTTCATTCATCACTCATTTGTGTAACTAACTAGTCGACATGATGAACAAGTGCCAAAGTTGTTTACCTGAGGTCCAATTACACTCCGAAGAACCAAGATATCAGGGAGAGGTTCTAGAAACTCAAATCAAGAACAATGTTCAGTAATGGATGAAACCAGAGGAGAGTCAATGGGTGTGTGTTACATATGAGGGCATGGTCTTCTTTATATGAATTTGAGTTTCAAGGGGTGTGCAAGAAGTTGCTTCAGAAGACCCTAGGAACAAGTTTAGGAGTTTCTACAATTCTGCATTATAGGTCTCGAGTAGGGAATGGATGCAAAATTAAATTTTCAATCAAATGTAACTTGTTTCATGAAGTTTCATTGAGAAACAAGGGAGTTATGTCCAAAATATTAGACCTTTGTCTACAATTATTATTCAATCGGGATGCGATGAATGTTATTTAATACAACTTTCCAACTTTATTCTTTTAATGCATTTAATGTATAAAACTTTCTATAATTATTTGAGGATGCAAGTGAAGTCCAAACAACTTCAAATTTGGTAGGTTAACTAATTTTGGGATGAACAATTTGATTTTTGATTTATTCTATTTTTTAAGACTTCTAATATGTTATTCAATATTTTTAAATATTATCACTTATTTTATCCTTTCAATGAGTTAGAAGCATCTATAAAACTATCTAAAAAATAAAACTTGGCCTATAATCAATATTAAATGTGAGGAATAGGATTTTTCCATTAGTGTTTTTTTCAACATATTATTTAATATCTTTGTTCTTTAAATTATTAATTCTCTCCTAAATTAACTAAAATATTTAAGATTTCCCAAATTAGTTGAAAATTTAACTATAGGCTAACATGTGCATATTTCAAGTTTGAGATTTATTTTCTCTTTTGGAGTCATTTAATGATTTATTGAATATATTTGACTCTTATTCTTATTTTCACTAGTACATAACCGACCTTTAGTGTCGGTTATTTAAGGCCTTTAGTGTCAGTTTCTAAGTGACACCTATGTGGGCGACGCTAAAAGCCCAGCCGTTACGCGTCGGTTCAAAAACCAACGCCATAACCCTTTGCGCGCCACCGAAAACGCACCAGCAGGGCACTATAGGCGTCAGTTATTAGATAAGAAACCGACGCCATATACCTTCGCGCCACAGAAAGGGTGCCATCTTGGGCACTATCAGCGTCGGTTATTAGATAAGAAACCGATGCCATATACCTTCGCGCCACAGAAAGGGCGCCATCTTGGGCACTATCAGCGTCGGTTATTAGATAAGAAATCGACGCCATATGCTTTCGTGCCACAGAAGGGCGCCATCTTGGGCACTATCAGCGTCAGTTATTAGATAAGAAACCGACACCATATGCCTTCGCGCCATAGGAAATAGACGCCGGTTATTTATATAAAACCGACACTGTAACTATGTGTGTCAGTTTTATACAAATAACCGACGCCTATTTTTTGTTTTTTTTCTATCAGTCTGCAGACCTGCTGTATGGCTGGTCGTAGGATGAGAAACCTGCAGTTTAGTTATGAACTGCAAGTTTTACGACATCCATTGATATCTGCCAACAACAGGCCGCAAACCTACAAAATTAACAACAAAAATATTCACACATTTAGCCATGCAACTTGCAGTTCCATTTGATTTTCACACATTTAGAAACATTCATGTAGCTAGCAATCTATAGTTCCATTCATTTTCACATTCACACATATAGAAACATTCATATAGCAACCAACAGTTTCATTCATTTTCACTCAGACACATGTAGAAACATCCAGACATGTAGAAACATTCACACATATATTATAATTCAGAAATTCATTTACAAAATAGCATTCTTTAGTCATTATTCACTATCAACATCCCAATTATATCTTAAATCCCTCACTACTTGTATGGTTGTTGCCCATTCTTCTCTTACTTCATTTAATTCTCCCATCGTATAGGGAGCATGTACATCTGGTAAGGCCGTTCCTGTAGTGTGGTCAGTTTTAAACACCTGTAAAGAGAATGATATATATATATAATTAATGAGCTATAAATAAGATTGATATATTTCATATTATCTAATGAGACTATATAATACCTCAGCAATACAATCGATGTCCATTGCGGCATATTTGATAATCATGTGCATAAATCACATCACATAGTATCCACATGCCCATCCGTTGTCTTGTGTAGCACACTATAAATTCAAACATACAAAATATTAAAAAATACAACTAATTAAGCACTGTTCACATAAATAATATATACATATATTGCAGTAAGGAACTTACTTTCACGTTCTTCCAAATTATTGGCTGGTTCTTTTTCGTGGGGACCTTTCCTCCAGCCTTTTTGAACTCATCAAAACCCCTACATGTTAATGTAACACAATACATTGCATAATTAAATAGTAATGTAATAACATATGTTAACGGATATGAAAATGAAACATTTCTCACCGGAATAATGCCATTTTCATTATGTGTCCATATTTTGTATTCAATTTACTCCCCTTAGGATCTAGATAATAGACAGTGAACGTCTCGGGGACAATAACCAGTAACTCCCAATGCATACCACTAGAGGTAAAAAAGTTAAAAATTAATAACTCAAAATCCACAATAAAAATGTAATTTTCTTAAGTCCAAATTATAATAAGCAAAGTAAACTTACTCTACATTGAATGGAGCCATTATCATCGTCTTCTTTTTTTGAGCAAAAATTTAAAAAGCCTCACAACAGTATTGTTGAACTGATGGAGGGTCTTTAGCTACTAGACTAATCAAAGATGGAATCAAAAATCCTACATGTTCAAATGCAAAATCTGCACTTATCTTATCTAAGTAGCTGCAAAACATGTATTACGTATGCATTAATAAATAAGAAACCAGATCACCAGATCCTACACAAGGTATATGGATGTATAAAGAAGATCTCACCTTATCCATAGCTCTATCATAGATGTATTCAGCCAATCATATCGAAACAACTCCAAAATATCTTGTATAAATAGTTTGCTTTCGTATGATTGACCTGCAGCATCTGCATCTATAGAAACAGTTATAGGGCAATTTATATCATGTTCACCTAACCATATTTCCATACCCCTACAGTTAGGACCAAACGGGACAGTTAGGTCCTGTAGAACCCAACTGGGTAATGTAGGAGGTGGAAGTGGAGGCCTAGATGTTGTGGGTGTCTTCTTTTTAACCTGTATATATATATATATATAATAATTTTAGATCAACTGACATCATATACACACACTAACAATTTAACGTAATGTAAATTTACCATACAATTTCAGTAAAGAGGACATCCGCTTTTAGCCACAATATCACTCTGCCTTCTGCCTCAACAAGCATTTCACAATTTGGGTGGGCATATGGCAATGGAAGATCCATCCACTTGGGGAATATATGTACCGGGCTCACACGAATCCAACCAGCTGGTAATGGAGACCCGTGAAACATTTCCCCTGGTAGGGATGGGTAAGCCGACACCTCTGCAACGACATATTCATTAACTTTTAGATGGCATGGCTTCAACCCCTACAAATATTTGTGTAAAGAATGTTATATACATATATACATATCATCTTGAAAACATATCATCTTGAATTAAAAAACTAGTTACTATGTCATAAAAATACTTACAGTGGATGTGCTAGGTGGTGGGTCTACAGGATTACTCCCAACCTCTGCAGTAGGAGTAGTGCGAGACGCCATAGGTACTGTCTAGTAAGTGGCAGTCTGAGATGCCTACCACTTTTTCATTGCTTCTTCTAGTTTCCTATCAACTAGCTTATCTACCTATACATGGATAAAAGAAACGTTAGCTTCTAATTATTGAATTCTCTTTTACAGTAACATTATAAAGAAAGAATATGTTACCTCCTCTTATGAAAGTCCCGCTTTTGGGACATGTTTGCACTGGGATGGCCCAAAAAAAGCTTTGATGCCCACACCAGTGCCTGCAGCCCTAACACGTCCAGGATGCTCTGGGTTACCCAGAGCAACTGTCAATTCATCCCTTGTGCCCTCAGGGATGAACTTGCCTTGTTTCCTCAGCTCGTGCAGCTCCCGCTAATTGCCAAAACAAAAAATTGTAATTAAGTAAACACCACAAATAATCAATATTCGAACGATTGCTGTAAGAGTTGTATTTTACCATTTTTGTAGCCGCCTCAGCAGTTGCGGGCTTCCTTATTTCTCCCTTCTTATTTTGCCTCCCAGCTATCTAGACATCATAATGAGGCAGAGGTGTGCTACCTATAGTGGAGGACTCCTGAGTAGCAGCAGACTAAGCAGTAGCCTCAGATTGTAGTCTTTGGCGAATGCCTGCATACCCCTTTGGACCCATTGTGTGGTCATGCACATTCAGTGCACGCCTTGATCTTTGTGCCTCACTGAGGGCCTAGTTAGTATGCACATTAATGATTTGGTTAGTAACAGTAAATGTTAATCTTGAATAAGTGAATACAACATATATTAATGAGATTGGGACTGACGCCTAATACCTTGAATTCATCAGTTTGTCTTGAAGCAACAAACGCGTCCCATTCTTCTTTATCCAGGAAGTTCCACTGTTCAGTGGCTGTCTTCTTCCTCTTGTCAGCTTCTTTTATGTATTCTCGAGTGATATTTGTCCTATAGTTCCTTAGGACTGTCCCATAGTGTTGCATCACGCATTTACGATGCAACTTTTCATCCAATTCAAATATACTCTACAAAATATAATTCCTGTTAACTAGTATCCAAAAAATTAGTAATCTACAAAATAGAATTGCAAATTAATAATAACTCACGCATAAATCCTTCCATATTATGTCTTTCTTCTCCTTATAAACCTTATGCCAAGAATCTATCTTACAACTGCAATGGCTACAAGTAACATACCCAAGATATGAAACAAATGAATTGCGATTCACACCAGATGCATTTCCTGCATTATCAAAATCCACAACAAGTTTGGGTCCATTGCCCTTTTGTGCTATTAACTTCTTCATCATAGTGATGCCCATTCTCTTGTCAACTTTTTGGTATTGCTGATCAAGTGCCTCATGTGCTTCATATGGTACATGTGCATCATCAACCTAAAATTTGACAAAATAAACACATTTACAAGATATAACTATAAATGGACATATAGATATAAATATATGATATATTTTTAAAACTTACATTGTGAGGCGGCGCATTGATGTCCTCACCCTCACGGTAATCATCAACACGGTCATCAGGAGAATGCTCAGCCATCTGAAAATTCACATTCACATTGTAAAGTTCACATTGTAAAGTAATTCAAATTGTAAAGCTCACATTGTAAAGTTCACATTCACATTGTAAAGTAATTCACATTGTAAAGTTCACATTATAAAGTAATTCACATTGTAAAATTCACATTGTAAAGTTCACATTCACATTGTAAAGTTCACATTCAGAAAAATAAAACATATAAAAAAATATAAACATGCCTCTAATATTGCGATTTTTTATCAATTAACAATCCTTCATTGTGATCTCCGCACACATACAAGTCATCATTAGCTTCAATATTTGCTGGTGTTGGCAACCCAACTGAGAATGGAATGGAGTCATCATACTTATCATAGTACTGTTCTTCATCTATAGGATCTTCAATGAACTGTCTTTTACCATGAAGAACAACCGACCATTTATCATTTGCAGGATCATCGATATAAAATACTTGTTTCACATGTGATGTCAATATGAATGGTTCATCCTTCTCGCCAATCTTTTCAAAGTTCACTAAATTGAAACCTAATTCATCCACTATAATTCCTTTGGTGTTATCAACCCAATTACATTTGAAGGGTGGAATTCTGAAATCTATGTAGTCAAACTCCCATATGTCTTCAATGACACCGTAATATGACATTTTAGCTTCACGTGGACTCTTATCCTTTGCACTTGCAAAAAACATAGTCGATGCTTGAAGGGTGACCCCACTGTTTTGGACGACACTCTTATCATCTTGGCGCTTTGTGTAATATGTGAATCCATTAATGTCATACCCTTCATAAGACATAACAGTCAATTTTGGTTTAAAGGCGAGGCATTTGATAGTTTCAGTAATATCATCTGGTGTTTGAGATAGTTGATGTAAGACTTTATTTTCAAACCACTTTATAAATGTCTTGTTATGCTCTCTAGCAAGCCACATTGTATTGGCTCGAGGATATTGTCTCTTGATGAAATTGGTATGTTCCTCGATATAAACGTTCACTTCGTCCATGTTGTGTAAAATATACAAGTGACCTTGTTCCACCTGCTCACGACTGATTACTTTCACACGTGATCCCAAAATTCCTTTGCCAAATTGCTCGTCAATATTCTTGTCATTATCAGGAGTGTCATTACCACTGAAAAAGTCATTGCAAAAATCCATAACCTCTCTCGCCACATAACCCTCGATAATACTCCCTTCAGGCCGATAACGGTTTCGAACATCACTTTTAAAAATGCTCATGTATCGTTCAAAGGGATACATCCAATGCAAGAAAATTGGTCCCAACATTTTCACTTCTCTAGTCAATTGGACAACAATATGTACCATGATATCAAAGAACGACGGAGGAAAATACATCTCAAGCTGACATAGGGTAACAACCACTTCTCTTTGCAATTTATCGAGAGTATCAGGGTCAATAACTTTGCTGCACAGACTGTTGAAAAAGAAACAAAGTCTGGTGATTGCAAACCTTACATGCTTCGGCAATATAGATCTAATTTCCACAGGCAATATTTGTTGCATTAGAGTGTGACAATCATGAGATTTAAGACCTATCAACTTCAGATATTTCATTGATACCAATCTACGGATGTTGGATGAGTAACCCTGTGGCACCTTAACATTTACCAAACATTCACAAAAAGCTTTCTTCTCCTTTCTAGACAATGTGTAACAAGCGGGAGGTAAGTATGTTCTCTGATTTCCCATTTCACGAAATTCTGTTAATTCTGACCTTATTCCCATTTCACGTAGGTCCAGTCTGGATTTTATCCCATCTTTAGTCTTACCTGGTATATTCAACAAAGTACCAATGACACTATCACAAACATTTTTCTCAACGTGCATGACATCGATACAATGCCTGACTGTCAAAGAACTCCAATAAGGAAGATCCCAAAATGTTGACTTCTTCTTGAATAAAGATTTGTCACTCCGTGTGGCCATAGTACATTGTGATCTCTTACCAAATTCATTGACAAAGTATTTTACTCTTTCATAAACAACCTCCCCTGGTATAGGTTTAGGTGCACTCCATTCCTCATTCAATCCATTGAATGTTTTGCGCTTCCTACGATACAGATGGAATTTTGGAAGAAACCTTCGATGACCGAGATATACAATCTTACTGCCATGTTTTAGTCTTGTTGAATCAGTGTTCTCTTCACATATAGGAAACGCTTTAGCTCCTTTGACACTATATCCAGACAAATTCCCATATGTTGGAAAGTCATTAATAGTGCAAAACAACATAGCATGCAAACAAAATGTCTCTCTTCGTGAAGCATCATAGGTCATCACACCTTCACCCCAGAGTTTCTTTAAGTCATCAATCAGAGGTTCAAGATAAACATTGATGTCATTTCTAGGTTGTTTAGGGCCCGATATCAACAACGACAGCATTACGTACTTATTTTTCATACACAGCCAGGGAGGAAGATTGTATATAACAATCATGACTGGCCAAGTGCTATGTTGGCTTCTCAATGTCCCGTACAGATTCATCCCGTCTGTACAAAGCCCAAGTCTTAGATTCCTGACTTCTTCACCAAATTTAGGGTACAATAGATCAATCTTCTTCCACTGTGGGGAATCAGACGCATGTCGTAGGATCCCATCATTATTTTTCTTAACATTTGCATGCCACCTCAAATTCTTTGCATCTATCGGATTGGCAAACAAGCATTGAAACCGTGATATTATAGGTAGATACCACATCACCTTGGCAGGAGAACCAGTTTTGGACTCCCCCGAAGTTGTCAATTTATACTGTGACGCACCACATTTTGGACAATCTTTCAAATCCGCATAGTCCTTTTAAAATAATACACAATCATTTGGGCATGCGTGTATCTACTTGGCATCCATTCCCTTTGGGCACAACAATTTCTTTACCTGGTATGTTGAGATTTGCAGCTCGTTTCCTTCAGGAAGCATTTATTTCAACAAAGACAACAATGACGTGAAGCTTTTGTCGCTCCATCTATTGTAAGCTTTAAACTTATACAATCTCAACATAGCGCTAAGCTTCGTAAACTTAGTACAACCTATGTATAATGGTATCTCAGCATCATGCACAATGTTTCTAAAAATGGGAGGTGGATCGGTGTGCTCTACCCCACAACTATCCAGCATCGCATCAACGATGTCTACTGGAACTGGTTCATTCACATCTACGTCATCGTAGGAAATTTCTTATTCCACACAAGCAATGCTATCGACATCCACTGGTTTCGGGTTTGAAATCTCTCCATGCCAGTGCCATTCTGTATAGCCTTGTATAATCCCGTTGCACATGACATGACTTTTGATTTCATCACCAGTGTTGACTTTCAAGTTGTTACCGCAATGCCTAGATGGACAGTAGAACCTATCTCCAGGTTGTTTCTTATGTTCCTCGGCAAATGTAATAAACTGGTCAAGACCAGAAATAAACTCTGGGGTGCAGCGATTGCGAATGGACATCCATGATCTATCCATTCTATGATCAAAGAGAAAAAAAGTATATATTACAACAAGATTAGGGTCTAGGGTTAAAAAATACATGTGATGTCATTATTATATATAATAAATGTGTACCACCTATCCCATTCTTGAACACCTAATCTCACTAGTAAGTGTATAATGTGCATTGGGTTTTCAAGAAAATTTCGGCAACATTTCCCCGCTGTTCTCCAAGTACATATGTACTTAGAGAACAAATGGGGAAATGCTACTGAAATTTTCTTGAAAACCCAATACACATTATACACTTACATCCTAAGTGAGATTAGGTGTTCAAGAATAGTCCCAAACCGGGGACTATCTAAGATTTACTCCTAATGAGTAAATCTTGGACGGGTTTCTAGGCCAACAAATAATGTGTTGTCATTCTTATACCTAAAATCCTAGTTCTTCAAGTTAGGGTGATTATTGATGTCTTTAAAAGCATGATTGGCAATTTAGGGAAAAGTTCATCATTTACATTCCAAGCATGTCACATGTGTGCATTACAGTTCATCATTAAGCAAGAAGGGTGATTAGGATTCTCAATATACTCAACAATGAAACAACTTACCAATTTCATAGTTAAACTATTCATTAGTATGGAATGTCCATAGGAGTCATAGCCAAGGTTTTTCTAACAAAGACAATCATTTTTTTATCTACCATATTGATCACCCTATCACATTAAAATATAAGATGGATAATCAGATATCACTGTCAACAAACTAGCTTCCTAACTTACTTCAACATCAATGGATATGAGTTACTTATTAAAAGAAGAATAACGAGAAGTAATTTGGGCTGTCAAGCACACACATCAATGTTGTGTTATATCTGTATTTATAGAATGTAAGATTACACAGTTTATAGAATGTAAGAATGTATTTATAGATCCTCAAGAACAGGTCTGTTGCTAGCTAGCACACGTATACAATCATAAATCACGTAACAGAATATAGTTATTGATTGTTTCAACACTTATCAAGTTACCAATAAGTAAATAACTTAAAAAAAAATGCCCAGCAGGCACCTGACAATTTTGCTCCAGGGCACCTACAGGGCTTGACCTAGCCTAGGCGGAGGAATAAGCCGGCGTACCTTGAGGGCAGAGGAAGAAGGCCCGACCAGAGCAAAGGAGAGCAGCTGAAAGTGAAGCTGGCAGCGCTGGAGTAGAGGAGAGCAGCTGGAGGTGAAGCTAGCAGCGCCGGCGGTGAGGATCAGAGGAGAACTGCGGCGACGACGGCGAGCGGCGACGGCGACAAGCGGCGGCGACGGCAACGGTGGCGAGCGGCACGCGAGGAGACGAACGGTGGTGCAGGGGAGCCAACCGGCAACGACGACGAGGAGCAATCAAGGGAAATCGCCAAACCTAGCGCACATCGCAATGAAACAGAGACAATGGGGAAAAGTTCTGTTTGCGGGGCTATTAACTGTACCATAGGCGTCGGTTATTCAAAAAAACCGACAACTAAAACTAACAATGTCGGTTCTCCACGACAACCGACACCAATACTTGATTATAGTCGTCAGTTTTTAACTACAAAAAAACCGACGTCTATATTCATATGCCGATTAAAAAAAATCATTCTCGGTTTATGACCATAGTCGTCGGTTTCTACCTAAAACCGACACTTAAAGGGTGTGCAAAATTCCTCGCGGACAGCACGGGAAAACTCACAAGCGTCGGTAGTTGTAGTAAAACCGACGACCAAAATGTGCCCAATTTCTGTCTCGCGCATAACCTTTAGTCGTCGGTTTTTTAATTATCAACCGACGCCGTATGTCAAATTTTGGAGGTAATTTTTTTCGCTGGAAATTTTGGATTTGGCGGTTAATTTTAGGTGTCGGTTTTTTATTAAGTAACTGACACTTAATAAAAGCGGTACATGTGTCTGGTCGCGCTTCATAGATTGGATGTCGGTTTATGTTATCAACCGACACTGTAGAGTTTAGGTGTCGGTTTATTTATACAACCGACACCTTGAAAAGTGACTTTATAAGCCATTTCTGTAGTAGTGTTTCTTTGTCGATTAAAATAAAAATAGTTATTATTAATCAAATAATGTGAAACTTCACCCTCAAGCAAACTAAAACATATAAAATATGAATTGGCAATTAATTTAATCTCTTGGTATTATTTAATATATTATTTAATATTTTGGACTTGTACATACTTTCTCTCTCCTAAACTACACATGTATATTAAAGATTATCCAAATTACATGAAAATATACCCACTAGCTATTTTCTATGTAGATTATGAATCTAATAATATATTCTGACAAAAAAAAATAATATATTCTTCTTTTTTAGTCATTAAATGATTAATCTCATATTTTCAAGGAAAATCATCTTTTCTTTTCTAAAAAAACTGGTATAATTGTTATTATCCCAAATTTATGAAACTTGGCCTCCACACCATGTCATAACTAAATAAAATGAATCTGTAGTTATTCTTATCTAGTTAATCTTCCTTTGATCAATTGTAGCCCATTATTTGTTATTACCATTATTTTTCATATTAAATAATTCAATATCACATTATCTTTTTAGGGAGTTATTATTTATTTTTTTTCTCATTTCTTATTCCAAAACACCATAGAAAATTCTGATCAATATTATTTTATCATTATTATTATCCTTTTCCCAATTGTGTCCCATGTATACATATTACAACTAAAATGATTTTATATTATATCTATCATTTATCTCATGTGACATATTTTATGTATCCATTATTGCTCTTATGATTAATACAAGGATATTATGTCATATTTGTTTTCATACATTTATGTCTCGGTGATTTATTCGCGTACTACATATTATTGTTACCATTAACTACCTTTAGGTGTATCCTCAACCTTGTTTGGCTAAGCCCAAATAAGTAAGGTCTCCAACCTCTTAACCTTGGAATTGGATAAGGTTCTAGATTTTGGTATGTTATAGTATAACACCCCTTAAATAGATTTCATCCTCAAAATATAAAGATAAACTATATACCACCCCTTAAAATATTCAAACTAACAAGTTCAACTAAATATCACCAAGGTACTATGGTCACTTTGCATCTTTTAATTGTGAATATTTTAGGGGTTTAAGTTGTCCATGTATCCAATTAAAAAGTCATAACCAACTAGAGTTGAGATTTAGATCCTTGTGTCTCTAACATAACAACTTTAAGGTTCACATAACAACCAAAGGTCAAAGAGGATAGGTCAACTACACCTTTATTTTATTCCTAATGACCTCTTCATCAAAAAATCTACGACTAAGATTCTATTTTAACTAATTCTTGGGTTTTTCTAGCTAGGCTTCATAAATATCTTCATTGTGACTCCGTTCAAGAAAACATCAACAAAATCCAAACAACAATATATATATATATATATATATATATATATATATATATATATATATATATATATATATATCTGTGTGTATATATATATATATATATATATATATATATATATATATATATATATATATAGGGAAATGATCCTCTGCGGACCTACGGACCATGCAGACGTGCCTCCGTTAATCTTCCGTGAGTGCTTTCCTAGTTCACATCTCGTACTTGTCCCGCTTATTTCTTTTTCTATTTTATTTAATATGTTGCCAATTACGTTAAATTTTCCATTCATCGTTTCTTCCTTGTGGCTTTTCTCGTGACGCGTCACCACCACTTGCCCCGACTATCGTGTGAGATAAAGCGAGAAGACGACAAATCCACTTAGAGCGGGATTGTTTTCCCAATATAATTCTAGTCTATATGAAATGACCGGATGTGTCGTTGGTTTTTTGTTATAAAAAGGCTGCTTGGGTTGATCTCTTCGTCTTTATGGTATCTATCTTCTTCACGTCGATTGGTGAACTTCTTGCCAACTTTGACAAAAAGCACTTGACGCCCTTGGTTATCTTTCAAAATATCATCTTCACATCTTTTGGCAAAACTACACGCTTCCAAAATACAATCTTTTCTAGTTGGTCTCTCGTAAGACAGAAGAATAACCCATGGAGGAGTCAAATTATATGGAGGTGTCAAATAACAGGTCCGTGGATGTATTGGATTATATTTCATGCTTTCTATAGCGATGAACAACCATCTGCTTGCATTATATATTATTTTTATATTAAATACTTAGCCTCTTATTCAACTCGTTTCGTCTTCTTCCGCAAATCTTAGTGATTTGTTTATTACTCTTCGTACTCTATGCAAAGTCGATTTTTTCTTTTATTTAGTGTGGACGTTTTCTCCTTACACGTGTTCTAGTTATGGAAGTACCTTGATGCGGCTAACGATGCCTTATTGATACACCCTAAATATACAAATCGTGTGACCCTTAATTAATTTTTGTAGGATCATAATCTTACTAACATACATTAAGTTCCCTACATTATCATACAATACGACCTGAATTGTTTCCAATGAAAAACATTATGGTGTCAAAAGTGATTTATGTGCACATACGGCCGGAAAGATTTATCTGTAAGGCTTCATATGCTCATACTAACAAGTCCTTATGATGTATTTTTCATACTAATTTTTATTGTCAAATAATTACAGATCAAATGAATTTATTGGTATTGAAAGTGTTGAAATGATAAACCAAATGAACAATGATATTCCCGTGGTTGAAGAGAACACGAAACCACATGTTGGCATGGATTTTAAATCGTTAGATGAAGGTGAACAGTTTTACCGCAAATATTCTAAAGAAAGTGGTTTTGGTGTTTGAAATAGTACTACAAAACATCAATCTAAAGACAAAGAACTTTATTGGAAGCAATTTATATGTTACAAACAAGGTCATCCAGATACAAATGATGAGCAAGTTGAACTTGAAGGCCAAACAAGTACTGCAAATGCTGCTTGCAAAATTAAAAGAAATAGGGGATTTATAAGAGAAGGTTGTCTTGCTAGAGTAGTTCTTCACAAAGAGGAGACTGATAAGTGGGTTGTGAGTATTTTTTATGAAAAACATAACTATAATGTATCTACTCCTTGAAAAACTCAATTTATACAATCACATAGGAAAGTAACTCCTGCAATGAAGTCTCTTCATGAAAACTTTCAAGAAGCAAATATCGAAACATCTCAATTTTATACAGTTCTTGACATAGAGAGTGGTGGATATCATAATATTGGATGCACTGAATGTGATATTAGAAACTATGAAAGGGATAAAAGGCATGAAGTCAAGGAGATGGATGCACAAATATTATTGAACCAATTCAAAGAAGAAAAAGTTAACAATCCATCTTTTTTCTATGCCTACAATGTTGACAATGAAAACAAGTTGACTCATATCTTTAGGGTTGATGGTCTTTTAAGAAAAGCATATGATAAATTTGGGGATGTTATTATATTTGACACCACATATGAAACAAATAAATATGCTCTTGTATTTGCACCATTTACAGGAATAAACCACCATCGTCAATCAATTACTTTTGGTTGTTGTCTGATTAAGGATGAAAAGATTTCCTCATTTACTTGGTTGTTTGAAAAGTTCCTCGAGGCAATGTTTACAAAGGTACCAAATGTCATTATCTCATATCAAGATCCTACAATGACAGTAGCTATTCAGAATGTTTTTTCAACCACAAAACATAATTATTGCATTTGGCATATCCTTGACAAGGTTCCTGAAAAGCTAGGTGCCATATCTAAAAAGTCTACTTTTATGGAAAGTTTTAACAATTAAATTAGATTGTCGACTAGTCAATGGGAATTCGAACAGAGATGCAAAAATATTATTCTTGAAAACGGTTTAGAAGACAACTCTTGGCTAAATTTAATATACAACTTGAGGAGTAGACGGATACCTATATATTCCAGGCATATTTTTACAGCAGGTATACATGTTATAATATCATATTTTAGTATAATAGTATATTTTCAATATGATCCTTAAATTTACTTCTATTATATAGGAGCAAAAAGTAGCCAACGAAGTGAAGGAATGAACTCATTTTACAGTAGGTATGTTGGGAATAAAGTTTCACTGGAAACTTTTTTCAGTCGCATTGAAAGAACTATCAAACGACAAAGACATAATGAAAAAAAAGCCGATCATTACACAGAATATACCAAGCCAAAACTGAGGACAAAATTGCAAGTAGAGAAAAAAATGTCACATATATATACAAGAATCAACTTCAACAAGTTTCAAGATGAGTTGGAAGAAAGCATTTATTGGATCACTGAATTAGTTAAAGACGAAAGGATTAAAAAATCATTCAATCTGAGAAATTGTGAAAAAATCATATCCTATAATTTCATATACAATGTCATTGAAAAGTTTGCTTTATGTACTTGTATGCTATTTGAATCAGAAGGTTTGCCATGCCGCCACATTCTCACTATTTTGAGGTATGAATAATTGGTGGAGTGACCCACAAAGTACATTTTGAAATGATGGACATCAGATGTTATGAAGGAGACTATCTTTGATGAAGAAGGTGCACCTCTTGAAAAAATTAAAGTTCCACAAAATGATTTGAAACGAAGTCAGTTGGCAGCATTATTCTCAGAAGCACTGAAAAAATTGCTTCAAAGTAATGAGAGATATGAAAATACATTGGCATGTGTAAGTGCACTTAATGATGAACTAGATTCTATGTAGTCTGAAGAAGTTGATGATAGGAACCCAAAAGTTGGTCCGAGTTCAATTGAGATTCACCCACCAGATCATTGCAAGATAAAGGGTAGTGGTAAGAGGCTTAAAGGTGGAAAAGAAACAAAAATGGAAGAAGTACAAAGGCCCAAAAGGTTGTGCAAAGGATGTAACACACTTTCCTATCATGACATAAGAAATAGTCATGTGAATCCCAAAAGGAGGTACGAGTCTTACATAGTGATCAAATTTTCATTAAATTCATGTAATACCAACATATATACTTCCTTGTAGGTTGAACAAAATCTTTGATGATACAATCGATTTGGACATGTAAGTTTCAAACATAATACTATCAAGAGATGACCATTCAGACAAAAGTTGTCATGGAGTTACAATTATGCTAGTGGACTCGAGTACAAAATTTGATAGCTAGACAATATTCATTTTCCGTTGTAATAGTCACCATGTTTAACATATATACAATTATAATCGCACTACTATGATTAGTTGTGTTTGAGATGAACACGATCTTTGCAAACCTTATCCATTTTTCTATTTCTATTTTTATTTTTTTAAGTTTTGGCTTTGGAAGTCTTCTGCTTTATTGTTTGGTGTATCGTTTTTCAGTGGAAGACAATGTGTTTATAGGTAAACAATGCAAAATGAACTACACTAAGAGCCAGACCACAATATACTATGCGAGGTACGACCTATTACGTATGCATTCTATCTAGTAATATACCAAAAATGTAAACTTATAATTATACTTTTATTAACAACGTCACTACTTTTTGGTATCCTATATATAATAATTGTAATTCCATTTCTATAAATTATTTTTTGAAGGCAACGCTGGTCTCACTAGCCTCGATGACTCGTATTGGATACACATTGGACCATGGTGATTCGAACCAAAGTGTTGAATCTCATTAAACAAGGGTAACCCTATTTGTTTACCTTAAGCAAGTTCTTAGAACCTTGTTCTAATCCTGTAAGATGATGTTAGAGCTTGGGGAGAGCTTAAGTTTCTAGTATGAGCTTGTTTAGATGATGTTTGTGCTTTTTATGTTTGTTTTGGGTCAAATTGTAATTTACCCATTTGTGAGGGTTATCTTGCAATTTACCATCTCAAAAATGTTCGTTCCCACTCATGGCTTCATGAGAGAGTGTGGTTCTTTGGGGCACCTTGTTTGAGCTTTGGTTAAGTAGTGACATCACATCAGAGGGATTAGGGTTTCTAGGGTTTGATGTGCCTTGGCTATGTGTACCTCGTTGAAGGTTATGACCCTTGTCTTGAACTTGAGGGGGTGTTTTGGGGGTCACATGACCGAGACACCTTCCTTGCAAGATTTTGTTTCGACCAAGATGGTTGTGGGTCATCTGGGTCGAGACAGTTGTCATCTAGTAAAGTGTCTCAACCTACTGTGTTGGTGTTTCTTTTTGTCTTGCCCATGTTGTGTTTTGGGGCTTTGTCTCAACCATGTGGTGTTTGTGACCACAACCATGTGTTGGGTGACCGAAGTGGTCAAGACCCAACAAAGTTTTTATCACCATCTCTTTCATGTGTGTTTTAAGTGGTTGCATGTTAGTTTCTTGGGTGGACAAGTATCCCTTTGGAGCCCTATCTTATTGACATTGTATCCCTCACTCTACTTCTCTCCTCTATCGCATTATAAACCCTCTTATCTCCCTACAAGCAACTCTTTTCAGTCATCTTCTTTCTGCTTCCTTGCTTGGTCATCCTTGGAGCCTTGAGGAGCTAGAAGGGTTGATCCTTGAAGCTTTGGCGATCGATCCTTTGCATGTGGTGATCCTTAGTCATCTTCTTATAGCATTTTTCTTGGATCCTGTACCCCATATTATTCACTTTTCTCAACCTTGGACCATGTTTTGACATGGTGGTCGTTCTTGAGAGTAAGCTCCTCATCACAAGGGTCATAGGGCATGTTTTGACAATGTGACACCCAAGTGAGAGGAAGCTTCTTCTCTCTTTTCTGCCTTCTTTCTTTGGTTCGACCTAGGGCTATTTCATGCCCTTTTTCTTGATCGACCTTTCACCAAGGTGTTCTTCTTTTTGGAGGTGATCTTGTAGCCGAAGTGATGATCCTTGTTAGAGCTTCCTTCCCTCTTTTATAGCTTGAACTCAAAGCTTGTTCTCTCTCCAAAATAGGTGGGTTATATAACACTTTTTTGTCTCTATTAATGCACTTTTCATACTTGCATGTCATTGTCTTACTCTCTAAAAACATACCCTAATGTGCTAGTAGATCACGCCATGCTCTAGAATTTGTTTGGTGATGATTAACTTGCTTGGTTTGCTTAGAATATGAAACCCTAATTGATGGAACCCGATTTTAGTGATTGTTGTATAATGGTGGTTTTCTTCTACCCTTTTAATCTTGGTTTTGGTTGCATGCATGGTAATTGTGTACTTTGATGTTCTATGGAGTATAGGTCCTATTTTATAGGTGTTAAATGTGGTTTTATCCTTCTTTCATGAGGTTCTTTCATGGTGGTTTCATGATATATACTCTAGGGTTTTTTGTGATCGTTTGGTATGCATTTTCTTCTCCATGTTCATGATGGTTTTCCTTAGTTTCACTTTCTATTTTTTCTATGTAAATCTTCTATTATGATCATGGTTAATTCCAATTTTGGTGTTGTTCTCTTGCTTTGGTGGTAGCTTGACCTATGTGGTTGCTACACGATGTTTTAGTGGAGGTCGCGACACTTTGTGCTTAGTGTTTTGGTCGAGATATCTACCTCCTTGATGGTAAAAATGTTTTCCTTGGCTTGGTTTGGTTGAGATGGATGACCTAGTGTCATGAATGTGACCTAACCCTAATAGGTTGAAGGTCACAACATGTCCTTAGTGCTTGAGGTTGCGACATGGTCTAGTTTTTGAGGTCGAGACAACCTTTGTTTGAGTCGACACATCCTTTGTTCTTGAGGTCGCAACACCATGTTTATCTTGGTCGCAGTTGAGAAACCTTGAAGAGTGGGTAGTCATGACCATTATATGGTGGATGATCATGGCAAATGGATGATGGATAGTTGAGACATATGCATGGTGAATGTATGACACATATTCTTGAGTACCTAATCAACGTCTATATATAAGTAATGATGTAAGCCGGTATAGTATTGTTTGGATAGTTGTTTCATCAAACTTAATCATGATCTTTAACCCTAGTGTGCTCCAAGAAAGTGGTAGATAATGTACTTAGGGTTTGTGATGGGCTATGGCCATAATACCCTAATCGGCTACACTTGTAACCCTAAACCTAATGTTGGAACTATGGTGTGCTTTATTGACTCCTTTGATGTGATTACTATATTGTGATGCTTTCTCTCTCCTATTTATAAAACTCTAACCTTGAAAGATATAAGTATGCCATGTCTTGTTCATGCTATGGTGATGATCATGTAACAAAGAATGGTGATTGTGCAAATTGTTGAGGCATAATGTGGTGATTTACATACAGGGTTTATGTGATTGGGTCTAATGACCTAGTGATGGCATGATGCCTATTGTGAGGTGATAACCTCTAGTGGTATGATGGAGGGATGGATGTTCCCTAGTGATGTGACATCAGTTGTTGCCTTATGTATGGCAATGCTACAAGAAGGATGTGGTGATAGTGTGACAAGTTCACACCTTATATGTTTTATATCTTCTGAAGTTATGTCATTCCCTCATTCTTGTAGAGTTTTTTTTGGCTTTATACATTGTAACTTGATTGATGCTAAATAACTCAATTGGATAACTAATCAAGTGGAACCCTAATCATGTAGGCGCCCTATTCCATGGATCCTTTCCAGTGTAAGCTTAAATTTCTAGATTGTTGAAACGAGTATAACTGTGAGCCCATATTTTTTAATATGCGGGGGTGCAAGTCGAGTATATCCTTTCATACACAAGTATAGGTTGTGTGAGACATCCATGCATGATCCAATATCCTAGTGATATGGATGGCCATGTGTGAGCCATTCCTTCTATTAAGAACAACCATGCGTGAGCCTGTTCTTCTAGCATTGTTACATGTACCAAGGTGGGGTAGGTGTCTATATAAGGATGACCATGCCTAATCTGATCCTTTTGTTGACTATATATGACCTTTTTGTAGTTGACTGATATTTGTGGTATTTTCTCTTGTGCTGACCAAGAGGTGTGGGGAGGTCGTGGATTCTGGCTCTTCCATAGATGTTGTATGGCGTCGATTTTGACTTAGAAGTGGTTGGTTGTATTTTGGTGGTACAACTCAAATCCTCAGAGCAATAATAAAAGATTTAATACAGCCTTGTAGTCTATCTTGCTTAGGGTCAAACATGAATAACATTGGTTGAGCCATTTGTCTTATCTTTTTACTAATCTCTTGAACTATAGTGTGGTTGTAACATCCCTGACCTGGGTTATGAACTAACCCTAGGTGTTTTGCCTAAATATGTAATTAAATCCTTGTGATTATCTTTGGGCATGTAATTAAGTTCCTGAGGAACATACATTTCCTTTTCTGTCCCTTTTAAACAATATTGAAATGATTGTTTTGTAATTCAGGGATCTATGTGCAAATTACCCAGTTAAGGGGTTAACTTGCAAATTGCACATGTTAAGATGTTCCTTTGATGATATGGCATCATATGAGTGAATATGATGAAGTAAGAGGGATTTCCCAAGCTTGAGCACCAAGGTGCAGCTGTGGAAGCAACCCCTGTACTTGAAAACCCTAAATTGGTGTAAAGTGCAATTTACCCAATTTGAGGGGTGCCACTTGTAAAATACACCATCTAGAACATCTTTTATGACTCTTGTCATCATTTAGAGAATAAATTATGAAGAGTTCACTTCTTTTGAATAATCATATAATGAAGAACACCTTTGTGATTGAATAATCAAGGTGTAAGTATAATAGCCCTTTTATGTGTGTACTTTAGTGATGGGTTGATCTTCTTTGCCTTCATTTCTTGACCTTAGAAGGATTTTGTCCTTAGAAATAAGAGGAAGGGACGTGCAAAGAAGAAAAGAAGGACTTAGATGAGAAATGAGGAAAACATATGTTATTATGTTGAAGTTTCACCTAAGTATATATACTACCTTCCCCACTTAGCAAGGGAACGATCCTCTTCTTTTCATTTCTTTTCCCCTTGCTCAAAACCGACTAAGGCTAAGATATGGAGCAGAGAAGGACGACCAAGGGTCCTAGGTAAGTTTGGATCATCCCTTTTGCTTGAATTCATGGAGGAAACTCGTTTTCAAGGTTGAATTCATGGCTAGCTCACCTAGCTTTATCTTTCTAGCCATTCCTTTTCAACTTTCCTTGGATAATACACCTTGGCCAACCTGTGGAGCTTAAAGATGCCATTAAAGGCTTGGAGCTTTAAAGTTTGGAGCTCAAGGAACAATCTTTAGGCGGGTTTTATAACTCTAAACCTTATGCTTTGATTATACATCTCTCTCTTTGCATTTAGTTGCTAGTTCTTCTTCTTCCCTATCTTCCCTTGCATCATTTCAAGCAAATCCGTGAGGAACTACTACTATTCTCGAGCTAGAAGATGAGGGCGTTATTTCCTATGCTTATCCAAGAATTTTCTACTTTATAAAACGACCATGAACCTTTGGCCAAACAGGTTCATACTCGTTTAGAGGCCAAACGGGTTCACCAAGGTCGGTTTTCCCAAACGGGTTCCAACCCATTTGAGGGCGTTGACCAAGCATTGCACGTTTGGGGTTCCTGTTCATAATTATGTAGGCTAATCACCCACCAAGTTTGAGGGATTAACTCCAAAGGAATCGTGAAATATAGGCTAACCAATTAGCAAATCTAATTGAATTAAGTCCTGATTTTCAACCTGTTTTATTGGACCTTTTCGAGCAAACAGGTTCCAACCCGTTTGAAGGAGTTGACCAAGCATTGACCGTTTGGGATTACTGTTCCTAATGACATTGGTTAATGACTCACCAAATTTGATGGATTAATTCCAAACGAGTCATGAGTTGAAGGTCAATCAACTAAGCAATCGATTTGAATTAAGTGTTGATTCACCAAATTGAATAACTTGTACTTTTGCCCAAACGGGTCCCAACCCATTTGAGGGCGTTGACCAAGCATTGACCGTTTGGGATTCCTGTTCATAATATATTGAATTTCATTTCTACTAATAATAATCATCTAATTCCTAACCAATTAAGAGTTGAAGGTACTTTAATACCCTAACCCTAATCGGGTCAAAATTACTGATTTAAAGAATAGATTGTGTTGAGTTTTGGGTTGAAGGACCCAAACGGGTTCCAAACCGTTTGGGGGTCCTCCCAAACGATCCCACACTCGTTTAGTGACACTCCATGATCGTTTGAAGGTCTAAGGTTAAAGGAATTTGATGAATTGAGGGCCCAATCACAAGATATTGATAATTGATGAAAAGTGCTGATTTGTAATATAATTAGGGTTCAACCCTTATCAAATCAACTTAGTTTTTGGTCAAACTTTGGATAAACGGTCTCAAGACCGTTTGGAGTTCATCCAAACGATCTCAAGACCGTTTGGGCCAAGTTTGGGCCCAATTGGAGTTCAATTGATAGGTTCAACCTTGTTTTGAGTCACTTTGTTGATAATTGATAAGTGATCGATTGGAAACCCTAATTGGATTAGATTTAACCCTAATTGGCTTGCAATTGAAGATCAAATTGGTGACCAATTGATTGAGGATCATCCTATTTGACTCAAATTGTAAGTGGTTAATATGGCTTGGGCCAATTGAACGTTTCAACATAAGAAACCCTAATCAAGTTGACCCTTTGAATCACCTTGGAGGTCCATGCGGTCTTGAGCTTTTGAACCCAAACGACCTCAGGGTCGCATGAGCCCAAACGAGTGCACACTCGTTTAGACCCAAACAAGTCTACACTCATTTGAGTCCAAACGAGTCCACACTCGTTTAAGGCCAAACGAGTCACACCCGTTTAAGGATCTTTTGTGTTGAAGGTTGAAGGTTAAACCCTAACCTAGTTGAAGATGTTCAAAGATGTTTATACTTAACTACTTGAGAACACAAATGGTTCAATGATGATCTAATCTAATACATGATGGAAACATAAGTCATTAAAGGACTAAGTGACTAATGGTTTGACCCATGATGATGATCAATGGGTAATTTACTAAAATACCCTTGAAAGGTTCAATTGAGTGAAACCTTGTTTTAATCAAAACCTAATCACATGAAAGTGATGTGTTGACTTGTGTTAATCAATAAGGACTTAACCCAACCTGATCTAGAGTGGTGTTATCACCATCTACCGGTATGAGGAGAGAGAAAGTATCATAAGAGAGAGAAAGTATCCTTTTATGGTGCAAACTCATGTAAAGTACCTTCAATACACATGAATGTGCATAATTAGGGTATGATCCACCTATGTGAGATCATGAAAACCCTAAATATGATAGATGATGAATCTTAACCTAATCTGAGAGCATAATTGATGATGTTCCTCATACATGATGATGTTATGAGTTCATTTTATCGTAATGTGAATAATAAACCCTAATTCTAGGGTGATGGCATGTAATGTGAATAGTAAACCCTAATTGATGAGAATCAGGGAACTTAGCTCTTATGGCAAGTGTGGAAAGTATAATTCTTGATTTGAATTGCTTTTATCAGTTGAATTAACCTTGCAGGTTCTGATATAAAGATGATCATATCCAGGTATGGATGATGATGCTATATTCATTGAAAGCATGTTGTTAGCTTTATGAATAGTAAAATATCTTGATGCCTTGTCAATGGCAACCTATGAATTAAATGGGCTGTGAGAGCCATAAATACCATCAAGGTCATGCTTTAGAGATGACTTGTGATGAATGTATTGAGAAATGATGATTGATGAGAGTTAGGCTTGTTACATTTAGTATTCTCCTTTCATAGTTGTTGTGCTAATGTTATTGTTTGAAGAACAATGTATGATGTTAAAAGAATATTGAATGTACCTAACTAATCAAGTGTAATGTAGAGCCCTGATCATAGATCCATCATTGTCAGAGATCAAATGATGGTGAAACAAGTTTTCCTAAGGGAACTCCTGGATCACATACTTTTGAGTATGTGGGGTATATGGATGTGTAGAACCTTACATCCTAGTGTAGGTGTTTGATGTAGATGTGTAATCCGTCAATCCTTCACTACAATCCCATACCGTATCAGTGGATGGTAAACATGAAACCTCCTGATGACGAAGAAAGCACAGATATCCATATCAGTGGAAGATAAACATGAAATCTCCTGATGACGAAGAGAGTACAGAATGCCACTGTAACTCTAAAATAACGAAGGACCAGATTACCCTGGTAAGCTATTATAGTAGAGACACGAGATGTCCTACAAGTAATCCTCTTACTGACTGAGGAAGGTGAAGGTCATGAGAATTCGGCTCTTTCGATGACCTAGTATGATACCGAGGCACTTAGCAGTTATTGGTTGGAGTATGAATGGTAAACCTCATCTCCACAGGGCATAAAAGTAATGTTTGAAAAACATAATCCACAACGTAGTATACCTGTTAGAGATAACTACGAGTTAATTGATTGATGTTATATTGTATAGTGCAAATGTCTTCATGTTTCATAACTGTTGAACTCATGCTTACTATTAAATCTGATATTGAATACTTTGAAGCTTTTACTGCTTAAGTTATTCTTTGAGGTGCTATAATAAAGCTTCTGGCGAGAGTTATAACTCTCGCTGGGACAATTATGTAAAATTGTCTCACCCCGTAGACTTCAACTTTTTAGGTGGACGTCGAGGACGGAGGAACAGGTCTACAGGTGACCAGTCCCAGCAGCAGCAACACCAGGAGCAGCAGTAAAATCTCAGGTGGAGATTTAGCCTGCCATGTGGTGTAGTTAGAGTCAGTCCTATGTGTCCTATGTACTCTCAGGTCTTGGAGTCTTTTGGTCTGAGATTTTGGTTATGAGTTCTTGAGATTTTGTATCATGTTGTATATAATTACTCAAGAAGTAATTATCTGAGATGTAAACAGTTTATCTCCTTTTATGAAGGAAGTTTTATGGTTTCAATGCTTTATCTCAAAAAGTTTTAATTTCCACTGATTTTTGGTGTTCCGCTGCTAATCGAATCGCTTCCGCTAAGTTTAAATCATGTTTATATCGTGGTTTGGAGATCAGAGCCCACAATTAATGGTATCAGAGCTCTAGGTTCGCTGAGTCTACAGAGGCATAGGACTTAGGATGTCGAGTCTATCCTTAATATGTCTTCTTTATCTAATAGAATCTTCTACTCCTCAGGAGAAGAAGATACATAAGGATGGCAGAGCCACATGATGAGTACATGGCAGAGAGTAGTGCTAGTACACCTCGAGGCGGTGCAAGGGTTCCAGAAATAGAACAGCCTGCACCTGAACCACCCCAGTTTGACCCAGCTGATATGGGTAACCCAGCAGTTCAGACGATGTTTGGGCAGTTTATGACTGCCATGACACACATAACTAACAGGATGCCCATGCCTGCACCTAGGGCACCTACCCAGCCTGAAGGACAAGGTATCAGTAAGACGTTCGAGCGACTTCGTCGTGTCGGAGCTACCGAGTACTTTGGGACTGCCGACCCCGCAGATGCTGATCTGTGGTTAACAGAGTTGGAGATGGCTTTCAGGATTCTTAATATCCCGAAAGCTGAGAAGGTTAGGAATGATGTCTATCTTCTCAAAGGCAGTGCTGGTCACTGGTGGAACATGGAAGAGCAGAAGAGACCTGGGATAGAGTTCTCGTGGGAAGAGTTTCGTCGGGAATTTATCAATAGATATTTTCCAAAGACCTTCCTAGATGAGAAGATCTCTCAGTTTGAGAGATTGAGGCAAGGCATGATGAACATTAGCGAGTATGAAGCTAAGTTCATGGAGTTGCTACGGTTCTGTCCGCACATGGCTTCCATAGAAGAGGAAAGAATCAGGAGATTCGAGAAGGGTTTGAATGATGATATATCAACCCCTGTGTCTGCCTTAGAAAACCGAGAGAGATTCTCTACCTTCGTTGAGTCAGTCCGAAGGATAGAGAGATATGTGGTTGAGAAGAGGCAAACCCAGAAAAGATATCCACAGTTCCAGGGTTCTTCATCTAGGGATTCCAAGAAACCTAGATTCTTTGCACCTAACCCCCCACCACCCAGATCAAGTTCCCAAACTCAGTGGTCACCAAGTAGAGGCAGGGTATGAAGCCTACCTCAACAAGAGACTCGTAGTTCAGCATCGATGTTAGTTACTGGACCACCAAGACCACAACAACTGGAGATAAGTTGCTACAACTATGGTAAGGTGGGACACTTGATGAAGGACTGCCGATCTAAACCTGTCTGTATGACACAACCTCAGAGACAGAGTCAACAAGGATCACAGAGAAGACAATCTCAAGGAGCAGCTCGAGGACGCGGGCAAGCGTCTCAAGCTGGATCATCAGCACCACCTCAACACAAGGCGATAGCGAGGTTCTATGCGATGAACCCACCAGATGCAGTGGTCAATCCACGGGTAGTGGCAGGTCAGATGGAACTTTTATATTCTGATATGTCTACATCCTGTGTTGTATCTGTTCTGATTGACCCGGGTGCTACACACTCTTTTATCACTCAGAGAGTGATTTGTAACTGCAATATGACGGTTAGTCATAGGGCAGATAGCTTGTTTTTGGAGACTCCGTTGAGTGGGTCTGCCGTTTTGCAGGAGGTATGTTCTCCTTGCATCGTCTTCTTTTCTGATCATCGCATTCAAGTGAACCTTATACCACTTGATATGCAAGGATTTGATATAATCCTCGGGATGGATACCTTAGAAAGGTATAGAGTTGTCTTGGATTGCGAATCCAAGTTGGTTGTGTTTGCTGATGAAGGAAACACATGGATCTTTCAAGGTGAAAGAAAGATTATGCCCACCTGTCTTGTATCAGCTATGGTTGCTGATAAGCTGTTGAGGCAAGGATGTTATGCATTCTTGGCCCATGTGGTAGATGTTACCAAGGAAAGTTCCAATCCTGCTGAAGTTCCCATAGTCAGGGAATTCAAGGATGTGTTTCCTGAAGAACTTCCTGGTATACCACCACCTCGGGAGATTGATTTTGAGATCAATTTGGTCCCAGATACGAAACCCATAGCCCAAACACCGTATAGGATGGCGCCTTCCGAGATGGCAGAACTCAAGAAACAGCTTCAAGAGTTACTTGAGAAGGGTTTTATCCGACCGAGCACTTCACCTTGGGGTGCTCCGGTTTTGTTTGTTAAAAAGAAAGATGGGTCAATGCGGTTGTCCATTGACTACAGACAACTCAATAAAGTAACAATAAAGAATAAGTACCCTCTGCCGAGGATTGATGATCTCTTTGACCAGTTGCGTGGTGCAACAGTCTTCTCAAAGATAGACTTGAGGTCTGGATATCATCAACTCCGAATTAAGGATAGTGACATATCCAAGTCTGCTTTTAGGACAAGATATGGTCACTATGAGTTCACAGTTATGTCGTTTGGACTAACCAATGCACCAGCTGCATTTATGGAACTCATGAATAGAGTTTTTCGACCCTTCCTTGATCAGTGTGTTGTCGTCTTCATAGATGACATTCTGATCTATAGTAAGGATGCTCAGCAGCATGAGCAGCATCTTCGCCAAGCTTTGACCTTGCTAAGAGAACATAAGTTATATGCTAAGTTTAGCAAGTGTGAGTTCTGGCTGCCGGAGGTATCTTTTCTTGGACATGTGATATCTGCCTTAGGAATTCGTGTTGACCCTACAAAGGTAGAATCTGTTCTACAATGGGAACAACTGAAGACACCGATGGAGATTTGAAGCTTCTTGGGGTTAGCTGGTTACTATCGAAGGTTTATTAAAAACTTTAGCTCTATAGCCTTACCTTTAACCAAGTTAACCCGGAAAGATGCTCCTTTTTCTTGGAGTGATAAGTGTCAACAGTCCTTTCAGTTGTTGAAGGAGAGGTTGACAAGTGCACATGTGCTTGTGCTACCTGAGCAAGGAAAAGGATATGTAGTCTTCTGTGATGCCTCCAAGAATGGACTTGGATGTGTGTTGATGCAGGATAAACAAGTGATTTCTTTTGCTTCCCGATAGCTTAAGAAGCACGAGGAGAATTATCCAACACACGATCTAGAGTTAGCTGTCGTGGTTCATGCATTGAAAATCTGGAGGCATTATCTCTACGGAGAGACATTACATATTTTCACAGACCACACGAACCTTAAGTATATCTTCTCTCAGCATGAGCTTAACATGAGGCAACGTCGCTGGATGGAGTTAATCAAGGACTACGATTGTACAATTGATTACCATCCAGGGAAGGCCAATGTTGTTGCAGATGCCTTGAGTAGGAAATCAGCAACATCAACCATGGATAGAGCACAACTAAACTCTTTAGTATGCTCTAAGAGAGATATGCTTATCTCTTTAAGGCAAGACAATGTACAGTTGAAGGTGTCATTGTTAGTCGGGTTGATGGCTGAGATGCATATTAAACCTACCCTAAGAGAGCAGATTAAGGAGGCACAACATGTTGATGTTGTAGTTCAGCAGATTAGATCAGAGTATGGAAATGAGAAGCGAGATAGTTTCCATGATTCAGATGATCATGTAGCATGTTATCATGGGAGGATGATAGTGCCAGATGTGGATAACTTGAGGAAGTTAGTCCTGGAAGAAGCTCATTCTTCAATGTATGCTATGCATCCAGGGAGCACCAAGATGTATCGTAATTTGAAAGAACTGTATTGGTGGCCTGGAATGAAGAAGGATGTTGCAGAGTTTGTTCTGAGGTGTCCTGTGTGTCAGCAAGTTAAAGCTGAATACCAGAAGCCTACAGGAACAATGCAACCTTTACCCATACCACAGTGGAAGTGGGACCATGTGACCATGGATTTTGTTGTTGGCCTACCCAGGACAAGCAAAGGACATGATTCCATTTGGGTAGTTGTAGATAGGTTGACTAAGACAGCACAATTCTTACCTGTCAAAACAACCTATTCTGCTGAAAGGTTATCACAGTTGTATGTTCAAGAGATAGTGCGTTTGCACGGAGTTCCTATCACTATAGTTTCTGACAGAGGTCCCCAGTTTACAAGTTGCTTTTGGGAGCAGTTACATAGATCCTTAGGCACCAAGCTAAGATTTAGCACGGCCTTTCATCCACAGACTGATGGACAGTCGGAAAGAACCATACAAACCTTGGAAGACCTGTTGAGAGCATGTGTTCTTCAGTTTACCGGAAGTTGGGATCTACACCTAAGCTTGATAGAGTTTGTCTACAACAATAGCTATCAGCATAGTATTGATATGGCACCTTATGAAGCTTTATATGGTAGACGTTGTAGATCACCCTTGTGTTGGTTTGAGACTGGTGAGCATCAGTTGTTAGGACCTGATCTTATGCAGCAAACTACAGAAAAGATTAAGGTAATACAGTAGCAGATTAAGACTTCACAAGATAGGCATAAATCTTATGCTGACAAGCGTCGTAGACCCTTAGAGTTCGAGGTTGGAGACAAAGTGTATCTCAAGGAATCGCCTTGGAAAGGAGTCCTTTGTTTTAGAAAGAAAGGGAAGTTAGCTCCTAGATTTATGGGGCCTTATCCAATCATTGAACGGATTGGAAAAGTAGCCTATAAACTAGATCTGCCACCAGAGTTACAAAGGTTACATCCTGTGTTTCACATTTCTATGCTGAAGAAATGTCACCCAGACACTGAGTCAGTTCTACAACCTATGGAGGTAGAATTAAATGATGATATATCTTATGAGAAAGGACCAGTGTCAATCCTTGATAACAGAATTAAAAAGTTAAAAAAGAAAGATATAAGCCTTGTGAAAGTCCTCTGGAACCACCGTGGTGTTGAAGAAGCCACTTGGGAACTAGAGGATGAGATGAGAAGGAAATACCCTGCCCTTTTCTCTTAATACGTTTTATCGATTTCGGGGACGAAATCCTTGTAAGGGATGGATAATTTGTAACATCCCTGACCTGGGTTATGAACTAAGCCTAGGTGTTTTGCCTAAATATGTAAATAAATCCTTGTGATTATCTTTGGGCATGTAATTAAGTTCCTGAGGAACATACATTTCCTTATCTGTCCCTTTTAAACAATATTGAAATGATTGTTTTGTAATACAGGGATCTATGTGGAAATTACCCAGTTAAGGGGTTAACTTGCAAATTGCACATGTTAAGATGTTCCTTTGATGATATGGCATCATATGAGTGAATATGATGAAGTAAGAGGGATTTCCCAAGCTTGAGCACCAAGGTGCAGCTGTGGAAGCAACCCCTGTACTTGAAAACCCTAAATTAGTGTAAAGTGCAATTTACCCAATTTGAGGGGTGCAACTTGTAAAATACACCATCTAGAACATCTTTTATGACTCTTGTCATCATTTAGAGAAGAAATGATGAAGAGGTCACTTCTTTTGAATAATCATATAATGAAGAACACCTTTGTGATTGAATAATCAAGGTGTAAGTATAATAGCCCTTTTATGTGTGTACTTTAGTGATGGGTTGATCTTCTTTGCCTTCATTTCTTGACCTTAGAAGGAGTTTGTCCTTAGAAATAAGAGGAAGGGACGTGCAAAGAAGAAAAGAAGGACTTAGATGAGAAATGAGGAAAACATATGTTATTATGTTGAAGTTTCACCTAAGTATATATACTACCTTCCCCACTTAGCAAGGGAACAATCCTCTTCTTTTCATTTCTTTTCCCCTCGCTCAAAACCGACTAAGGCTAAGCTCTGGAGCAGATAAGGATGACCAAGGGACCTAGGTAAGTTTGGATCATCCCTTTTGCTTGAATTCATGGAGAAAACTCGTTTTCAAGGTTGAATTCATGGCTAGCTCACCTAGCTTTATCTTTCTAGCCATTCCTTTTCAACTTTCCTTGGAGAATACACCTTGGCCGACCTGTGGAGCTCAAAGACACCATTAAAGGCTTGGAGCTTGAAAGTTTGGAGCTCAAGGAACAATCTTTAGGCGGGTTTTATAACTCTAAACCTTATGCTTTGATTATACATCTCTCTCTTTGCATTTAGTTGCTAGTTCTTCTTCTCCCCTATCTTCCCTTGCATCATTGCAAGCAAATCCGTGAGGAACTACTACTATTCTCGAGCTAGAAGATGAGGGCGTTATTTCCTATGCTTATTGTCACACCCCGATCTCACACTAACCACTAATCACGAGATTAGGGCGCGACGGAGGGATTATCACATAAACAAATCACTGAGAACTTTTTCTTTTAAAACCTCGTAATGATATCCGGATTATTGTTGTAAACTAAAACATAATAAACTATTGCGGAAGCATTTCAATTAACCTGGCTAGAGAACATAAACATAGTTTACAACATGTAACATTGTTTAACAGAAAGTAAACATAACAGTTAATTTACATCTTTTACACATTCGCCATACATACTCTCTCTCACCCACACCATGTCCCAAGGACCGAGGGGAAAGGATTAAGAGACCTCTATCTAAACTAACTACATATACCTTCTACAGACTAAACGTTAGGATGAAAAGATCCTTCCGATTTCTGTTGCTGATGTTGACCTGAAAATGTTTGAGTAGAGGGATGAGCCTACTTGCTCAGTGAATAGCATTTCATTTAGCTATCACTAAACAACTCATCAGATATATAAAATTGAAATAAAAGATAAGTGTAGTACTAAATAGGGCAGTTCTAATGACATAGCAGATTTACAGATAACAATCTCATTTCAAAGCAACATCAGATATTTTAAACAAATAAACTGATATAGAGAATTGGTACAGAAATTCAAATCTCTTAACATATTAAGTTTACTGTGATCCTATATGATTACATAATTATATCATTATTATGCCCTAATCATATGCAGTGTACTCTGCATATAAAGATCCGTAGCGAACTACGATCCCACCGTACAAGACTTAGCGACACACCCAGGAAATGCTAAGTCTGACTGCCAGCCCTGTTCTGATACAGGACCGCAGGCTCTCCGGCCTACAGGATCTCCGGCCTCATTGCACTAACTCCGAGTGCTCTAGACTCCTCCTCTAACATGAGTACACAGGCGGAGAGTCTCACTGGGTTACCACCGTGACTCCGCACAGATTATTATTGAATAACCCCTATTTACTCCAGTGCCACCGTGACTCCGCACGTATTATTGTTGAACACTGCCTCTCTGTCCTCGTGCCACCGTGACTCCGCACAGTTATTGTTGCAACACGAGTTTCACCCCTAAGAAGCAGACCTCTCAAAGGGGTTCTACGGTGTTAGGGCACCTAAGTCTATTAACTGATTAACATATAAACATTTAAACAGGAATATCACATTTCATACTCATTCCACATTCTGAATATCACTTAAAAACACATATATATCATTTGTCATCTATAAACATGATTCAGTATCAACTTATCCATTTTTGATGCTAAACATCCATTTTATGCTCAACGTATACATTGCAGTTGTAATACAGGAAATTCTATCATTTTCATCAATCATATTATGTATTTCAAGTTCCAATGAACCATATAAATTCATTAATTCAATCCACACTGATCATATGCTAAACTAAATCATATAACGGCATAAGGAAGCAGTTTATGAAATAAAATTCGAGTAACACCAAATACTGTCCAAAAGCCAAGTATCAGCGAAAAATGCACAGTTTACCGAAAAATTCCAACTAAGGAGTTAAATGATGATAACTAAATGAACTCCTACTCACATAATTCGAAATTGCCCAAATTCGTCTGGATCCGTCCAAGAACGCGTCCAGGGGGTTGTCTTCAACCTTGGTATAGTCACAAATTGAACTTGCAACAACCCAACGGTACCATACACATGTACAGATCAAAATTGAACTTAGTTGGAAGCTGAATCTAAAGTAGGGCTTTAGACTTAAGCATAGACCTCATGGGCGGACCCAAAGTGTTTCTCCTTGGTGCTGCCTTGCGCCCAAAGCAGCTCTGGTTTGGATCACTACTGCAAGCAGCAGCATCATCCTCACGTACAGGTTGAAGGGGGACCCTGACTGGTTATTACTTGCGAGCTAATTGACAGCAGAAACGGGTTCAAGACCCTTGGCCGGATTCGAGGGTGGCTTGTTGCTGCTCCTTGTGCCCAAGATGGCCATTGATTGCTGGCCCGCGCAGCAGCAGCTGCTGCTTGGCCGGCCGCCATGGCTAGGGTGTGAAGCTGGCTGCAGCTGTAAGAGGGGCGCAGCTAGGGCGAGGGTAGAGGAAGAAGAAGGGCGACCTGCTCCACGGAGCCTTGGGCCCCAAAAAGCCCCGCCCAAGCTTCCATTGCTGCTGCCAATGACAGTTGTTCTTCTCACGTACAGGTAGAGAGGAGGCTCGATTGGGTGCTAACACTTAGCTATTGATTGCGGATTCCAGGTTGGGTCTCAAGGCCAAGGTCGTGGTCGGCGATTCGAAGTGTTTTCCGCGCCCAAGGGGCCTCCTTAGCCAGCCGTTGTAGCTACAGCTGCTACTGGTGGCCGCAGCTACAGGGCGCCGCCCTAGCTGGCTGGTCGTACGCGGCTGGGCAAGGAAGGGAGAGGGGAAGGAAGGAAGGAGAAGGTGGAAGGAAGAGAAGAAGCCGACGCCATTGATTCGAGGCCAAGAATCACCCAAATCGCCACTCCATCGGCCTCTGCCTGATCACTGTTGTGCGCCGCTACTGTAGCGGTCCTAATCCATCGACCGCTTGAAGAAGAAAGGATAAGCGAGGATGGGAGAAAAAAAGAAAAGGAAAGGGTTTATGACTCGGATATTTGGAAAAATTGCAACTTAAACCCTAGATACTGAAAAGGTCACAATTTGCACCTCATAGGTCCGATTTAAATGATTTTTCTTGCAAAATGCCAAGCACAGAATTCTCTACAACCTAGAAGCATGAAATCATGCTAATTAGATTATCTCACTAGATCAAATCACAAATTGCATCTTGGTATTTAACTTAAACTTAAATCACCATAATGATGTACTAATCAATGTGCTTACTAGTTAATCACAGAGTGGGTCATAACAATCTCCCTCCCTTATAAGAATTTCATCCCGAAATTCCTAAAAGAGAAAAGGAAACTTATCACACATCACTGACTCAAACTCCCACGTGGCTTCTTCTAGGTTATGATTCCTCCACAAAAATTTTACTATCTGTATCTCGCGATTTTTGAGTTTCTTGACCCTCCGATCCACTATCTGTACCGGTCCCTCAACATAGGACATATCCGATCTGAGCTGGATAGGTTCTGGGTCCATTATCTTCTCTGTACCAGGGTAAGATTTCTTCTACATTGATACATGAAACATGTCATGTAAATTAGCCAACTCAGATGGCAAATCCAACTTATAGGTTATAAGTTCAATCCTCTCAATGACAAGATATGGGCCCATAACCTAGGAGTCAGTTTGCCTCTCTTACCAAACCTCAACACTCATTTCTGAAAAACTACTAGAGGGGGGTGAATAGAGTTTTTGAATAGTTTTAACAATTTATTGAATTCAAACAACCACAATTGAAATTTGAAGAGAGAGACAGGTGTTTAGAGTGGTTCCAACTATAGCAAATACTATAGTTGTCAGTCCACTACCCGGTTGCTTACCCAACCGGAATTTGAAAGTATTTATTTTATTACCTCTCGAGGATTTATACAAAATACAATACATTCCTTTACACCCTTTGAACAGCCTTCACTTGAAGTAGGTGCACCCACTTTGAGATAGCCTTCTATGAAGTAACTCCAAGCTCCCCCTTGAAGTAGCTTTCCTCTCTAGAAGTAATCTCCCGTTGCACCAGCCTTCCGAAGTAGCTCAAAGTCTCCTTCTTCACCAAGAAGATCTTCACCCTCTCCAATCCGCAGCCTCCAACCTAGGAGTAGCAAGGAGAGTACAAACAATAATAGGGAACAAGAAAGAAAAAAAGAAATTACAACTTATCCTTTATAGCCCAAGGCTTGATTTGCCTAGATCAAGCGTATAGATCTCCTAACCAAGTGTGTGGACTTGTGATTGCAGTGGATAGGAGATACTAGCCTATAGGACACGAATTATGAGCTAAAGAAGGAAGTAACCAATGTTCACAAAGCTCAATTTGCTCACAACAGATTGCTCAAGTATGCTCAAGTATTTCTCAAGTGTAACAAGTGTTTTTGAGTGTCCTATGGCTTGTCCTATTTATAGGAATGGCCTAAGGATGCTTAAGGACGTTCTAGACAACTTCTAGGGGTTTCTAAGTGCTTAACTAGACGTTAGGTACAAAGTTGTTGCTTTAACAACGGCTAATTAATTAATTCTGCAGTTGCTGTCAGAGACCATCTCGGTCGAGGAATGGTCGACCGAGACACCTACTCGGTCGAACTTTTGTCGACCGACATGCACTCTGGAACAAGTGATTTGCAACGTCTTTCTCCAACTGCCAACTAACTTGTCTGTTGTGTCTAACGGCTACTTTGGATCTTTTCTCGGTCGAGAAGATTGTCGACCGAGAGTGTCTCGGTCGAGGAGTTTGTCGACCGAGATTGATCCTGTTTCAATGTTTCAATTTAGGCACTAATTATATGTATGAGTGTGCAAATGTGATCATGTATGAAGGGGATGACTTATCTAAATATGGTGTTTAGCTAGGGAAGATCTAACGCTTGATTTACATGCAATCTAAGTACTTGTACATTATATATTTGTACAAGTTTTTACAAAGCGATTACATTGCATGAAAAACATAAATGTAAGCATATGGATTTCCCTAGTTTCTTTGTCATCCACCTTAATCCTGCACACTCAAGTAGCTCGTTAGATCAATAAGAATGAAATGTTTGTCATAATCAAAACAAAGGGATTTATAGATGTCCATTTAGCCAACAATCTCCCCCTTTTTGAAGATGACAAACATTTCCTAAATATAAAAATAAAGGAAATATAAACCATATGAGTTTCATACCTTTATATTACCTTTTGTAGATTTTCCTCTTGTTTATAAAATGTGTGCTTATTATTCCCCTTGAATTATGGAACATGAAATCCAATTCACTAGGGAATATAGCAACTTTCAATGTAAAGCCAAGAGTTTATTTATGAAACTCATTGATTGAGTTTTTCTAAGTTTTAGTTTTGTATTTATTTCTCCCCCTTTGTCATTTCAAAAAGATATCCATTTAGAAATAAAAACTCCCCCTTAATGAGATGTCCCATCAAATCTAATGAAAAAGATGTCCATTTAGAAGCCAAAATATCATGATGTAATTAAGAGTTTTTGTTTAAGTAGCACAAATATCAAAGAAAACATCTTCCAAAGGAGTGATAAGTAATTGCTTCCTAATTTTGTTAAATTGATCTAGTGGAAGCGGTTTTGTAAAAATATCAGCCAATTGATCTTCCGTATCAACATGATGAAGGGAAACATGATTCTTGGAGATGTGATCCCTTAAAAAATGATGACGGATTTCAATATGTTTAGCTCGGTTGTGTAAAATAGGATTGTGTGCTAAGTTTATAGCGCTCGTGTTGTCACAAAAAAATAGGCGTAGATGAAAGAGTAAAACCATAATCGTTTAATACTTGTTGCATATAAAGTACTTGAGCACAACAAGATCCAGCTGCCATATATTCAGCTTCAGTTGTAGATAGGGCAACCGTATTTTGTTTCTTGCTAAACCAAGATACTAAAGCTCTTCCTAACAAGAAACAACCACCACTAGTACTCTTGCGATCAAGGCGACAACCAGCATAATCCGCATCAGTATAAGCTTTAAAATCCAAGGATTGTCCTTTTGGATACCATAAACCAAAACAAGTAGTGCCGGCTAGATAACGAAGAATTCGTTTAACTGCTAGAAAATGAGAGTGCATAGGTTGCGATTGAAATCGAGCACAAAGACCAACTGGAATCATAATGTCCGGTCTAGAAGCAGTTAAGTAAAGCAAACTACCTATCATGGCTCTATATAAGGAATCATCAATAGGTTCCCCATTTTCATCCTTATCAATTTTAATAGAAGTAGCCATAGGAGTAGTAGCATGTTTGCACTGATCCATCCCAAAACGTGTTAAGAGTTCTTTAGTATATTTTTCTTGGCTTATGAATATTCCGGCAGGTGTTGGCTTAATTTGAAAACCAAGAAAGAAGGTTAATTCACCCATGAGGCTCATTTCAAATTCTTTTTGCATAATATCACTAAATTGTGTGCACAATGAATCATTAGAAGCTCCAAAAATAATATCATCAACATATATTTGCACAACAAGGAAATCAGATGTATATGTTTTGAAAAATAAAGTAGAATCTGAATTTCCAATAGAAAAACCATTATCAAAAAGATATGTCTTGAGCCTTTCATACCAATTTCTAGGTGCTTGTTTTAAACCATAAAGTGCTTTCTTAAGTTTATAAACATAGTCACCTTTTTCCGGTATTTCAAAACCAGGTGGTTGGGCAACATATACTTCTTCTTGAATGATGCCATTTAGAAATGCACTTTTTACATCCATTTGGTAGAGTTTGATGTTTTTATGTGCAGCAATAGCTAGTAACATTCTAATAGCTACAAGTCTAGCTACCGGTGCATACATTTCATCAAAATCTATTCCTTCTTGTTGATTATATCCTTGTGCTACTAACCGAGCTTTATTCCTTATTACTTCTCCTGACTCATTTAGCTTGTTCCTAAAAACCCATTTAGTTCCTATTATGGTTTTATCTTGTGGTTTAGGAACTAAATCCCATACATCATTTTTAGTGAATTGATTCAATTCTTCTTGCATGGCTATTATCCAATAGTCATCTTTAAGAGCTTCAGATATCTTTTTAGGTTCAATGATAGAAACAAAAGCCATGTTTGCAACATCTTTAAAGGAAGAACGAGTTTTGACTTTATCATTAGGATCTCCAATAATTAATTCTTGAGGATGATCTTTAATAAGTCTAGGTGTAGGTTGTGGTTCAACTTGGTGATTATTTGTAGCACCTTTCTCACTATCGTTTGGTATGTTTAAATTTTCAAATTGATTAGTGAGATCTATGATTTCTAGATTTTCAGATTTGGATTCTTCATGAAAAGAAACATGAATAGATTCCTCAACTTTTCTAGATATAGTGTTATATACTCTAAAAGCTTTGCTAGAAGTGGAATATCCCAAAAAGAATGCTTTGTGTGATTTTGAGTCAAACTTATCTCTATCATCTTTGGTATTTAAGATATAGCATGTGGAGCCAAAGGTATGAAAATAGTCAACTCTAGGTTTCTTAGAATGTATTAGTTCATATGGAGTTTTCTTTAAATGAGAGTGAACAGTTACTCTATTTAGCACATAGCATGCAGTGTTTACAGCTTCAGCCCAAAAGGTTTTGGGTGTGTTATGTTCAAGCATCATAGTTCTAGCCATTTCTTGCAGTGATCGATTTTTCCTTTCAACTATACCATTTTGTTGTGGGGTGCATGGAGCAGAAAAATTATGAGTGTACCCTTGAGATGTACAAAACTCTTCAAATGTATGGTTTTCAAATTCTCCATCATGATCACTTCTAATGGTACATATTTTGCTTTGTAATAGATTTTCAATTTTGGAACAAAATTGTGTAAAAACATGAATAGTATCATCTTTAGTTGCAATAAAGTGTACCCATGTGTATCTCATATAATCATCAACAATAACAAAACAATATCTTTTACCACCAATAGATTGTGTCCTCTTGGGTCCAAATAAATCCATATGAATTAATTCTAAGGACCTACTGGTGCTAAGTATATGTTTTGGTTTAAAAGAGGTTTTGATTTGCTTTCCCATTGTGCATGGTTCACAGTTTTCAACTTGATCAAAAGATAAAGTAGGCAATCCACGAACAAGATCATATTTCACTAACTTTTTAATAACATGTGAACTAGCATGTCCTAGCTTTTTATGCCATATTTGTAAGGTGTTTTCATTTGCAAGCAAGCATTTTCCCACTACTGATTTCATAGAGTTAGGTTTAAGAATATAAAGATTTCCAACTCTATTTCCTTCATAAACAACATTTGTAGTGTTTTCTATCAATAACTTGCAGCAAGTTTTGTTAAATAACACATCATAACCACTATCACATAATTGACTAACACTTATCAAATTATGGTGCAAACCATCAACGAGGAGAACATTCTTTATTTCGAGGTTTGTACCAACATTACCTATTCCAACGATTTTGCCCTTACCATTGTCTCCAAAGGTGATTGTTCCACTTTTCTTTTCTTCAAAGGTTTGGAATGCATCTTTGTTTCCGGTCATATGTTTGGAACATCCACTGTCAACCACCCATTCCTGCATTAAAATGTAGATTTTGGTACCCATGTGATGGTCCGATATGGTTAGAATCATTTAAGTACAGATTTGTATAAAAATTATGAATCAGAAGTCTAGTCGGTCGACAATTGTTCGACCCACATATGTCTCGGTCGACAAATTGTCGATCGAGAAGATTACTGTATTTCAAACTGGAAAACACAGAAATGTAGCTCGGTTGACCAATTTTCGACCGAAATAATTTCTGTAAATTTTGATATGTTACAGACATTGGGTCGGTCGACAATTGTTCGACCGATTAATGGTTCGGTCGACAATAATTCAACCGACAAAGTTTCTGTTTCAGTACAATAATGCAGAGAATTAACAATAAGCATGAAATCTTTTGTTTAGTTGAGATAAGACAATATAAATAGCAAGGTGAAACTTTTTGGTCATATCTCAACTAAATTCTATTTGATTCTACTAAGTTTGAGGTTTTGGGACCCAAACTAAATCGGAATCCTTAGTTTTATAAGGGCATGAAAAGGAATAGTGTCCAAGGCGTAAACAAAAATGGCAAGTAATAGAATCAACTTCATTTCTCTTTCTAGCCGTTGTGTTCTTGGGTACAAACATAGTTTGAGTTCTTTTGGGTTGATTTTTCTTTGGAGCATATCCCAAACCTTTTCTTCCGTCGAAAACATTACCGATGCTTAGGATGTTATCAAGTATATCTTTTCTTCTTAACTCATAAATTTCTCTTTGCAGCTGAGCAATATCATTCGTTTTCTTGTGTAGATCTTTTCTTGCTTGATCTAATTCAGATAGCAATGAATCTTTTTCTTTTATAACATTATCATAGTCTAGATGGTTACAGAAAATGGGTTGAGTCTGAAAATCTTTTAGTTTAGATAACAAGTCAGTCTTTTCTTTAGAAAGAAGATCAACATTTGTTTCTAAAGTGAGTAACTTTCTAGTGCAATCATCCAAGGATGTTTTTAAAGACAAATTTTCAAGATCAATGTTATTCTTGTCAGAAGAAAGAGTATCTAATTTAGCACTTAGCTCATCATTTGATTTGATAACCTTTTTTAGTTTCTTCTTGACATCAACATACTTATCATGAATTTCTTGTAGACTAGTAACTAACTCTTCTTTAGAAAGATCAAGTAGGCTTACCTCTTGAGAATCTTCATCATCTTCTCTTGCCATTAGACAATCCACCGTTTCTTCTCCGCTTTCACTACTTGACTCGTCCCATGCAGCTTTATAGGCTTTTTCTCCCTTCTTCTTGTGTGAGCTTTTCTTTCCTTTCTTTGATTTAGGACATTCATTTTTGAAATGCCCTTTCTTCCCACATTCAAAGCACCTAGGAGGGGTAGAAGAAGAGCTGGAAATTTTGTTAGATTTAAATCTTCTATATTTCTTACCATTTACTATCAAGGCTTCTTCTCCCTCTTCTTCACTTGACTCCTCACTTTCTTGTGTGACAGCCTTTGAAGCTTTTAGAGCCACATCCTTCTTCTTTCCTTGCTGAAGTTCACGTGCTCTTCTTTCTTCCTCTTCTAGGGTTGCTTCATGAGCTTCTAAATTGCCAATAAGTTGCTCCATTTTCAGTCGAGTGAGGTCGTTTGCTTCTTCGATGGCTGTCACCTTTGGCTTGTATTTTGGAGGAAGTGAACGAAGGATCTTTGATACCTGATCTTCTTCAAGGATAGGTTTTCCTAGAGCACTTAAACCATTAACAATAGTAGAAAATTTTGCAAACATTTCACTAATAGATTCATCAGGATCCATACGAAAGTGTTCAAACTTTTGTTTAAACATGCTAATTTTGGAATTTTTGACTTGGACTGTTCCTTCATAGGTTATGGATAATCTATGCCAAATATCATAGGCTGTGTCACAATTAGATATTCTATTAAATTCTCCTACCGATATAGAACAATATAAAATGCTTACAGCTTTTGCATTCATCTGAGCTAGCTTTACCGTATTTGAATCCCATTCTGCAAATTGAATTTGAGGGAGCTCATATGGAGTTGACACCATTCTCCATAGGTCCCAATTGATGCCTTGGAAGTAGAACTGCATCCTTCTCTTCCAATATTGGTAGTTTGTTCCATCGAATGCTGGAGGCCTAGCAACAAGTGTCCCTTCGAGATTGAGGTTGTTGAGTACTCCATCACCCATTTCTTCAAGACTTTGTTAGGGTTCCTTGAAGCCCGCTCTGATACCAATTGAAAAACTACTAGAGGGGGGTGAATAGAGTTTTTGAATAGTTTTAACAATTTATTGAATTCAAACAACCACAATTGAAATTTGAAGAGAGAGATAGGTGTTTAGAGTGGTTCCAACTATAGCAAATACTATAGTTGTCAGTCCACTACCCGGTTGCTTACCCAACCGGGATTTGAAAGTATTTATTTTATTACCTCTCGAGGATTTATACAAAATACAATACTTTCCTTTACACCCTTTGAACAGCCTTCACTTGAAGTAGGTGCACCAACTTTGAGATAGCCTTCTATGAAGTAACTCCAAGCTCCCCCTTGAAGTAGCCTTCCTCTCTAGAAGTAATCTCCCGTTGCACCAGCCTTCCGAAGTAGCTCAAAGTCTCCTTCTTCACCAAGAAGATCTTCACCCTCTCCAATCCGCAGCCTCCAACCTAGGAGTAGCAAGGAGAGTACAAACAATAATAGGGAACAAGAAAGTAAAAAAGAAATTACAACTTATCCTTTATAGCCCAAGGCTTGATTTTCCTAGATCAAGCGTATAGATCTCCTAACCAAGTGTGTGGACTTGTGATTGCAGTGGATAGGAGATACTAGCCTATAGGACACGAATTATGAGCTAAAGAAGGAAGTAACCAATGTTCACAAAGCTCAATTTGCTCACAACAGATTTCTCAAGTATGCTCAAGTATTTCTCAAGTGTAACAAGTGTATTTGAGTGTCCTATGGCTTGTCCTATTTATAGGAATGGCCTAAGGATGCTTAAGGACGTTCTAGACAACTTCTAGGGGTTTCTAAGTGCTTAACTAGCTGTTAGGTACAAAGTTGTTGCTTTAACAACGGCTAATTAATTAATTCTGCAGTTGCTGTCAGAGACCGTCTCGGTCGAGGAATGGTCGACTGAGACACCTACTCGGTCGAACTTTTGTCGACCGACAGGCACTCTGGAACATGTGATTTGCAACGTTTTTCTCCAACTGCCAACTAACTTGTCTGTTGTGTCTAACGGCTACTTTGGATCTTTTCTCGGTCGAGAAGATTGTCGACCGAGAGTGTCTCGGTCGAGGAGTTTGTCGACCGAGATTGATCCTGTTTCAATGTTTCAATTTAGGCACTAATTATATGTATGAGTGTGCAAATGTGATCCTGTATGAAGGGGATGACTTTTCTAAATGTGGTGTTTAGCTAGGGAAGATCTAACGCTTGATTTACATGCAATCTAAGTACTTGTACATTATATATTTGTACAAGTTTTTACAAAGTGATTACATTGCATGAAAAACATAAATGTAAGCATATGGATTTCCCTAGTTGCTTTGTCATCCACCTTAATCCTGCACACTCAAGTAGCTCGTTAGATCAATAAGAATGAAAAGTTTGTCATAATCAAAACAAAGGGATTTATAGATGTCCATTTAGCCAACAATTTCCACGGTGAAACCCTCAGATAACTTCATTACCAACTTCAAACTCGAGACGTCTACATCTCTTCTCAACATAACTCTTTTGTCTATCTTGTGCAGGTTTGAATTGTTCTCTAATCACTGCAATCTTTCCGATAGTTAAATCCACTATCTCTGGTCCAAAAATATGCTTTTCACCTACCCCATACCAACATATGGATGATCTACACTTTCTACCATATAGAGCTTCATACTGAGCCGTACCAAGACTAGAATGGTGATTATTATTGTATGCAAACTCTATAAGGCTCAAGTGTTCTTCCCAACTTCCATTGAAATGCAAAACACATGCTCTCAGCATGTCCTCAAGAGTCTGAATGGTCCTTTCTGACTGACCATCCGTCTGTGGGTGAAATGTTATACTGAATCTCAACTTTGTGCCCAAGGCACGATGCAACTGATTCAAAAATCTAGATATGAACTTAGGATCTCTATCATATATAATTGAAACTGGAATACCATGCAACCTGACTATTTCATCCATGTATATCTTAGCCAACTTTGGAACATCAAAGGTTGACTTAACAGGAAGAAAGTGAGCAGACTTAGTTAATCTATCCACAATCACCCATATCGAGTCACAACCTTTAGGTGTCCTGGACAACCCTATCACAAAATCCATTGTGGTATGTTCCCACTTCCACTTTGGTATAGGAAGAGATTGCAAGGTACCTGCAGGTTTCTGATGGTCAGCCTTAACCTGCTGGCACACACTACATCTAGCCACGTACTCAGCTACATCCTTTTTCATACCTAACGACCAGTACAACTCCTTGAGATTCATGTACACCTTAGTGTTACATGGATGCATAGCGTACATCGATGCATGTGCTTCCTCAAGAATCTTTTCTTTCAAATCACTGTCTCGAGGTACACAACATATCATGCTAATACAACACACCATCATCTGAAAACCTAAACTTTGGTCTTTTCCCCCTGTCATGTCATGTACGATCTGCTGCAACCCACTGTCACCCTACTGTAGTTCCTTGATCTGATCATAAAAAGTAGGCTTGACTTGCATCTATGCAATCAAACCACTATGTTATGTCACCCTTAAGTCTAAGTTCAACTTTCACATTTCTACTAGCATGTCTCTCTCGAAATATGCCATAGAGAACGCATCAGTTGTTGAACTTAACTTCCTGCTGAGGGCATCAGCTACTACATTCACCTTTCCAGGATGATAATCTATCATTATATCATAATCCTTAATCAATTCTAATCATCTCCGCTGTCTAAGATTCAGATCCTTCTGGGTAAAGATATATTTCAAGATCTTATGATCTATAAACACCTGGCACACCTCACCATAAAGATAGTAACGTCATGTCTTATGAGCATGAACTACAACAACTTATTCCAGATCATGTGACGAGTAATACTCATCATTCTATGCTACTTACTTCTTATTACTACTGTAAGAATTTATTTCAAAATTATATCTTACTCTTTTCTCCGAGTCATTTTCATATTGTGTATCTACCTTCCAGATTAGCTAACTTTAAACCCTAGATTTTATTAGTGCTAGGTTACCTTTCATAGTGCAAATCGTATGATCTTGTTTTATAAAGATACTAGTATTCAAGGTCAAATCACTAGTGACATCCCTTGAACTACTACGACTCTAAACATTCTAGGGTTTGGTCCTTATCAGTAACATAGCATTATTGTGATGTGACTTTGCTTCCTTAGTTTGAAATCAAACTTTAGATCTCATAAGTTCATCCATCTACTTGTAATGAATACAACAGATATGAATAATCATCAATGAACTATAGATATATAACAGAAATGTAACATCAGCCAAGTTCTCTAGCATAACTTATTAACACAAATGCTACAAATAAACATGATACTTGTTACCCAAGCATCACACATGGCTCACAGGGCCATTCATATCTTGTCACCTCTCACTAGGCAACAACTTATTCACATGGCTCACAAGGCCATTCACATCTTGTCACCTCTCACTAGGCAACAACTTATTCACATGGCTCATAAAATCCGTACACATTATTACTTTTATTAAGCAACAACAACATCAACACACAAAAAACCAATCAATCATTTATTATATAAATGTCACAGCCCAAACTTGGCTATATTCATCATCTCATCATACCTGCATGGTTATTAGGCATGATAACAGTCATACAAGATATTCATCACATCATGTGATACAATAGTAATACCATCATTCCTTAACGAGGAATTAGGGTTCACTATCAAACATGGCTTATCATTCCCTTTTCCCCAAATTAGGGTTGGGGTTCCCCATTTCTCATTAATTCAGACCCTCTTGAGTTAACCAACTTTATCTTGTATTAAGGTATTTCCCCTCTTAATGCATTCCATCACAGAATACTCACCCTTAGCATATAATTCATAGGCCACACATTAGAATTGTCCAGCTATCTCACATGATATGGACTTATCTTAGTTTAAGGCATAACTTTATCATAAAGTTGCCTATAAACAATCGCAATGATACACCCTCAACTAGGTTTTCACAAGGATACACCCTCAACCAGGGTTTACAATGATACACCCTCCACTAGGGTTTACTAATCATGTATTGGATCCATGCATTTGTTATGCATTATTGATTAGTACCATTAAGGGTATTTCTCACCTAATCATTAAATTTAATCTGAACCTTATTGTGTTCCTTTATTTCTAATTAAGGATTGCTCATATGAGGTCCCAATGTTGGGTCTCCGATATCAGTTCCAACTAATTCTTAGTTGTTCTAATCTTTCTCTTATATCTCAACATCTTAGTGTATGTACATTCTTACTATGATGTGAGTCTAAATTATCCAGAGTCTACTCTTATTATACTGTTAATAAGAGTCATTAGATCTCAGTAACGCATCCTGCCAGCCGGACCAGGCCAAACCTGTAGTCCTGAAGCCAAGAGCTACTCAGGATTAACCAACTCCTATTAATCTCAAACATGTGGAAATAATATCCACTTAGGGCAAACTCATTTAAACATAACTTCTGGTATACTTAATACAAAGAATATAAACAATAAATAAATCACTTCATGACACACAACAATATTAAAGAATCATATTTATTCTATAAACTGAAAATCTAAATCCATACATATAAGAGCATTTCTAGTGATTTCCAATCAAATAAACAATATAAGGCAAGAGTTGCATCACATCCTATGTTTAATCTCTTACTCCTGTATTAATTTCCGATTTCTTAACCCTAAGACTTCTAGGGTTTGTCTCTAGCCCATCCTTCCTCTGCATACCTGGCCAGGGCATCCAGAGAAGAATGAACAGAGTAGCTTGATATTGGTCAATCTAAGTACTCAGATACCTGGCCAGGGTACCTAAATACTCAGACTTCCCAGAGCTAAATACACATCACTTCTTATCTTTCTCACTTATAACTCTATCTTTCGACCCTAATGATCCATGATGATTCAACATAAACTCTTTACTTGGTTCTCGTGACCACGTCCTCTTCCTGTCATCTGCAATAGTATAACAGAACACTTCCTGTTCAAAAATTGCAGTTAGAAGGAAGACACTTAAGTCCTAATCCTATTGGTCTCTTATCATCCCCTGACCTTGACTTAGAGTATTCATATACTCAACCTATGCTCTGATACCAAGATGTCACACCCCGATCTCACACTAACCACTAATCACGAGATTAGGGTGCCACGGAGGGATTATCACATAAACAAATCACTGAGAACTTTTTCTTTTAAAACCTCGTAATGATATCTGGATTATTGCTGTAAACTAAAACATAATAAACTATTGCGGAAGCATTTCAATTAACCTGGCTAGAGAACATAAACATAGTTTACAACATGTAACATTGTTTAACAGAAAGTAAACATAACAGTTAATTTACATCTTTTACACATTCGCCATACATACTCTCTCTCACCCACACCATGTCCCAAGGACCGAGGGGAAAGGACTAAGAGACCTCTACTAAACTAACTACATATACCTTCTACAGACTAAACGTTAGGATCAAAAGATCCTTCCGATTTCTTTTGCTGATGTTGACCTGAAAATGTTTGAGTAGAGGGATGAGCCTACTCGCTCAGTGAATAGCATTTCATTTAGCTATCACTAAACAACTCATCAGATATATAAAATTGAAATAAAAGATAAGTGCAGTACTAAACATGGCAGTTCTAATGACATAGTAGATTTACAGATAACAATCTCATTTCAAAGCAACATCAGATATTTTAAACAAATAAACTGATATAGAGAATTGGTACAGAAATTCAAATCTCTTAACATATTAAGTTTACTGTGATCCTATATGATTACATAATTATATCATTATTATGCCCTAATCATATGCTGTGTACTCTGCATATAAAGATCTGTAGCGAACTATGATCCCACCGTATAAGACTTAGCGACACACCCGCGAAATGCTAAGTCTGACTGCCAGCCCTGTTCTGCTACAGGACCACAGGCTCTCCGGCCTACAGGCTCTCCGGCCTCATTACACTAACTCCGAGTGCTCTAGACTCCTCCTCTAACCTGAGTACACAGGCGGAGAGTCTCACTGGGTTACCACCGTGACTCCGCACGGATTATTGTTGAATAACCCCTATTTACACTAGTGCCACCGTGACTCCGCACGGATTATTGTTGAACACTGCCTCTCTGTCCTCGTGCCACTGTGACTCCGCATAGTTATTGTTGCAACACGAGTTTCACCCCTAAGAAGCAGACCTCTCAAAGGGGTTCTACGGTGTTAGGGCACCTAAGTCTATTAACTGATTAACATATACACATTTAAACAGGAATATCACATTTCATACTCATTCCACATTCTGAATATCACTTAAAAACACAAATATATCATTTGTCATCTATAAACATGATTCAGTATCAACTTATCCAGTTTCGATGCTAAACATCCATTTTATGCTCAACGTATACATTGCAGTTGTAATACAGGAAATTCTATCATTTTCATCAATCATATTACGTATTTCAAGTTCCAATGAACCATATAAATTCATTAATTCAATCCACACTGATCAGATGCTAAATTAAATCATATAACGGCATAAGGTAGCAATTTATGAAATAAAATTCGAGTAACGCCAAATACTGTCCAAAAGCCAAGTATCAGCGAAAAATGCACAGTTTACCGAAAAATTCCAACTAAGGAGTTAAATGATGATTACTAAATGAACTCCTACTCACATAATTCGGAATTGCCCGAATTCATCTGGATCCGTCCAAGAACGCGTCCAGGGGGTTGTCTTCAACCTTGGTATAGTCAAAAATTGAACCTGCAACAACCCAACAGTACCATACACATGTACAGATCAAAATTGAACTTAGTTGGAAGCTGAATCTAAAGTAGGGCTTTAGACTTAAGCATAGACCTCATGGGCGGACCCAAAGTGTTGTTCCTTGGTGCTGCCTTGTGCCCAAGGCAGCTCTGGTTTGGATCACTACTGCAAGCAGCATCATCACCCTCACGTACAGGTTGAAGGGGGACCCTGACTGGTTATTGCTTGCGAGCTAATTGACAGCAGAAACGGGTTCTAGACCCTTGGCCGGATTAGAGGGTGGCTTGTTGCTGCTCCTTGCGCCCAAGATGGCCATTGATTGCTGGCCCGCACAGCAGCAGCTGCTACTTGGCCGGCCGCCATGGCTAGGGTGTGAAGCTGGCTGCAGCTGTAAGAGGGGCGCAACTAGGGCGAGGGTAGAGGAAGAAGAAGGGTGACCTGCTCCACGGAGCCTTGGGCCCCAAAAAGCCCCACCCAAGCTTCCATTGTTGTTGCCAATGACAGTTGTTCTTCTCACGTACAGGTAGAGAGGAGGCTCGATTGGGTGCTAACACTTAGCTATTGATTGCGGATTCCAGGTTGGGTCTCAAGGCCAAGGTCGTGGTCGGAGATTCGAAGTGTTTGCCGCGCCCAAGGGGCCTCCTTAGCCAGCCGTTGTAGCTACAGCTGCTGCTGGTGGCCGCAGCTACAGGGCGCCGCCCTAGCTGGCTGGTCGGCCGCGGCTGGGCAAGGAAGGGAGAGGGGAAGGAAGGAAGGAAGGAGAAGGTGGAAGGAAGAGAAGAAGCCGGCGCCATTGATTCGAGGCCAAGAATCACCCAAACCGCCACTCCATCGGCATCTGCCTGATCGCTGTTGTGCGCCGCTACTGTAGCGGTCCTAATCCATCGACCGCTTGAAGAAGAAAGGATAAGCGAGGATGGGAGAAAAAAAGAAACGGAAAGGGTTTATAACCCGGATATTTGAAAAAATTGCAACTTAAACCCTAGATACTGAAAAGGTCACAATTTGCACCTCGTTGGTCCGATTTAAACGATTTTTCTAGCAAAACGCCAAGCACAAAATTCTCTACAACCTAGAAGCATGAAATCATGCTAATTAGATTATCTCACTAGATTAAATAACAAATTGCATCTTTGCATTTAACTTAAACTTAAATCACCATAATGATGTACTAATCAATGTGCTTACTAGTTAATCATAGAGTGGGTCATAACACTTATCCACGAATTTTCTACTTTATGAAACGACCTTGAACCTTTGGCCAAACGGGTTCATACTCGTTTAGAGGCCAAACGGGTTCACCAAGGTCGGTTTGCCCAAACGGGTTCCAACCCATTTGAGGGCATTGACCAAGCATTGACAGTTTGGGGTTCCTGTTCATAATTATGTAGGATAATCACCCACCAAGTTTGAGGGATTAACTCCAAAGGAATCGTGAAATATAGGCTAACCAATTAGCAAATCTAATTGAATTAAGTCCTGATTTTCAACCTGTTTTATTCGACCTTTTTGAGCAAACGGGTTCCAACCCGTTTGAAGGAGTTGACCAAGCATTGACCGTTTGGGATTACTGTTACTAATGACATTGGTTAATGACTCACCAAATTTTATGGATTAATTTCAAACGAGTCATGAGTTGAAGGCCAATCAACTAAGCAATCGATTTGAATTAAGTGTTGATTCACCAAATTGAATAACTTGAACTTTTGCCCAAACGGGTCCCAACCCGTTTGAGGGCGTTGACCAAGCGTTGACCATTTGGGATTCCTGTTCATAATATATTGAGTTTCATTTCTACTAAGAATCATCATCTAATTCCTAACCAATTAAGAGTTGAAGGTACTTTAATACCCTAACCCTAATCGGGTCAAAATTACTGATTTAAAGAATAGATTGTGTTGAGTTTTGGGTTGAAGGACCCAAACGGGTTCCAAACCATTTGGGGGTCCTCCCAAACGATCCCACACTCGTTTAGTGACACTCCATGATCGTTTGGAGGTCTAAGGTTAAAGGAATTTGATGAATTGAGGGCCCAATCACAAGATATTGATAATTGATGAAAAGTGCTGATTTGTAATATAATTAGGGTTCAACCCTTATCAAATCAACTTAGTTTTTGGTCAAACTTTGGCCAAACGGTCTCAAGACCGTTTGGAGTTCATAAAAACGATCTCAAGACCATTTGGGCCAAGTTTGGGCCCAATTGGAGTTCAATTGATAGGTTCAACCTTGTTTTGAGTCACTTTGTTGATAATTGATAAGTGATCGATTGGAAACCCTACATGGATTAGATTTAACCCTAATTGGCTTGCAATTGAAGATCCAATTGGTGACCAATTGATTGATGCTCATCCTATTTGACTCAAATTGTAAGTGGTTAATATGGCTTGGGCCAATTGAATGTTTCAACATAAGAAACCCTAATCAAGTTGACCCTTTGAATCACCTTGGAGGTCCATGCGGTCTTGAGCTTTTGAACCCAAACGACCTCAGGGTCGCATGAGCCCAAACGAGTGCACACTCATTTAGACCCAAACGAGTCTACACTCATTTGAGTCCAAACGAGTCCACACTCGTTTAAGGCCAAACGAGTCACACCCGTTTAAGGATCTTTTGTGTTGAAGGTTGAAGGTTAAACCCTAACCTAGTTGAAGATGTTCAAAGATGTTTATACTTAACTACTTGAGAACACAAATGGTTCGATGATGATCTAATCTAATCCATTATGGAAACATAAGTCATTAAAGGACTAAGTGACTAATGGTTTGACCCATGATGATGATCAATGGGTAATTTACTAAAATACCCTTGAAAGGTTCAATTGAGTGAAACCTTGTTTTAATCAAACCCTAATCACATGAAAGTGATGTGTTGACTTGTGTTAATCAATAAGGACTTAACGCAACCTGATATAGAGTGGTGTTATCACCATCTACCAGTATGAGGAGAGAGAAAGTATCATAATAGAGAGAAAGTATCCTTTTATGGTGGAAACTCATGTAAAGTACCTTCAATACACATGAATGTGCATAATTAGGGTATGATCCACCTATGTGAGATCATGAAAACCCTAATTATGATAGATGATGAATCTTAACCTAATCTGAGAGCATCATTGATGACGTTCCTCATACATGATGATGTTATGAGTTCATTTTACCGTAATGTGAATAATAAACCCTAATTCTAGGGTGATGGCATGTAATGTGAATAGTAAACCCTAATTGATGAGAATCAGGGAACTTAGCTCTTATGGCAAGAGTGGAAAGTATAATTCTTGATTTGAATTGCTTTTATCAGTTGAATTAACCTTGCAGGTTCTGATATAAAGATGATCATATCTAGGTATGGATGATGATGCTATATTCATTGAAAGCATGTTGTTAGCTTTATGAATAGTAAAATATCTTGATGCCTTGTCAATGGCAACCTATGAATTAAATGGGCTGTGAGAGCCATAAATACCATCAAGGTCATGCTTTAGAGATGACTTGTGATGAATGTATTGAGAAACGATGATTGATGAGAGTTAGGCTTGTTACATTTAGTATTCTCCTTTCATAGCTGTTATGCTAATGTTATTGTTTGAAGAACAATGTATGATGTTAAAAGAATATTGAATGTACCTAACTAATCAAGTGTAATGTAGAGCCCTGATCATAGATTCATCATTGTCAGAGATCAAATGATGGTGAAACAGGTTTTCCTAAGGGAACTCTTGGATCACATACTTTTGAGTATGTGGGGTATATGGTTGTGTAGAACCTTACATCCTAGTGTAGGTGTTTGATGTAGATGTGTAATCTGTCAATCCTTCACTACAATCCCATACCGTATCAGTGGATGGTAAACATGAAACCTCCTGATGACGAAGAAAGCACAGATATCCGTATCAGTGGAAGATAAACATGAAATCTCCTGATGACAAAGAGAGTACAGAATGCCACTGTAACTCTAAAATAGCGAAGGACCAGATTACCCTGGTAAGCTATTATAGTAGAGACACGAGATGTCCTACAAGTAATCCTCTTACTGACTGAGGAAGGTGAAGGTCATGAGAATCCGGCTCTTTCGATGACCTAGTATGATACTGAGGCACTTAGCAGTGATTGGTTGGAGTATGAGTGGTAAACCTCATCTCTACAGGGCATAAAAGTAATGTTTGAAAAACATAATCCACAGTGTAGTATACCTGTTAGAGATAACTACGAGTTAATTGATTGATGTTACACTGTATAGTGCAAATGTCTTCATGTTTCGTAACTGTTGAACTCATGCTTACTATTAAATCTGATATTGAATACTTTGAAGCTTCTACTGCTTAAGTTATTCTTTGAGGTGCTATAATAAAGCTTCTGGCGAGAGTTATAACTCTCGCTGGGACAATTATGTAAAATTGTCTCACCCCGTAGACTTCAACTTTTTAGGTGGATGTCGAGGACAGAGGAACAGGTCTACAGGTGACCAGTCCCAGCAGCAGCACCAGGAGCAGCAGTAAAATCTCAGGTGGAGATTTAGCCTGCCATGTGGTGTAGTTAGAGTCAGTCCTATGTGTCCTTTGTACTCTCAGGTCTTGGAGTCTTTTGGTCTGAGATTTCGGTTATGAGTTCTTGAGATTTTGTATCATGTTGTATATAATTACTCAAGAAGTAATTATCTGAGATGTAAACAGTTTATCTCCTTTTATGAAGGAAGTTTTATGGTTTCAATGCTTTATCTCAAAAAGTTTTAATTTTCGCTGATTTTTGGTATTCCGCTGCTAATCGAATCGCTTCCGCTAAGTTTGAATCGTGTTTATATCGTGGTTTGGAGATCAGAGCCCACAGTGGTAAGATAAGACAATTGTTATACATGTTCTTCATATTCCTTCTTAGAATATAAATTGTTCTACTTCTCATTTATAACTACTAAGTCTTGTTTAATTTGCTTTATCTGTTGATTTCATATCATTTAGTTGAATCTGCTCAACCTACTTAGTAAGATATCTACATGCTTTGTATGATATGTGCATGCTTAGTTATATGTGCTTTTAATAGACGTTGGGGGAGAGTTATATCTCTCACTAGGATGTTTGGTCTCACCCTATGGGTTTCCACATCTTTTAGGTGGTCGTGCACGAAGAGGTATAGATCATGTAGTCGAGGAAGAGTGGCAGAAAGAGCAGTAGCGAATAAGGTTGGTGTTGGTATGTATGCCCATAGAGCACGTCATGTGATGATTGTAATGGGATACTTTGTAAATGATTTGAATAATAATAAAGGCAATTTCTGATCTATATGTTTTAACTATTTGTGAGATGATAGTGTAACATGATAGATGTCTAAAGAATTATTTTACTCGGTGACATATGCTTTTGGGTTGAGGATTTAAATGATGAGATCATACGGATGTTAAGAGTATACTTTCTTGTTTAGTCCCTGGTCGGTTGTTATTGTGGAAATAACCATAGACAACAATAACACTAAAGACTAGATTGTGTTTTAGTTGATGAAAAAATCTCATTAGTCATAATATAGTGATATCAAACCAAGCACATAGGTACTTGTTAGAGAACAAGTGTACCGGACAGACCCACCGTGAGAATGACACATGGAACCATGATTTGGTAGTCACAATCATCTCTCACAGTAATGGTGATGAGTGTGATTCTTTGACCTAAAATCACTACACTCAACACATGTCATTGGCTACACTTTGACATCATCAAACACAGTCCTGAAACATGGATTGTTATAAAGGTGATGATTGGCTAGCTTTGACACATGGGGCTTTTGAGGGGTGAGTGATAGATATGGAATTTGTCCCTCCTAAGGGAGTTTGATGTTCATGGCCACTTGATGAGTAGGATTGAGAAAGGCATGCACATGCATGTGGGAATAAATATATGATATTGATGTCACACACATCTCACCCAGTCTGCTCTAAGATCAAGGAAATGGATGAACATTGAAAGGATGACTATACCATGCCTTGAGTTCATTCAGGACATTAGTGACAAATGAATTACTCATTCACTGTAACACCATTCACACATTGTAGGATTGAAAGTTGTTCTCCAACTTTCTATTTCACTTGGGTAGCACTGATGTGCGACTAGGCACCGCCCTTTGCTTGTGAAATCATAAGTGTTATGGACTTTCACTAATAATGTGAAATGGACCTACAGGGTCACACACAAATGATTTAACCTGGAAGAGGAGTTTATCCACAAACGATGCTTAGATTGATTACTAAAGGAGTTTAGTAGTTCAATTAAACACTCAATCAATTGATAGCTCAATATCATAGTGTTCAAGGTGTTAGACCATTTGATTAGAGTATTAGACTGATTGAAACTGCAATTGACTGATTTTGCACAGTCTGCACTCCTAACCAATCGACTCATGTGATGAACCAATCGGCTCAGGACAGGATGAACCGAACGGTTCAAGGGTTGAAATGATCGGCTCAACTAGTCCAACCGAGTGAGTTGGGAAAGTCAGGTTGGCAAGAAATTTCTCTTCGTTTCACTTGTCCAATTTTATTGGAACAAGGATTGGTATTTTGATCAATTCGAAACAAAAGAGGAAAAGTCAACCGAGAACTGACCAGGACAGTGAACCAATCATTTCAGAAGTGAACTGATCGGCTCAGGTACCCCAACCGATCGGTTCAGGTGTAAACTGATCAGCTCAGGTCCCCAACCGATCAGTTCATGATTGAAATGATCTGTTCAGATGGCACAGTTGATTATTTTGTGGAAAATCTCAAGCCCTTCTACTCCTTCTTTAATCATGTATTGCATGGGGTAGAGAACCCTATCCCATGACCCACCTATATATATAGGGTATTAGGGGCTTCTCAAACTACAACTCAGAGCACTAGTTGCCCTACAAAATTGTCGTTCTCTCTGGTTTTGGTAATCGAGAGAGCCCGAGCAAGTGCTACCCGATAAGGGAGGCACAATAAGGGAAATAAAACTACAGAAAGGCAACTGGTGGTAGGAGAGTGTGTTGGTAACTAGTATACTGACAGGAGGGTGCGAATCCTTTCAGTTCCTTGTGCGACAAGGCGATCGGAGTTCTAGGTGGTCAATGTGGACTACTGCAAAGGCGGGAGACTTCTGCTGCTCGGAGGACAGCTGTCAATCCCAACAGTCTCGGTGAGACCAAGAGCTTCACAGACACCATCCAAGATCGAAGGTGAAGACTGCGCAAGCCGCAAGGTAAAGTCACTGAGCAAGCCTTGGGACAAGGTATGTTTCCACAAACCATCCTTCCTACTATATAGACGTTGATGCGATTCTTTTTTCCTGGGTTCGGGGAGGAGAAATTTTTTGTTTCCACTACCATCACTGCCTCCTCTAAAACCCAACAGTGGCATCAGAGCCACGTCAACTGCTCTATACTTTAGGATTATTGATATGATCAATTTTGGTTTGTCACCTTTATTTATTGCATACGATGTGAATAAAATTGGCTTTATGCATGTTCAATCCTAAATCCACAAATCCTAATACACATATTTGATATGTAATATAAATACACTCGATACACGTCACCCTTAAATGAGTTTTGTGGTGGATGTAATGCATGGTTATGGCCAATAAACCCTATGTCTGTGTATGGTTATATGTAGTTCTTTACATCTCGGTCTACGTACTGATTCCCTACCTCCTTTTCTTGATGTAACTCAAGATAACTCGAGATTGCTTTCCTACCTTTGCTCCCCCAGAATGTAACTCTGGGTTTCTCAATTCAAATGTAAATGGAACTTTTATTTCTTGTTATGTCAAAGATCAGCGGACAACCTGACGATGACTAAGATGATCAGTTCAAGGCGTGAACCGATCGGTTGGCGTTCTAGATGAACGGTTCGAGCAGCGAGACGAGCGGGTGGAGACCCAAGGAGATACATGACGACCAGTGAACCGATCGGTTGGAGGTGCCAGTTGATTGGTTGGTGGCACCCAACCGACCGGCCTGATGGCGAGCCGGTCAATCATGGAGATGAGTTGATCAAACGTAGAAAGACAAAGCACAAAGTACAAGTTGTATAGGTTGCATTTTATGTGGACCTAGATGACTGTGACTCCTCTTGGCTCGAGGAATCACATTAGGATGGCCATAATCATTTCTTTTATCATTTTGTATGTTTTCTGTGGGATATAGCATGTATATGATACTTACTATATTGTGGTGATTGGATATGTATATGTACCTATGAAAACCTAATCCCTCATCTAAATATTAAGTCTTTCACGCCTACCATTAGCGACACACATGAAAAACCTGATCGACCAAGCGTAGGTTATGCCAAAGTGTGGCGCGTCGTCTATCTCGCAGAAGTGTGAAGGGTAAACATGTAGGTTCTGCCAAAGCAGGGTGCATGTTTACCATGTTAGCTTTTGGGATAGACTTAACTGGTGATTCTTAGAGCGTCTAAGCCCAGAGACAAAATGTTCATGGCAAGGTGTTGCGCATGTTCATTCATCAAGAGTTGCATATGATGCAATTGGAATGAAGGCCTACCTAAATAGTCAAGTTGTGGGCGATCAGCCAAAGCTGACTCCTGACTTGATGAAATATGGATCTTGCCCACTAGAAGATTGTGCATTGCAATCTTCTAAATTGATGGTGAGGGATGTCTATTTGAATCAAAAATTGTAGGAGCGGTAATTAATTAAAGGCCTAATTAACTATCATCAAATTTTATTCAAATCAAATAAAATCAAAAGGAGTTTTGACAAATGCAATTTTCTCTTGTATAATGGAAAAATAATTATCTTTTAAAATGGGAAAATTAATTGAGAATAAATTCCATAACTGGTTAGGGATTGTGAGAAGTGTTCTAGACAATCCAGATATACCAGTATCTGTTGAATCTGCTCTATGTACGCTTAAGAAGAAGGATCGTTCAGTGATGAATATCAATGGAACAAAGTCTAAGGACAAAGGTGAGGGAGAGAAGGGTTCTCTCTCCAAACCAATGTCAGAATCTTCTGTGCTCAAAACATGGAGAGGATGGAAGGAACGATGCAAGAAGAAGGGAGAGATAGAGATCTCTACTTCTGGTGTATACGTGATAGAGACTAACTTTACTACTTCTTTATCAAGGGTACTTGATACCGGATGTGGATCTCACATTTGTTCAAATGTGAATGATCTTAAGAGAAGTAGGTCTTTGGGGAAAGGTGAGGTTGAACTACGTGTTGCCAATGGGGCAAGAGTTATCGCCAGTGCCATAGGAACCTATGAGTTAACTCTACCTAGTGGGCTAATATTAGAGTTGAAGAACGACTATTATGTACATGCCATAAATAGAAATATCATTTCCATCTCTTATTTGGACAAGGATGGTTTTGAATTTCTTATTCATAATGGAAAGTGTTTCATTTCAAAAGATGGGATCTTTTATGGAAGTGCCCCAATGTCTTATGGTGTATAGTTGATAGATCTAGAAACCAGTGTATACAACGCAAACACCAAAAGGCCAAAACTCAACAACTTAAATAAAATGTATCTTTGGAATTTTCGTCTAGGGCACATAAATGAGAAGCGCATTTCTAGACTCCATAAAGATGGTTATCTAGACTATTTTGATTATGAATTAATAGAGACATGTGAATCTTGTTTGTTGGGCAAGATGACCAAGACTCCCTTTTCAGGTAAAAGTGAGAGAGCTAGTGATCTATTAGAACTCATACATACTAATGTATGTGGGCCTTTTAGAACTAATGCCAGAAATGGGTATCTGTACTTCATTACCTTCACTGATGACCTCAGTAGGTATGGCTATGTGTACCTGATGAAACATAAGTCAGAAACCCTTGAAAGGTTCAAAGATTTCATGAATGAAGTACAGAACCAAATTGGTAAAAGTGTTAAAGTGCTTCGATCCAATCGAGGTGGAGAATACTTAAGCCTGGAGTTTGAGGACCTTTTGTGAGCCCGTGGTATTGTATCACAATGGACTCTGCCAGGAACACCACAACATAATGGTGTGTCTGAAAGAAGGAATCACACTTTACTGGATATGGTGCGATAAATGATAAGTTTTGCTGATCTTATGATTTCCTTCTGGGGTCATTTTCTTGAAACCACCGCATTTACACTTAACCGAGTACCATCTAAATCGGTTCAAAAGACACCATATGAGATATGGATTGGGAAGCGTCCCAATATGTCTTTTATGAGGATTTGGGGGTGTGAGGCATATGTCAAGAAAATGTTTCCTGACAAGCTAGGCCCTAGATCTAATAAATGTTATTTTTTTGGATATCCTAAGGAGACCAAGGGATATTACTTATACCACCCAAATGACAACAAAGTGTTTGTTGTCAGGGATGATGTGTTCCTAGAAAAGGAATTTATTTCTAAAGGAATTAGTGGGAGGAAAATAGGGATTGAAGAGGTTCAAGCCCGATAAGAAAACATTGAACCAGTAGATGTACAAAAGGAACATAGAGATTCACAAGGTGTTATGGAATCTCAGTCTCCTCAAATAACATAAGGACCTCATAGATCTAGTAGGACACGCCTTGAACCTGAAAGGTTTGGATACCTTGTGACTCAGGAAGGTGGTGAGTTGATCATAGATGATGATCCAACTACCTATCTAGAGGCTATGGAGGGACTAGATTCTGAGAAATGGCTTGATGCCATGAAATTGGAGATGGAATCCATGTATTCCAACAAAGTATGGACTTTGGTGGAACCACCCGAGGGGGTAAAACACATATGGTGCAAGTGGGTCTTCAAGAAGAAGATCGACATGGATGGCAATGTGCAAAATTATAAAGGCAGATTGGTTGCGAAGTGTTTTCGACAAGTTCAAGGTGTTGACTATGACAAAACTTTTTCTCCAGTTGCCATGATTAAGCCCATCAGGATCATGCTTGCTATTACAGCTTACTATGACTATGAGATTTAGCAAATGGATGTTAAAACCGCATTCCTTAATGGGAATATAAATGAGGATGTTCACATGACACAACCTGAAGGTTTTGTAGATCTAAAGAATGTCAATAAAGTTTGTAAGCTACAAAGGTCAATTTATGGATTGAAGCAAGCGTATCGGAGTTGGAATCTTTGATTTGATGAGGAAGTCAAAGTATTTGGCTTTATTCAAAATGAAGATGAACCTTGTGTGTACAAGAAGGTTACTAGGAGCACGACCACATTCCTCATATTGTACGTGGATGACATACTATTGATGGGGAATAATGTCACAGCCTTAGAGAAGGTAAAGACTTGGCTTGGGAATACTTTCTCAATGGAGGACTTAGGATAAGCATCCTACATTCTAGGTATTAAGATCTATAGAGATAGATCTAAAAGGCTTCTCAGACTAAGTCAAAGCACATACATTGACAAAGTGCTAAAGCAGTTCAGCATGGAGAACTCAAAGAGAGGCAACATCCCTATGTTACATGGAGTCACCATCTCTAGAGCTTAATGTCCCCAATCTTGTAAAGAGAGGGAGCGTATGAATGGGATCCCATATGCATCAGCCATTAGATCCATCATGTATGCTATGTTGTGCACACACCCAGATGTCTCGTATGCCCTCAGCATGATGAGCAGGTACCAGTCAGATCCCGGGGATGCTCACTGGACACCTGTAAAGAACATCCTCAAGTACTTACGAAGGGCTAAGGATCAGTTCCTTGTATACAGCGGCGAGGAAGAACTGGTAGTAAGGGGTTACAATGATGCAAGCTTTCAAACTGACAAAGATGATTACAGATTACAATCAGGATTTGTATTTTTCCTAAAACAATGGAGATGTGAGCTGGAAGAGTTCCAAGCAAGAAACAATTGTCGATTCTACTACATAGGCCGAGTATATTGCTGCTTCACATGCAATAAAGGAAGTTGTGTGGATCAGGAAGTTCATCACTGAACTTGGTGTAGTTCCCAGTAGCTGTGATGCAATTGAGCTTTATTGTGACAATAATGGAGCTATTTCTCAAGCTAAGGATCCCAGATCACATCAGTAGTACTAGCACATATTGCAGCGCTTCCATCTCATATGAGAGATCATACAACAAGGAGATGTGAAGATTTGCAAAGTACCAACTAAAGGCAACATAGTTGATCCACTGACAAAGGCCCTTTCTCAGAAGAAGCATGATGGTCATGCTAGGTCACAAGGACTGAGGTTCCTAGGTGACTAGCTCTAAGTGCAAGTGGGAGTCTGTTGGTATGTATGCCCATAGAGAAAGTCATGTGATGATTGTAATGTGCTACTTTGTAAATGATTTGAATAATAATAAAGGCAATTTTCGATCTATATGTTTTAACTATTTATGATATGATAATGTAACATGATAGATGTCTAAAGAATTGTTTTACTCAATGACATATGCTTTTGGGTTGAGGACCTAAACGATGAGATCATAAGGATGTTAAGAGTATACTTTCTTGTTTAGTCCCTAGTCGGTTGTTATTGTGGAAATAACCATAGACAACAATAACACTAAAGACTAGATTGTGTTTTAGTTGATGAAAAAATCTCATTAGTCAAGATATAGTGATATCAAACCAAGCACATAGGTACTTGTTAGAGAACAAGTGTACCAGACAGACCCACCATGAGAATGACACATGGAACCATGATTTGGTAGTCACAATCATCTCTCACAGTAATGGTGATGAGTGTGATTCTTTGACCTGAAATCACTACACTCAACACATGTCATTGGGTACACTTTGACATCATCAAACGCAATCCTGAAACATGGGTTGTTATAAAGGTGATGATTGGCTAGCTTTGACACGTGGGGCTTTTGAGGGGTGAGTGATAGATATGGAATTTGTCCCTCCTAAGGGAGTTTGATGTCCATGGCCACTTGATGAGTAGGATTGAGAAAGGAATGTGCATGCATGTGTGAATAAATATGTGATATTGATGTCACACATATATCACCCAATCTACACTGAGATCATGGAAATGGATGAACATTGAAAGGATGATTGTACCATGCCTTGAGTTCATTCAGGACATTAGTGACAAATGAATTATACATTCATTGTAACACCATTCACAGATTGTAGGATTGAAAGTTGTTCTCCAACTTTCTATTTCACTTGGGTAGCACTGATGTGCGACTAGGCACCGCTCTTTGCTTGTGAAATCATAAGTGTTATGGACTTTCACTGCCAACGTGAAATGGACCTGTAGGGTCACACACAAAGGATTTAACTTGGAAGAGGAGTTTATCCACAAACAATGTTTAGATTGATTACTAAAGGAGTTTAGTAGTTCAATTAAACACGCAATCAATTGATAGCTCAATATCATAGTGTTCAAGGTGTTGGACTGATTGATTAGAGTATCAGACTGATTGAAACGGCAATTGACTGATTTTGCATAGTCTACACTCCCAACTGATCGACTCATGTGATGAACTGATTGGCTCAAGATAGGATGAACCGACCAGTTCAAGGGTTGAACCGATCACCTCAACTGGTCCAACTGAGCGAGTTGGGAAAGTCAGGTTGGCAAGAAATTTCTCTTCGTTTCACTTATCCAATTTGATTGGAACAAGGATTGGTATTTGGATCAAATTGAAACAAAAGAGGAAAAGTCAATCGGGAACTGACCAGGGCAGTGAACCGATCATTTCATAAGTGAACCGATCAGCTTAGGTCTCCAACCAATCAGTTCATTCTTGAAACGATCGGTTCAGCTGGCGCAGTTGATTGTTTTGTGGAAAAACTTGAACCCTTCTACTCCTGCTTTAATCCTGCATTGTCCGGGATAGAGAACCCAGTCCCATGACCCTCCTATATATAGGGGTATTGGGGGCTTCTCAAAGTACAACTTAGAACACCAATTGCTCTGCAAATTTATCATTCTCTCTTGTTTTGGTAACCGAGAGAGCTTGAGCAAGTGCTACCCGATAAGGGAGGCACAACAAGGACAAGACAACTATAGAAAACCGATTGGTAGCAGAAGAGTGTGGTAGTGACTAGTACACCAACAGGAGGGTGTGAATCCTTCTAATGCCTTGTGTGACAAGGCGATCGGAGTTCCAGGTGGTCTGTGTGGACTACTATAGAGGCGGGAGACTTCTGTCGCTCAGAGGACAACTGTCAATCCCAACAGTCCCGGTGAGACCAGGAGCTGCACAGACACGTTGCAATACTGGAGGTGAAGACCGTGCAAGCCGTGAGGTAAAGTCACCGAGCAAGCCTTGGGACAAGGTATGTTTCCACAAACCATCCTTCCTAATGTATAGACGTTGTCATGATTCCTTTTTCTTGGGTTCAGGAAGGAGAAATTTTTGTTTCCGCTGCTGTCACTGCCTCCTCTAAAACCCAACAGTTGGATGTCTTGCTAGTCTTTTGGTCTTAGAGTACTAGAGTCATCCCTATACACTCAAGTCTTTGGGGGTGCTCTTGTTGTTTTTTGTGTCTATGTTATCGATATGATGCCTTTGGCATCTAAGCCATGTATGTAAGATTTGGCATGTGTATATGTACATATATATGTGGAACATGTATCTCATGTTTTTGTTACAGGTTGATGATAGGAATGATGATGCACAATAATATAAGCACTGTAATATATGTGTATGTAATACATGTGTCCTATTGAGGACTTACATGTGATAAGTTTTTGGCTTTGGTTCTTTTAAGAAATCATTTTTTTAATTTCCTGTGTTTTTTTTCTAGTAATATGCATAGTTAGTGTTGATTCCACAATTTGGTTTTTGATTTATCTCATCTATGGCACGTCGGGGTGTCACACATTATCCCTATTTATTTCATCATTTAGATTTAGACTGATTCCAGAGACCCAAATTAGTTTAAAAACTAATGAGTTGAAGAATTTGTATAATTAACTCCCCAAGGCACTTTTTTTATTCAATGTTCATATCATTAAAGGCAAGCCATATGATATCTACAAGAAAGAGATCTTGCATAAAAGTACCAAAAAACACTCCTTTGGATGACCGATATAGCAGAAGACTCATAGTGGGATGTGAAAGGTAAATTTCAGCACCAACCAACTCTTGTAGTGGTTTTCTAAAGCCACTATCTGGGAAGGAAGCCATCAATCTGTACGAGCCCATGAAGATGTCATAAGAGTACATTGTAGTACTGTCACAGGAGATCACCATCTCATACCTTCTAAAGGCCACTTTCTAGCAAGGGATCTTGACCACACAACATGCCAACACGACACACACAACAAAGCACACCACTCACACTCAACAGACCAAACTAGACCCTACTACGAACACAGACTACACTACAAAAGGACTCAGTACTGAAAGAACAAAAACACAAACACAACACCAAACAGTTTGAGTGCACGCCCAGATGAGAGCCACCCGAACCGCCAAAAAAACTCACCCAGGAAAACCCTTGAGGAGGAGGTGTGCACCACCCTGGAGATTGTCGGGAAGAAGGCCTCACAAATGTTTGAAACCAGGGAGAAGAAGGGCCCTAGCGAGTGTGGGATGGGGGTAGAGGGAATATGGAACCCCACCACCACCCCAAACTACCTTTACGACCCCTACATGCTCAAGTACCTCTTGAGTGGATGACAAGGCAGAGGGACGGAGGCACCACTAGGAGCACAGACCCATGCTTGAGCTCTTGCCCTTGTTGACGAACCTAGGGGCGCCCAAACTCACCGGATAATAGTAGAAGCACCATAAACCAACCTGTAGAGGGAAGCAATGGGAAATAAGAGGGGGCTCACCTATCGAGATTCCATTCTATAGGTCTCCTACTTGTAGGTAGATCGCCAGTCGTCGCAAGAGGAGAGAGGATGACCTGTTGGGTGGTAGCCCAAGTGGCCAAGCAACCCGGTGGGAATGAGGAAGAGAAGGTGAAGGAGATAAGGGGGAGAAGGCCTCATCTAGTCATTGTCGGTTGCCCCTCCCTCGAACCATCGAGCTGTGTAACCTAGCCAATTTCCAGATCTCAAAACCTAGCCACCGCTATGTTAATAGATGTTTAAAAATAATGCTAAGTATATCAGCCCCCCAAGGCACTTAATTTGTTTAACATATTCTAGAAATTCACATAAAATGATTTTTCCAAAGCATTATATTTCTTGACTTCTAGACATATAATTTCATCTATACTAGGGAAAAAGGAATCAATATAATATAATTAAAAAATTATAAGAAAGGGGCAATGTTAATCTAGTTATCTACCTTCAGGTACGTTACCAAATCCTTCAATTACATAAGGTACAATGTAACAAACCAAATCAATTTTTGCAAATGTTAATCAAATTTACTCATATTGTGTTATGAAGATCTAAACTTGAAACTCCTAAGATCTATTGTTGTAATAAATCTTCTAGCTACCATTCACTTCTAACATCCTCTTCACAACAAGTCAAATTATTTATGATTTTTGGGCCAAGTGAGTTCAAAGATGGAGAGTGAAGGAGAACCTAGGTCAACTGTCAGTGTCTGGTTTGTCTATGATGAAGAGAACAATGGAGACCCTCAACAATGATTCAACTCCATACCCTTGGGTTCCACTGGGGTACACCTGACCTATGCAGATAGGAACTCCACTCATTGGAGATCTCCTAACAAGGATAACAATAACCAAAGCATGGAGGTAGTAACGTAACCTAATTCCCTAATCTTTAAGGATCTTGACAAGTCCCAAATGTCCAAATAAAGCAACCAATAAATCTAGAAACCTTCATACCAAGAAAGGTGAATGGGAATCAGGTTGAAAGTCATGGTAACACCAAAATAGAGGCAGACGACTGCGGCATCGTTTTGCAACTAGAAGACATCAATGTATCCATATAAAATGGCTACCTTTCGTTTGACCTAATGAAGTAATCTTTAAATGAATTTTTGAAGCCTTGACAATATGTTGTAGTCATCAAACTCATTTCTAGAGAAATAGGATTTCTCACCCTGAGAGATAGAATCCTCTTACTATGGAAGCGAGTAGGTTGATTCAACCTAATTGACATTGCAAATGATTATTTCATCATGTAACTCTAGGGAGAAGATGATTATATCAATGTGCACACATGAGGATTTGGCCCTTTTTTCATGTCCCACGGTTCAGAGATGGGATCAAAATTTTTCACCAGAATCAAAGTTTCCACCTAAGCTAGTGATCTAGATCTGGATTACTAACCTCCCACTCCATCTCAACCAAGAAGTACTATTAGAAGAGATAGATGATTGCTCGGGGAAGATGCTTATGGTTGATCTTAGAACTAAACTCCAAAGAAGAGGTAGATCACATGTATTGCAGTGGAGATAGATCTAACTCAACCACTTATCCCTACAATAATAATCTCTAGAACAACATATTGAATCCAATATGAAAACATACCTTTCATTTGTATGCACTATAGGAAAGCTAGACACATTGACTAGGACTGCGGGAAACACCTTGCTAAAGAAAATGCGGCAAGTCAATGTAGCCTTCAGGAAGGAAGGATAATTATAAATGAATTGTCAAGAAAAGAAGGTTTCTCAGAACGCATACGTGCTAAACCCATCCCAAGGAAACAAAGACAGAACAAACCAAAAACAAATACTAACAAGGCCATCATCAGATCTAATAGATTTCAAGAATTATTAGACTTTGATGAAGAGCAGGATATATAAGAAATCATAGAGGTGGAGTATGTGGCAGATAGAGTCACAAACTGTATCAACTGGAGTCAAATTAATACAAATTATAAGAAGAAAGTGGATCAAACAAACAACAACAAAAAAACAAATAGCATCAACACCCATAAGAAATAACACAATAGCTAAAAATCCAATCTACACCTCAACCTAAAACATCAAGACAATAGTCAATATAAACCGACCCATTCAGTGGCCCATCCTACATGAAACTTGATTATACTTGGAAGAATCCCATTGGAAAATCCCTTTGTAACTCCAATCTTCAACATGGGAAGTTCAAACCCTAAAGAAGGCCCTTCGTCAAGTTCACTAGGCTCAAGACTTACCATTGTGGGAATCCTCCTATGCAACAAGAAAGTAATGATTCAAGGAGAAACTGGTCCCCCATCAAATAGAAAGAGAGAGAAAACTTCAAACCTACAAGACTTGAAGGTCAAAGCACGGGCAATAGGATCATCCACTATTAATTTAGAAAAATGAAAACAATGAGATGGAACATCCATTGTATTTGTGAGAAGGATACACAAAATTCCTTGAAAGAACTAGTACAGAAGTACCAAATTCAACTACTAAGCATATATGACCCATGGTGTTATGCCACTAAATAAATAACCTTCACAAAGAAACTCAACATCTGGCACTCACATTGAGAGTAGTAATAGGCTTTTCTAGAGGAAGCTGGGTTCTTTAGAAAGACAATATCCACATTGATATTCTAATATCTCACAAACAATTTATCCACTACAGAGTTAATAATAATCACCTCTCTTCCTTCATTCACACTAGCACTACAAATGGTAGGAGTACATTTCTTTGGGATCATCTTGAGAACCTCGTGGAAAACATTTCCAACCACTATATTGTTATAGGTGACTTCAAGGTAGTGCTACACCCTTAGGAGAAGACAGGAAGTAACACTTTTGACTCCTCTATCAGAGACTTCAAGGAATCTCTTCAAACCTGCGGTCTAATTGATTTAGGTGCAAGAAACCCGAGAATGACCTTCAAAAGAGGTCTCCAACAAGAAAGACTAGATAGAGCATGTGAAGACCAACAATAGATAAATGATGTCTAAAATAGCTCCATCAAGTTAAATGTATTCACTCAGACCACACACCATTATTGATATCCTTCTTATCTCACAACTAAACTACTCCATAAAGAATTCAAACATACGTAGCATGGGACCTATGCCCTTCCTTTAAATCATCCCTTACTACTAATGGGAACAAACAAAAACTTTACTACAATAGCATCGAACCTCCTCAGTCAAGCAATGACATGGGACACAAAGACAAGGAGAAATAATATGTGAGTCAAAGACACTTTACTAAACAAGATTGAATGGTACCAATTAAACTATCACTCTTACACAATAAACTTTAACACAACTACAATCTCAATGAGACACAATTCTAGCTAAAGAAGAAGCTATGTGGTTGCATCAAGCCTGCTATGACTAGCTAAAGTTGTGAGACTCCAACATAAAGTACTTCCATTCATTTGTTAAAACAAGAAAATGGAGGAACAATATTGCAACACTGAAATACCCATATAAATCCTGGATTGATGATGCCAATTAGGTCAAAACTCTTATTTTTTATTTCTTTTCTAACGTTTATTAATTTTTGGATGACCAGAACAAAATCATTGCATGCTAATCCTTCATTGTCCTATTCCCTGGGTTGGATGCAACCCTAAATCTACTTTATCGTCAACCCCAAATGAAAGTGAGATTTGAGATTCCTTACACTCCATGGACCCTCTCAACGCACCTAGTCTGACAATATATGTTACGACCCCATCTGAGCTTAATTGGTAAACTAGGGTTTACCTAGACAATTGCAAAGATTAATTGGAATAATCATTCTTGAAATCTAATTAATGACGATAACACAATTAGGATGTTTTAACTATGATAAGAAGTCTAAATGTTCTTTTGTCTTGAGAATTAGGGTTTGAGAAGCATAGACCCTAATCGGCCCAAAATAGGGTTTTAATGACATATGAATACAGAATTTGATAAGTAGAATGTCTCACTAAATGATTTTTAGTATTTTATGTGTAATTATGATTTACTTCAAATTTGGATATGATTTGGATATATAAAATGTGAACAACACTGAAAAATATCAGAATTTATGAAGAATGTTCAGACCTGTTTGTCGGTCGAGTTTGCAACTCGACCGAATCTGCTGCAGACTGCATATAGTAGTGCACTATTTGATTTTTATTATTTATTGGTAACCATAAATGATCTCAAATTTTTACTGGAGGTATAATACTTCATTAGGTATAACATATAAAATTTCCAGAATTTTTGGAGCTTCTTTTAGCTATTCAGTAGGCGAATTACAGAAACTATTGTGAAACTGAATATTCAGCCAATATAATTAAAGTTGAGTGTTGGGTCAATATGCAATTGACCCAAGCAGCTCAAATTGACTTATATGAGCAACCACACACACAAGTAGCTCTCATTCTTCGTCATTCACTCCAGAGAAACGAAAATCTAGAGAGAGAGAGGGAGAGTTAGGGCTTGAGTGGAGAAAGAGGTGGAATTGCTGAATTAGGGTTTTGCGGTCCGAGGAATGGTGAAATCAAGTAAGTTTGAATTCTTTGCATAGACTTTTATGGTGAATCTTCTCTCTCATGTCAAGATTCCGTCCATGCTCTGATTGGATCCAAGATGATGTCGAAATTCCTTCTTTTCTCACCCTTTCTTCATAATCCCTCATTTTCAAGGTTTCCGAGTTGAATGGAAGAAGAATTGGGAGATTTGCTAGGGATTTGATATGAGTTCGAGATTCCCTGAGTTGAGCTGCAGTTTTGAGGTGTTTTCACACCTTAGGGTGAGTGGGTTCTTCCTTCAAACAGAGTAATGCACGAAATTTGATTATAGCATCCAAATCCCTAAATGCTTAGTATGCGATTCTAAACCCTGAAATGTCCGTTTGATTTAAGTTGTTGCAAATTGATATGATATGGATTCCTTCTCTGTTTGAATGACTCTTTGATGGTAGATTCACATCAGAAACATATACAACACATCCTAGTAAGAATGATTTTCAGATTTATACCATATGATGTAATTAGGGTTTAACCTAATTGAGATATCACTAGAGTTTCGACCTTATTGAAAAGGACTAGTAATCTTATAAGTATTTAGGATGTACCTCATGGGTTATCTTAATTGAATTTTATTCTTGATACATGATATCTCACTGAATGGTACGGAAAACCTAAATTTAGTTAAATTTCCATGGTTTCATATCTATATTGATTGTATATGATTTGTTGAAAACAATCTTTATTTAGTGAATGCTTATATCCTATGAAATCCTTATGAGAGCCATGTGACAAGTGAATGAGGCAAATGAAAAGGTGAATGAGGCGAATGAAACCCTAAGAGTAGGGTGTTGGCATATGATGAATGAATAAGGCAAATGAAACCCTAAGGATAGGGTGTTCAATGAATCATGTTATGGTGATATGAAAGGTCTCGATATGAGATGTGGTGATGCTTAATTATTGAATTGTATATTTCTAGTGCATTTAACTTTATATGCTTGTTCTCTCTGAGTTGATATCTACATACTGCAGGGCTTCTCATTTTCAATACATATCTCGTAAATTGCAGGTGATGAGATATGACATGCCCTAGAAAGGGATGTTACTAAGTCATGTTTAAAGATGACAAATGATGTATATGTGTTTTCTAGTGATGTTCAGAATGTGAAATAAGTATGAAATGTGATATTCATGTTTAAGTGTTTATATGTAAATCAGTTAATAGACTCAGGTGCCCCAACACCGTAGAACCCCATTGCGCGGTTTGTAGCTTTGGGGTGAAACGGTCATCCCTGGGGATACGCCCAGGAATCGGAGACTCATGTCCAACAAATACCGAATGTCTCGGTGACACGAAGTCTGAGAGGTAGAATTCCGGTCAGCCCTGGGGTTACGCCCAGGCATCGGCGAAAGTCTCGGTCATCCCTGGGGATACGCCCAGGCATCGGAGACTTAGAGACCCTCTGACTGTTCACTACAGGTTGCGGAGGAGTCCAGAGCACTCAGAGTTAGTGCAGTGAGGCCTTGTGAGCCTGAGAGTCCTGTGCAGACTAGGACGAGAAGTCAAACTTAGCATTTCCTGGGTGTGTCGCTAAGTCTTGTACGGTGGGCTCGTAGTGCACTGCGAGTTTCATATGCAGAGTGCACTGCATATGTTTGGGGCATAATCTAAAATATGATCATATAGGTTCACAGAGTTCCTTATAAATGAAAGAGTTAAGGAAGACTAGAGCATAGTCTTCTAGTAGTTATTCTTTGGATGCAATATTTACATTCTTTGTTATTTCAATTATATTGTTTAGAACTGCTCATTGTAGTATTTATTATTGTAAAATTTTATATCGCTTACTCAAGATTATATCTTTAATCACATTAGTGCATTAGTCTGTTTCCTTGAAGTACTCATTCACTGAGCGAGTAGGCTCACCCCTCTACTCAAACATTTTAGGGTTATCCGCGTGGACTTGAAGATGGTCGGAGCATCAGTGTAGATATGCTACAAGAGTTAAGTACAAGATTAGTTGAGTCAGTCGGTCCTTGTCACTCTATGTCCTCAGTAAGAGATAAGAGAGAGAGTTGTAATTACGATGTGTAATATTGTTCCTCTTTTGATATATATGCTAATTAGCAAGTTTTATGTATATAAAGTGTGAGAGACATCATGAATGTTTATACATGTATCTTTACTATTGAAGTCTGATTAGTAAAAGAAATGTTCAGATTCCCTTGTTAAGATGATTTATGTTGTTCAATGCGGGGAAACAAGAGTTTTAAAGAAAAGAAAAAAAAATTAAGGGTGTTCTTTGTGTTACATATAAATCCTATCTTATGCCCTAATCTCATGATTTGAGGAAATTGTGAGATCGGGGTGTAACAGCTTGGTATCAGAGCTTAGGGTGAGTTGTCAAGGACCATTAAGTTAGTAAGTTAGAGTCTTAAGTGTGGCAGATAGGAGATGTTTTGATGTTAGCTTGGGGGATTTGAGTAGTTGGATATCCTGGCCCGATATCTGAGTACTTGGATCAACCAGTACAAGCTACTCTGTCTATTCTCTCACGTATACCCTGGCCAGGTATACAGTGGAAGAATGGGCTAGAGAGGAACCCTAGAAATGTTAGGGTTAGAAAACGAGAAAAGAAACAAGAATTAAGAGCATAAATGTAAAAGGAGATAGAACTTACATTTCATAATGTTGTTTTTGTTGGAAATGTATATAAATGCTCTTATATGTTTGAATTGAAATATTCAATACTTTGAAATATGGGTCTTTAATATCTGTTGTACACTATGCAGTTGTAGCATTTATTGATTTCATTCTTTGTAACATGTAGATTAGAAATCATCTTTGAATGATCTTTCTTTAGTGGATAAGTTTTCTTCCACACTTTTGAGATGAATAGAAGTTGAGTAATCCTCAGTAGTTCTTGGCTTCAGGACTTCAGGTTTGGCCTGGTCCGGCTGGCAGGATGCGTTACTGGGATCTAATGAATCCTATCAATAGTATAATAAGAATAGAATTGGAATAATTAGACCCACATTAGTGTGAGAATGTACATACAGTAAGATGTTGAAACAGATGGGCAAGATCAGAACAACTAAGAATCAGTTGAAACTGGTATCTGAGGTTCAATTTTGGGGCCTCATATGAGAAACCCTTAATTGGGAATAATAGAACATGATATGAAGTTCATAATCTGTTTATTGATTAATATTATATGAGCTATACATATGAAATATAGAAAAGATATGTGAAATGTATGTATGGTTCAAGATAGCAAGAATCAATCATGAAGAATGAATCATATAATTGAGTATAATGCTTTTATGAACTCTAAAGCAAAGGCTAAGTAGAGAATAGGGTTGAGCATTCAATAGGTCCATAGAAGTAAAGAGTCTTCAAAAGAGTAAAAGTAAAGAGAATCGTATGAACATGTAATTCATAAGACTAGAACAACAAACTAGTTTCTAAGCAAAGAACATAGGTGTAGTTTAACGAATGAATAAGTCATACAAAGGTAGACTGTATTCAGGAGAGAAAAACTTGATTGAAAGAAAAACTATGTTTGACCCATGCATGATCCACTTGATTTAAAAATGAAGAATATGTAATGTATTCAACATGAGGAAAAACTAATAGAGGGACTATTAATTTAGAATGTTAACTTCACAATAGTATAAAGATAAAGGAGGAAATATGTGCAACATGGTATACATGACAATACATATGAATAAGCAACATGGTCATAAGAGAAAAATTTAGAATTAAAGATGACGGGTTAAAGAGTAGTATATGGTAAGAGGACTATGAAACGTAAGAAAGGGTTTGAAATATGATGGAGAAGTTATAAAATAAAGAGGTTGTGAGATTCAAGCAAGTGCTAATTAATCAAATATCTCTGTTGATAACTAAGTAAATCTATATACGAGAATGTATTAAGGGAATGTTTGAATACAAGTATTCCAAGTCTTAAAATCATCTTCTCTTTCATATATTCCTTAATGAGAGCAAGGTGGGAATGAAATGATAAGAGAAAATGAATCATATATGGTGCATAACTACCTTGGTGGGGTCATCTAATGAATGTAATAGTGACATACAATATGATGAAGTGCGATAAGAAATAAATTCTTGTGTGATAGCAAGAATGATGAATAATCTATTCCTATCTTAAATGCTACAATGTTAATGATGTTTATTGTATATAATCATATGAAAAGGATAGGTAGCAAAAAGTAAATAAGTAATGAATGAGCAGAGAGATATGGGAAAACACTAGCTTTGTGTAATATGTGAATTTTTTTTTACATGTATGATTTGTTGAAGGCATATTAAGGTATGAAAGTTGGTTCTACATATGATTTCAGTGTATTTGTGCAAGCTATGTGTTAAATTAAAGGCGTATGATAGTTGTAGTAATTCATACCTAATATGCATCTTACTATTGTGTATTTGTGATATGGTGATACGGTTTGGATGATGTCAGAACACATGGAGAGATACCCTGAACAAGGTAGTCATACTTATTCACTCATATTAATAGGAAGGGATGATAATCAGATTGTCTGGACAAGTAACCCTAATGAGGTGTAGCTTTTTATACCTAGATCTAATATAACTGAGTGATGGTAATTGAGTATGATTAATGCTTGAATGACTGATAAAATTGTGGATTACCTTATTACTGTTGTTTAAACCCTAAAATGATATAATACGATGGTTACACTTTGAATTGTGTGTGGGCCTATAACCCACAGGTCCCAGGATCGAAACAGGATAGTATCGAATGAGGTGGTAATGCTTCACCTCATGCATCCATGACCCAATGGGGATGCCAAGAGTAGTATTGTGCAATTGATTGTTGAATCTAGTCTTTTAATTCAAGATTGTTTTGCTATTTGAATAGCACTTTATTAAAGTTTAAAACAGTATGGTGAACTCGCTTTTGTCACTTAAAGGTGATACAGAACAATAGAACTTTCTGAGCCGCATAAGTTGAGATAGTTGTATCAGAGTATCAGAGTTGCGCAGCGAAAGCATGGTGGTTTATCTTTGCATTCTATGTTTGACTGTGGCATAAAGAATTTGCTTGATATCATTGAGAACTATTTGAAATATGTTGTGATTTAGTAAAGAATTAAAAGATCTAATGTTGAAAACTACATTCAGGTATGAAATATAAGAATATAATGACATGGAAGGCTTTAGAAGCTTAGAATAACCTTGAATGTATCTTTCTTGTAGGTTTATGTTTCGAGGACGAAACATTCTAAGGGGGGGAGAGTTGTTACGACCCCATCTGAGCTTAATTGGTAAACTAGGGTTTACCTAGACAATTGCAAAGATTAATTGGAATAATCATTCTTGAAATCTAATTAATGATGATAACACAATTAGGATGTTTTAACTATGATAAGAAGTCTAAATATTCTTTTGTCTTGAGAATTAGGGTTTGAGAAGCATAGACCCTAATCGGCCCAAAATAGGGTTTTAATGACATATGAATACAGAATTTGATAAGTAGAATGTCTCACTAAATGATTTTTAGTATTTTATGTGTAACTCTGATTTACTTCAAATTTGGATATGATTTGGATATATAAAATTTGAACAACACTGAAAAATATCAGAATTTATCAAGAATGTTCAGACCTGTTTGTCGGTCGAGTTTGCAACTCGACCGAATCTGCTGCAGACTTCATATAGCAGTGCACTGTTTGATTTTTTATTATTTATTGGTAACTAGAATTGATCTCAAATTTTTACTGGAGGTCTGAAACTTCATTAGGTATAACATATACAATTTCCAGAATTTTGGAGCTTCTGTTAGCTATTCAGTAGGCGAATTACAGAAACTATTTTGAAACTGAATATTCAGCCAATATAATTAAAGTTGAGTGTTGGGTCAATATGCAATTGACCCAAGCAGCTCAAATTGACTTATATGAGAAACCACACACACAAGTAGCTCTCATTCTTAGTCATTCACTCCAGAGAAATGAAAATCTAGAGAGAGAGAGGGAGAGTTAGGGCTTGAGTGGAGAAAGAGGTGGAATTGCTGAATTAGGGTTTTGCGGTCCGAGGAATGGTGAAATCAAGTAAGTTTGAATTCTTTGCATAGACTTTTATGGTGAATCTTCTCTCTCATGTCAAGATTCCGTCCATGCTCTGATTGGATCCAAGATGATGTCAAAATTCCCTCTTTTCTCACCCTTTCTTCATAATCCCTCATTTTCAAGGTTTCCGAGTTGAATGGAAGAAGAATTGGGAGATTTGCTAGGGATTTGATATGAGTTCGAGATTCCCTGAGTTGAGCTGCAGTTTTGAGGTGTTTTCACACCTTAGGGTGAGTGGGTTCTTCCTTCAAACAGTGTAATGTACGAAATTTGATTATAGCATCCAAATCCCTAAATGCTTAGTATGCGATTCTAAACCCTGAAATGTCTGTTTGATTTAAGTTGTTGCAAATTGATATGATATGGATTCCTTCTCTGTTTGAATGACTCTTTGATGGTAGATTCACATCAGAAACGTATACAACACATCCTAGTAAGAATGCTTTTCAGATTTATACCATATGATGTAATTAGGGTTTAACCTAATTGAGATATCACTAGAGTTTCGACCTTATTGAAAAGGACTAGTAATCTTATAAGTATTTAGGATGTACCTCATGGGTTATCTTAATTGAATTTTATTCTTGATACATGATATCTCAGTGAATGGTACGGAAAACCTAAATTTAGTTAAATTTCCATGGTTTCATATCTATATTGATTGTATATGATTTGTTGAAAACAATCTTTATTTAGTGAATGCTTATATCCTATGAAATCCTTATGAGAGCCATGTGACAAGTGAATGAGGCAAATGAAAAGGTGAATGAGGCGAATGAAACCCTAAGAGTAGGGTGTTGGCATATGATGAATGAATAAGGCAAATGAAACCCTAAGGATAGGGTGTTCAATGAATCATGTTATGGTGATATGAAAGGTCTCGATATGAGATGTGGTGATGCTTAATTATTGAATTGTATATTTCTAGTTCATTTAAGTTTATATGCTTGTTCTCTCTGAGTTGATATCTACATACTGCAGGGCTTCTCATTTTCAATACATATCTCGTAAATTGCAGGTGATGAGATATGACATGCCCTAGAAAGGGATGTTACTAAGTCATTTTTAAAGATGACAAATGATGTATATGTGTTTTCTAGTCATGTTCAAAATGTGAAATAAGTATGAAATGTGATATTCCTATTTAAGTGTTTATATGTAAATCAATTAATAGACTCAGGTGCCCCAACACCGTAGAACCCCATTGCGCGGTCTGTACCTTTGGGGTGAAACGGTCAGCCCTGGGGATATGCCCAGGCATCGGAGACTCGTGTCCAACAAATACCGAATGTCTCGGTGACACGAAGTCTGAGAGGTAGAATTCCGGTCAGCCCTGGGGATACGCCCAGGCATCGGAGAAAGTCCCGGTCAGCCCTGGGGATACGCCCAGGCATCGGAGACTTAGAGACCCTCCGACTGTGCACTACAGGTTGCGGAGGAGTCCAGAGCACTCAGAGTTAGTGCAGTGAGGCCTTGTGATCCTGAGAGTCCTGTGCAGACCAGGACGAGAAGTCAGACTTAGCATTTCCCGGGTGTGTCGCTAAGTCTTGTACGGTGGGCTCGTAGTGCACTGCGAGTTTCATATGCAGAGTGCACTGCATATGTTTGGGGCATAATCTAAAATATGATCATATAGGTTCACAGAGTTCCTTATAAATTAAAGAGTTAAGGAAGACTAGAGCATAGTCTTCTAGTAGTTATTCTTTGGATGCAATATTTACATTCTTTGTTATTTCAATTATATTGTTTAGAACTGCTCAGTGTAGTATTTATTATTGTTAAATTTTATATCGTTTACTCAAAATTATATCTGTAATCACATTAGTGCATTAGTCTGTTTCCTTGAAGTACTCATTCACTGAGCGAGTAGGCTCACCCCTCTACTCAAACATTTTAGGGTTATCTGCGTGGACTTGAAGATGGTCGGAGCATCAATGTAGATCTGCTACAAGAATTAAGTACAAGATTAGTTGAGTCAGTCGGTCCTTGTCACTCTAGGTCCTCAGTAAGAGATAAGAGAGAGAGTTGTAATTACGATGTGTAATATTGTTCCTCTTTTGATATATATGCTAATTAGCAAGTTTTATGTATATAAAGTGTGAGAGACATCATGAATGTTTATACATGTATCTTTACTATTGAAGTCTGATTAGTAAAAGAAATGTTCAGATTCCCTTGTTAAGATGATTTATGTGGTTCAATGCGGGGAAACAAGAGTTTTAAAGAAAAGAAAAAAAATTAAGGGTGTTCTTTGTGTTACATATAAATCCTATCTTATGCCCTAATCTCATGATTTGAGGAAATTGTGACATCGGGGTGTAACAATATAATAGCTTTCTTCCTTCAAAAGTATTAGCATCTACTCAAACACCAGCTTTGTGACTTGATATCTTAACCCTTTACTAGAAAGAACCTCGATCATCTACATCTGACTCAATGCTAATCTTAACTCCAAAGTCCCCATGTCTGGAAACATGTTCCCCCCTTCACCCCATCTCACTCAACAATGTCAGCACCAAGCTCCTTTCGAACATTATAGCAAAAAAAACCAAACCCTACCTACAAGACTAGATATTGACATTTCAATCAAGTTTTGTTCCTGACCAAAGAATCAACGACAAGCCTTGTATGGGAAATCATACACTCAATCGAGAAAAATCATGCAAGAAAAACATTATGACAAAAAAACTTGATCTTATCAAGACTTTTGATAGGATGGGCTGGTGTTTCATCCCCAAAACTGTACAGGGAACATCTATACTAGAAAATCTCATCTCTATAATCATGCAAGTCATCACTTTATGCAGTACTTACATCCTTTGGAATGGAGAGAACATCATACATTTCAAACCTTCGTGTGGTGCTAAGTAAGGAGGTCCATTGTCTCCATATCTCTTTCTTTTATTATTATAAAGGTTTAGTCAACTGACTAGGAGTGAAGAAGACAGTTTGAAGGAAATTACCTTAACAAGAAAAAATGAACATTCACTCACACCAACATCATAGACGATATCATCCTCTTCAATATTGGTTTTTCAAATCACTTCCAGGTCTAGGTCTTTTCCTAGTCAGTCTTGGTAAATCCCCCAGGCGGCGTATTTTTTTAAAACGAGGTACTTGCCATTATACTAGAACCATTTTTCTATGTCTACATGCATTCAATAAAGCTTCTAGATGGCTTCTATCTGAAAATAAATTGATCATCTTCTTCTCTTGCAGCACCCCAAGACCCATGCAAAGCCTCATTTGTAGGCTAGAAAATATATAGGAAACGAAAGATATGGACAGAAACCTTAGCATCCCGATCATTCATAGAAGAAATTCAAAGTAATACTTCAACGAAATCATTGCTAAGAACAACACCAAATCACAAGTTGGTTGAACCACACACTTTCATTTATGGGGTGCATTACATTACCAAAATCCATCCTTCTATCTCAACTGACATACACAATGCAATGAATGGTGTTACCTCTATCTACATGTGATAAAATAGATAGACTATCTAGGCATTTCATTTGGAATGGTTCAAAATCTACTCATCACATGAACATGGACCTAGCCAAATATCATTCGCAAGGAGGATTGGGAATACGACAAATAAGTGAACTCGACAAAGCTCTGGTAATGAAGATGGGTTGTTTTTTCCTCCAGGATGAACCAATGCCAATGATTATGCTTATGAAATAAATATACATAGGACCAAATGGATTCTTATCATTAGGATCTCACACTTAGAAATCCATATTTTCCTGTCTAAGATTATATAAAACATACTCCAAAAAGATGATTCTATTAGGAACATACAATAATGTCTGGTTAGATTAATGGGTAGGAGATGGTTCCATCACTTCACTAAAACCAAGGAAAATAATTCCAAAAGATATCCTCGACCTCAAAGTTTCCTATCTTGTAACAAATGATGGATGCTAGGGCAAAGGTTTCCTACATGACTGGTTCATACCTAAGACAATCACCACCATTTTGCAAATGCCCATTCCTAGAAACGCCTTCATTGATGATCATTATGTTTGAAACCCTCCATTGATAGATGCTTCACCACCATATCTGCTTACAACATCCTTACTTCCTCTAACAACACATTAGAAGACTCATGTTGCTTTGAGCTCATTAGGCAATTTGCTATACCTCTAAGATGCAAACCTTTCCTATGGTTGGTCCACCATGATTGGCTTATCACCAGCCATCTTTGTTTCAATAGACACTTGTATTCAGAACCCAAATGTCCTCGATGTGACTCAAATGATGAGACCACATTACACACCTTAAGAGATTGCCATACCATAAAATCCCCCTGGATACTTATTCTATGCCTCAAGCAACATTTTTCTTTGAGACCGTCTCACCTACATAATGGTTACTTTACAACATTGAATCTCTTATTTGCATCACAAAATAGACCATAGTATTTTCCACAACTTCTCACTTACATTGGAGATTCAGAAACAATTCAGTCTTCAACAACTTATTAAAACATGTAATTCACATGCTTCCCTCCTATGCAATGGAAGTAAAATCTCTCCAAATAGCAATGATCACAACCACTCTGCCAAAACTATATCAGAATTCATAAACCCACAGGTATCCGTCCCACAACACACGCTTTTGCTCAATGTAGACAAGGCACTCAACATTGTAAAAAACATCTTCAACACAAGTTACATCTTTAGAGACCAAAAATGACATTGGATACCTGGGAACACCACACACATAGAAGGTTTATATCCCCTCATGGGAGAACATCATGGAATCTCAGATGGCATATAGACAAAGACATCTATTTTCCAAACCATATCAGATAACCATAGAGTCAAGGATAGCAGAAAAACTCATAAAGAATCACAAGCCATTTCCATACAAATATAACCTAATTGTCAACCAAATCATCCAAAGAGACAAGGAATCCAATGTTCAAAGCATTTCACATCTGAAAAGGAACCAGAAAAAGTTAGCAAAAGAACTTGCAAAACATTGCCTAAAGCAATTGGATGATAATGGTCGTTGGACATGTTGTTCAAAATTCTTACAAGAATACTATGTCAAAGAACATGGATTCTTCTTACCAAGAATGTGATAAAATCAGCCCTTTAAGGACATTTTTACCCATGTAACCAATTGAGCCCAACTGGATTTCGCCAAATAAAACATCCTCTTCGCAAAAACCCTAAAATATGAGTCATATAAAGAGAGAAATTAACATTAGGTGTCATTTTAATCTATGTGGTTAGCAGGTTGAGGAAAGGATAAGAAAAGAAGATATCATAAAAGATAATCTAAAGAAGTAAACTTACCTTTTTTGTCTAAGAGGGAAAGCTAGACATGGATATGCCCAACAATTCTAACTCCATCAAAAAGCATTAGAATTCTATTCTTTTCTAAAACAAATGACCTATCTATACATAGAATGAGTCGTGTTTAAATTCATATATAATTTGAAGTTCTTAAGCCTCTTCACAATATTTTTTAAGAAGAGTTTCCATCCTATTCTAGTATTTTTTTTGACATGGTAGTTTGTTTGATTTTTGAGGGGAATTTATGTCAACTTCACTTTTTGTCTAAGACTATTTGGAGATCAAGTGAACTCCCTGAGAGCGAGTCTTGTCAACCTGCAATTTAGAGTTGGGTTGATTTTTCTTACACTTTTCCTATTTTAAAAATAAGAAAGAAGTGACTTTAGCACACTTTTATACAAAAAATTATAGATATAGTTCTCCTTGTAAAAAATTCTCCAAATAGCAAACGTTGTGTGGAACCCACCATCAAAAATGATGTCTAAGGTATTCCAGTTTTGAAAAAAAGTTTCAACAAAAAATTATACTAAACTTGAAATGACTTATCATGACGTCATGTAGTTCATCCTACAATTTAGATAGAAATTTTCATTCTCAGTAAGAGAAAAATGATTTTGAACTCTAAAAATGCTAAGTATCTTGTTAACAAAGATCAGAGACTGTCTCTTGGAAAATAAGGTAATCTTGACTGGTAAAGATTGGAATGTTGTTTTTCAACTATCAATCACAACACATGGTATGAGTCTCCCTATAAAAATTGAAATTTCAAAGATCTAATCTTGTAATCAATATTTATTATTCACTTTTGCCCTGAGTTCTCTAATACGGGGACAAGTTAAGGATAGTCAATCAGTCATCTGATCCTTTGAATTTGGCATGCAGCCTCAAGAGCACGATGAACTAGAATCTCGGTGGGGTAAGAAAAATAGTTATTATTCACTTCCAACATTCTCTTCACCAGAACCCTAAAAGAGTTGAGTCAAAAAAAGCATTGAGAGAAATTACCATTGGCATCGTTTTGATCCATGTGGTTAGGAAGAAAGGATAAGAAAAGATATCATAAAAAATGATCTAAAGAAGTAAAGTCACCCTTTTCTCGTCTAAGAGGAAAAACTCAAGTTGGATGTACCCAACAATTCCAACTCAATCAAAAAGCCTTAGAATTCCATTTTTTTAAATAAATGAAATACATAATAAGTTAGATGAGTATCCCTCACATTCATACTCACATATAGATGGTAAACCTAATTGGTGGTTGTTCATTTTAACATTTTGATAATTTTTTTCTACTCTCATCTTGTTGACTTGACTTTTTGTCCCATTTTACCATGATATTGTGTTTTTATGATCTGGTTGTAGGTTTGGTTTCTGTGGGGAATTTTTAACTAAACTTTTTCCGTCCCATTTTACCACACTTCAAAAAAAAAACTAATATACAATGGCATTCCTTGTAATATATTTCTCCAAATAATACACTTTGTGTGTCACCCGTCACTTAAGTGACATTCTATGTTTCCAGCTCAAAGAAGTTACGTTGAACTTCAAATGACATAGCGTGGCATCGTGTAATTCATCATGAAATTCAAATATAAATTTTCATTCTCGGTCGGAGAAAATAGATTATGGAATTCTAGAAATCGTAAGGATCTTGTCTACCTTCGCAAGTATTGACAGATAGAGACTGGACAATCCAATCTAGACTATCAATCAAGACAACTGGTATGATACTCCCTACAAAAAGGGGAAACCTATCACAATTTCCATCATCATATATGTATACTTACATTTTAAATAGTCAAAGTCTACAACAATCTTGACAATCTATGTAAAGCACAACCTAGCTTATCTAGACTTTTTTCAACTCCTAGTGGAATAAATATGAAAAGAATTTGCAATTCAAAATAATTGACAGTTAAAACTCCACGGAAAGGAAACAAGAGATAAACAAAGCAAATGACCTAGTGTTGTGTTTTGCAAAATTTCAAAAGCAAAGACAATGTTTTAGTCTCATTGAGAGATTCTTACACTTTCCTTCTTCTTATATATGAGTTCTTGTCCATACGGTAATTGAGGAAAATAAATAGATAAGAGTTTCACACGCGCATGGTGGGACAGCCCAACTGGATTTGGGTCGGACGGATCCGAAAACTCTTTAACTGGGTGTGTCGATGCATGTCGCGTCCCGTGTGCAGGAAGGCACAAATTCGGTCTCACACTTCTTCGTGGTTTGTACCATTTCTCGAACAACACCTACCACTCACAATTCTTGATATATGGTGATATTTTATGATTTCGTTGCACGCTACCCGCTAATTAAAAAATTCACAAATCTGTCCCCGCAAAGTCGCAAGATGTTTGTACCCGTGACAACGAGGTTTTATTTGCAATGACCAATGCTTGTCTTGATTCAAAGAATTTAACCACAAACTGGGAAGAGTTACGTTAATTAAGATAAATTTTGATGGGTGTTACCACTCACCAGCTCCGTTGGTTCGATGTACGTACCACAAAAATGGTAGATTAAATGTACCTATTTGGCTGTTACATAGAATTAAGGAATTGTAGGGTTGATTAACGTTACAGTACGGAATCATTATCAACATGCATCTGATTTGGTTCAAGGTATTTACGCGCACGTCCGACGTGGGCAGGACCACATGTAGCGTGAATCCGAGTTTCTTGGCAGTTGGTGACGGCGGCAGTTTGCTGTAATATTTAGCTGGCAGCTCCACGTCGGAAAGGTTGGCTTATAACCTTCCCGTTATTTAGGACTGAGAACTCATCAAATCACGGACCCGCTTGCCATCTACATCTGCTAGTTGCGTGGAAGTGTTTTATTAATAGCCGACCGGCTTAATTATGGCTATGCTATACATTCCCGTCCACCCACCTGGTCATGCACCAAGTGGTTGGGATGTGTGATAATGTTGATGTGGCAGAAAAAATAAATACACCATGAAAGAGAAAAAAATTAAAGAAAGAAAAATATTTTGGACATAAATTTTAAATCATAAGAAATTTTAGGTCAAAATAAATAACATTAGGTTCATCATAAAAAAATACTTTCTATCAAGACTAATGTGGACGTACTTTCGAAAAAATAATATTATAAGTATATTATGAGAGGAGAGAAGTATACAAAAGTACAATATGTTTTCGGGTACTATTCTCAGATTGACTATTCAGGTACAATATTTATTGTCTCTTTGTTTCTTCATATTTCATATTATGCCATACATCCATATATATTGTACATTTTATCATTTATATAAATTTTTGCATACATTTAGAAAGTAGCATTTGACAAAAATTATATACAAGGATATCCACACATTGAACAAGAAGTGCAGTACTAATAGCCAAATTTTATAATAAAAGCTACACTACTAGAACTACAGTACTAACAATCACATTCTATTTTTTTAAAGTATTCACATTCGTAATATGTACAGACGTACAATACTAATTGCCTCCTTATTTTTCACACTCAATATTTTGTCACAAATCCATAAGTATTTTACATTTTATCATTTATATTAATTTTTACATACATTCAGAATGTAACGTTTGACAAAAATTGTATACAAAGATTCACACACATTCTACTAGAATATAATACAAACAGTCACATTTTGTAATACAAAGTATATTACTAGACGTACAGTACTAGAGGTACCGTACGAGACATGATAACAATATAAGATTTGATGATTTTGTTAGTACAATACGAGACATGTCATGTATAAAAGAATTTCGATAACCACATACCATACTTATATAAACTAATTCACATTTCACTAAAAACATACACATTTTACTAAATTATAGTACTTTCAACTATTGTTTAAGAACAACTAATACTTGATACTTTTCATTCAAAAGTACAGTACTAAACTCATAGTTAATGTTAGCTCAATCGAGTCCATAGATAAACAATTGTTATTGTATATGATTTGGAGGAAACACAAAGGTGATGTATTATACACACGAGTATTGTACTTCTGTACCCAGAACATGTGTATGATATCCTAAAATATGGATATTATATTTCTCGCGTATTATCATTATTTTCAAAATATGTCAACACTAGTTTTGTTGGAAAGTATTTTTTATAAAAATTCTAAAGTAATTTATTTCATCAAAAAATACACTCCGAATTGAAAGTTACGGACAATTTTTTTTCTTCTCTCTCTTCTACTTCTATCATTCTTTATTATTTTAATTGTTACTGACAACATGACAACATGTGTCGGCTCTCATATTCCAAAACTGGATGGAGAGCAGGTGGAAAAGTGACTCTGCCTAAAAAATTTCCTTAATTTTAGGTAGCAGTTGTGCTGTCTTGATAACCGTAAAACACTCTGGTCATAGCTGACCCACTCTCCGCATCGAAGTGCTCATGGGAGAATTTTTTTTGGATAAAAGTACACAAAACTTATTTCACACATAAGGTTCGAGTTCTTAGCACTACCAGCTGTGAAGTTTTTCAAAAATGTCCAAAAAGATATGTACAGTGATGCTATCACTCTTAAGCCTATGAGTAGTATTTCAGTAGATTAGTTTTTTGTCATCTAAAAGGCCAGTGGCACAACTTCTTGTCCCTTTATTTCCTTTTCATGTAATGTTTTCAGAAATTTCAGTGGAACATTTTACACATACTTATACACCCGAAAAACACATACAAAACTTTGTAAAATGTGTTTCACACAGACGCAGTACGTGTTTACACACAGTTAACACAAAAATATCACACACCGATATACCAAAGGTTTGACTATTAGAAACGTTTTTAGGCGGTCATTACACGAGGGTACGGCTTAGTTTGTCTACCCCCGATATTTGGAATTATATTGACCGCGAGCTTAACAGCTGCTAGTTCGATGAACAACAACCATTACTGAACCATTACAATATTAAATATGGCCCGTGCACATGGATGCATACGCTACATCGTGCACCGAAGACAGGACCACAGGGATCCAAGTTTCTTGGCAGTCATCGGTGTCGGCATCAGACCCTCTAGCCATGATATGTATGGTCGCTGCTAGCTGTGCCACGTCGTTGAGCAAATAAAGCTGTAGAAATATCTCCAGCGAGGCTGCTTCAGCTAGAAGATATTTATTTCTAGGCAATAGGTTCTAGTTAACATGCATTAATGGGCCATCAAGTTGACTGCGTAGGTCCACGTAGACATATTAATCTGGGGCATCGAGTTAGGTTTGGTACGTTCTGACCCGAGTGTGAGTTTTGAGGGTGCAACTCAAAACATCAAATTTAAAATGTTTAATGTAAAAACAAACCCAACCTAACCTAACGGTTTACGGATCAACCTATAGGTATCTACACAATTGGTAGTGAACTATAAATTTTGCGGAATATAAAAAGTAAATTGCCTATTATTTGCTTGCTGCACTAGTTTATCTACTATATATCTATAATAAGTAGTTGTTGATATTTCATATTGAACATAATCAAGGAAACACATAATTCTTATAAATTAGCATTTAAGAACTAAAAAAGAGTTGAACCACTTGCATTTGACTTCAAACATAACAAGAAATCACCTCGTTATTGAAAACATTAAAATCAAAATTAACTTCCCTTTCTTACCATAAAACATCTAAGAAATTAAGTTCTCCACATCTAATGTAAAATAAACATATATCTATCTTGACATTTTGATCAACATAAATTGAAATAAAAAATGCAAATCCTAATTTTTATTATCACTCGTTCAAATTTGAAAATGCCCTCAAGACAAAACACTTAGAATATTTTTATATACGCATGGATGCAAATTTAGGCATGTGGATTACAATTTTCTCACAAGAATAAAGTCACACCCACACTACTATATAATTTGCTAAGGACTAAGGACAAATTCTTGACCAATAGTTATGAATCCTAGACCAAGCGACAGTGGTCATGGTCGATCCTTGACCAGCGTACGCTTGACAAAAGCTTGGTGATCAATATTAATTGGTAATTTTTTATCCCTAACTAATAGATATACAAGTCTTGACCAGCCAACACAACGATCAATGACTGATTTTGACCCATCCAAATAATGTTCACACACTTTTGAACAACCATGTTTTCAAGCATATGACTTTTAATATAAGTACACCATGAGAACTTGTCATTCATCATGTAACAACTAAACAAACTTTAAAACTCAAAAATATTTCATTTAAATCTTAACTGTATATATAGAAAATACATGATTGGAGCATCATGCATATCTAAAATAGTAAGATGTTTCTTATGAAGTCTCTTTTACATAGTACCTCATATATGTTGGTTAAATTAGACATTATTATAATCCCTTTGTTTTGATGATGACAAACATTTCATTCTTGTGGATCTAACGTGCTACTTGAGTGTTGCAGGAATAAGGTCGATGACAAATACTTGGAAGATCTATATGCTAAAAATTGCTTTAAGTCATGAATGTAATCAAATGTAAAAACTTGTACAAATATATAATGTACAAGTACTTAGACATCATGTAAATCAAGTGTTAGAACTTTCCTAGCCAATCACAACACTTAGATAGGTCATCCCCTAAAATAGTGTCACATCTGCACACTCATACACACACTTGGTACTTGGTTTAAAACATTAAAATAGGGTCAATCTCGGTAGACAAAATTCTCGACCGAGACACTCTCGATCAACAAATTCTTCGACCGAGAATGACCCAGGTAGCTATTAGACACAACAGACAAGGTAGTTGGGAGTTGGAATAGAACGTTATATACACTTGCTCCAGACAGTCCCTCGGTCGACAAGTCCTCGACCGAGAAGGACTCTCGGTCGACAATTCTTCGACCGAGATGAGTTCTGACTGCACTTTTCAAAGTTAATTAACTAGTCGTTGTTAAAGCAACTAATGGTTACCTAACGGCTAGTTAAGCACTAAGAACCCCCTAGAAAGTGTCTAGAACGTCCTTAAGCATCCATAGGCCATTTCTATAAATAGGACAAGTCATAGGACACCCACAATACACTTGTGCTACACTTGAGCATTCATACATGCAATTGGCAATTCATTCTTGTGAGCAATTAAACAATTCCAACATTGGCTATACATTTCCATTGCTCTAAATTCATGTCCTATAGGCTAGCATCTTGTAACCACCCCGCCTCCTGGTAACCCCCAATTAAGGGAGACCCAAAGGTCAGAGTCATTATTCAATTAACATGATCAAATGTTCGACAAATAATCAATAATAATTATGAAATTCTACTAACTAACTGGAATTTGGAATAAAATTAAAATTTTACTTCCTTTGAAAACTTTGGAAATCTATCTATCCAGATCTTGAATTATTCTATCTAATCCTCCTTGCACTTTATTTCTTATTTCCACAATGTGTCACTTTACTGTTTGTTCTTTCAATTGTTGTTCCTAAAACACCGACAAACAAAATGTTGGTCAGTATATCTAAATATACTGGTATGTGGGGACAACCAAAAGTTTGCACATATGGATAAAAATCTAATTATCACAATCAAATTAATTAACCAGCCAATTTACATTTTCCAGTATGACATTCTCCATCGCTTTTTCCCTAACCCTGGCATACCCACCTTAGGGTTTCCTTTGCTAATGACTTAAGGCTACCTTCTCAATCCCGAGCTTGGTGCCTGGGGTCACCACTCATGGTGCCCTCTAGCCATGCAATATCATAGGCCACCTTCTCATTCCCGAGCTTGGTGCCTGGGGTCACCACTCAAGGTGTCCATTGGTCTACCCATCTGGGCCTGACCTTTGGCATCATCCATCAGGGTAGCATGTAGGTGCGAGAATACATACTTCTATTATTAATGTGATAATCATAGTGACTTTATAGTTTGCAAGTATGAACATCCAAACTGATAATTTGCATTCAATGCGGTTAACCATCCGGAAAATCCTCGGGAAAACTAAGGCGGTTATTCATAATTAACCACATACCTGATCTGACGATTTGAACAGAAATATCCATGCAAATAAGAATCCAAGCAAGCAAGCATTTTCAACAAGATCCTGAAATAATCACATAATTCCCTTTTTATTATTCATGTCATCAAGATCCATTAAACCTAGCTCGCTTCCTAGGGTTTCTAATTTACCTTTAGGGTTTTCTTTTGCAATTAGGGCTTCCCTTCATCTTTTACTATTTTAAACCCTAATTATTTCCACATCTAATCCTCAATTTTGGATTTAAGGCATAATCAGCCATTATATAAGTCCATTAAGCCTCTTTTCATTAAATTTACCATTTTTATCCTCTTTAACCGATGACAAGGTCATTATGCTCGTTTATCATCAATTTGTAGTTCATTATGCTCTAATACTCATATGAACGTTATTTATCATTAATTCTACCTCGATTCATTCAAAAACCCTAATTTCTATATTAAGGCTATTTATCCACAAATTAGGAACTTTAATGCTCGAAATAGCTTAGAATCATTATATGTTATCTTTCTTCACCACTTTGAATAATTAAAGCTATTAAGAGTCAAATTTACCAACATTAGGGTTTCAAGGCCCATTAAAGTATTATTCATGCACATTAAACTCAAAATTAATCTAATTACATGCAAAGTTCATCCTTTTTTATCCTAATGTTCCCTTTCATCATTAACAGGTTAATACCAACTCTAAACATCCATTAAACCCTTATAAATATATTATTCATCTCAAAATAGGGTTCTTTAAACATTAAAGTATTAATGTTGACATCTTCCATTAATTTTCGAATTGCAAGAGAAATCAAACTTCAATTATATTTTTATTGAATTCCTCATGTTCTGCTGAGAAAAATTTATATATTACACGTATCCATCCGAGATACGGTTAATTGATTATGAATTTTGTAAGAATCTACTTACTTGAGCCAATCAGGAGTTGCCACGTCGTTTCTATCCATGCAGCGTGACCCGGTTTGCAAAACATAATGCAATGACCAAACTGCCCTTGATAAGTTACTCGTTTCTTCAGTACCCGGAGGGGTAGTTTTGTCCAAATGGCACCACCCATCTTCAACCTTGTTAAACCCTTCTGTCGCCGACCTACAGCGCCTCGTGTGGCCGCCCCCCACCACCTCAAGGTTCGAAGCTTGCCTGAACCCACCTCCCTGCCTCCGGTTCCCCCTACCGCACCCAACCAGGCCGCCATTCTCGGCCAAGATGGCCAGCTCCACGCGCGGCAAGCGTGTGCTTTCCTGCGGGTTTACAACCTCCTACAGTGGCTGGGCGCAGATGAGAGCAAGGAGACGATGGCTGGGCACTACATGGTAGTCGTGGGAGCGTCCTTCTTCCATCAAGACTACATACAACACCTTCGTTGTCCCCAGGGAAGATCTACACCCTCTATTAGGGTTTTGCGTGCAAGAAACAAGAAGTAGAAGGGATACATGTGAGATCTCTTTGGAACTCGAACCAGAAGGCCAACCCCTTATATAGGGGAGGATTTTCACACCCCAAGTTGTGCATCCTCCAAGATACAAGATCTTGTCCCAATAGGAATCCAATTCCATCTTTAGAAAGCAAGTTTTCTCTCTCTTCTTCACCCTTTAGATATTCCCTATTATATGGATATTAGGAGTTCGAAATTCCTCTTTCGTTTTCTTTATACTTGCCCTTTTTAATTCATTGGCCAAGGATTTATATTTCCTTAATTAGAAAATATCACTCCTTTAACAAAACCACAAAAACCATTAATAATGTATTACATTATTCCCTTATTTTGCTTTATTGGTATTTTCTCTTTCCTCTTTCTTCATTGGGACTCCTTGGATCCCAAAAAACTCAAATAATTCGAAATTCCTTTTTAAGGAATACTCATTATCCTTCTAAAAGCATCAATATGCATTATTTTACATTATTTGTTTATTTCTCATTAAAATATCTCTTTTTGAAGATTTCTCTTTATTTCTCTTTTATTATCCTTATTAGTATTCCTTTTATCATTAGGAATCCTTGGGATACGAAATTCCACCAAGGATAACTCAATTATACCTCTTTTCACTTGTTTTCCACATTTTACCATTATTTTCAATTTCTTTCTTAATAAAGAAGTACTTAATTGATCTTTTCTTTTCTTATTGCATTTTCTTTGAAACTTTGGACTCCTTAGAACTCAATGAACCCATGTGGCACTAAATCCACCTTTGGATTAAGTTCTTTTGCCTTCTAGAGGTTTCCACACCTTTCTTTTCTCAAAAACTCAATTATTCATTTATTAATTGGATTTCCTTGTTATTGGGCCCAATAGCCAATAAAGACCACAACACAATCATCAAGGCTATTGTAAATAAAATTCATTTATTCAAAACAAATTATATTTATTTGTTAAAATATCTTTTATGTGAGAAATTACATTTCTCACCCAAATAAACCCAAAATTAGGGTTGTAACATCCTTCCCCTCTTATAAGAATTTTGCCCTCAAAATTCCATCAAGCAAGCAAACAAACAGGATAAGCCTTTCATGTGTCCATCATGGCTCCCATGTGTCTTCACCCTTTCCATGGTGCTTCCCAAGAACCTTCATCATCTCATATTCTTCCATCTGAGTCCTTTCTTACCTTGGTATATCGTACCCTCATAGGTGACTCAGGACATTTCAGCCTCTCAAAAGTTGAATAGGTTCAGGGCTCAACACATGGCTTGGGTACCTCACATAGTGCTCTAGATCGGACTTATGTAACACATTACACATCATGTTATCCTAAGGGGTAAGGATAAACACAACCATCTCCACCAAACCATCTCAAATGGACCCATATATCAGGGACTCAGCTTTCTCAGCTGTAGCTTAGAGGGGTCGGATTTTCACATCACATAATCTCCCACAGTGAACTGCATGTCAGTCTGCTTTACATCAGCTCGTGACTCATGTCACCCCTGGGCCCTCTCTCAGCCATTGCACGATCAAAGCGACTTCATCTACACACACTGTGGTTCTTTTCTGACCTTCACGAGGCCTCCTTCACCGACATCATCTTAATGAAGTGGTGACCGACACAACCTCCCTTTAGAACTTCTTGCATCCCGATAAAGGCTATGGTGGTTAACATCACATCTTAAGAACTTTCTCTTTGTATCACCTTGAATGAGCACACATGCTCTCATCAGACCCTCTAGTCTGGATCATACTAACCATTAGTAAGGGGTGATAAACTGTACTATTTTTGAGTTCTTCATGTATCTACTTCCACCTTATGGAAGTGAACCTGGGTCATACACAAGAACTTTTGAACTCGCATCATGGTGTAGTTGAACCATCTTTCTCTCTTAAGTAGTTCAACTGAATCTGTCCCGTGACAGTACTCTTCCTTTCTCATGTCATCTAGGTAAGGCGATCTACCATAACCCATATTCAATCTTGACCTTCTGGGTCAAAGGGAGACATACCACAACATCCATAGTGATGAACTCCCATTCCCTCTCAAGGACTCTTTTATCCTCTATATCGATACATTGGGTTACTGGTGTTCATCCTTCACCTCCTGGCTTGCATGGCCATATGCTACATGCAACGTTGTTTTAAGCATCCAAAGTGCTACCATTACTTACTATCTTTGTAGTACCAAGGTATATCATGACCTCCTGTATTGTTATGATTCCTCAAGCTCGATGCCTCGAAAACCCTAAACCACTCTCAAAAGGGTTTTATTACCATCCTATCCAAGGAAGTGTATCTGAGGTTCTATCACCATCCTTTTACTACATCAAGGACTAAATGGGTTAACCAAACAACCATTAACTTGTTCAACATATCTTGTTACATATGTGTGTTAGCCAAAACCCATCCTCTTTCCAAACATAGGGTTAGTCGAACAACCTCAACTTCTTCTAGCTTCCAGCTAACTAGGCAGCTATATCTCAACCAGAGCATTCATTACCATTTCTTATCCTTAGGTGTTAGGTAATGTTCAAGACATACACCTCCATGTATTCTACTTATCATCTCATCTCAAACTCTAAGTCTATCTTCAATAAGAACACTCTGAGCTCATCCTCTTAGTTATCAGGCTCCACCTTGTGATTCCTTGTAACACTTGCAAAAATCCACCTAGTTCAAGATAAAACATCCTCACAAGATGATTTCCTTAATACTCTTAGTGTTTGTAAACCATCCATGTATCATTCGCTCCACTAGGGTATGTTATCATCTCTGTCCTAATACCTCATAGCAACGTTCCAACTCACTTCATCTTTATCCTTGGTGTATGGCATGCGTACTGTCCTATCTCGCACTCCCATAACAAGAAGAAATAAGCATTTGGCAGCCATCCAAATCCAGAGTTCTTCCCATTCTAGGAGTAGAGATGGTACATCCCACCTTTCCAGTACACCTTCAAATCTAAGTTGAAATGTGCAACTCATGTCTCCACATCACAAACATCATGATATCAAAAATTACTTCCATGGAAAACTGGTCTCGAACCTACTGGGGTTTACACACAATCCTTGGTCATCTCCTCTGGGTCTATAGGGTTCCGACACTTTTAGGGTCATCCCTCTTCCCTCATGCATCCAGAGAGTGCCCTACTCATCTACCCTTTGGGTCCCATGAGTTCATGAAGGTGATCAATCTCCTAACCCATGGCCCTCAGACAATGATAGTTGTTACCTCCCAACTCTATGGTCATGTGCAACTAGGGAATTAGGCAACTCCTTCTTCCATCAGCCTTATCCCTATCTGACCCTTGGACAGACTTAGGATTCTAACATAGTACATGTTCAACTTAGAACCTTACCCAATCCTTCATCATCTCTCTCTGCATTCATGACTGACTTTCATCCCTTCATAGGGGTCATGGCAACCTGCCTACCTTGGTCAGGCCCCATACCGGTTACCTCCATGGCAACACATCCACATGCACTTAGAGATGGTTATCTATGGGTCTACATGTTCATTCACAAACCATGTACTTTTCACTTAGCTTCTCAAGATCCTATGAGACCTCTTTAGGTTTCCACAAACCCACAAACTGGTACAAACCTTACCAAAGGGTCCCTCTCCCAGGATGGGAGGAAACTACAACTCTTGACAACAAGGTCACAAACATCCTTAGGGTTTATATTCACATGAGCATGCTTAACCCAACACCTACTAGGGCACAAGTAGACTACCTATTAAACCATTCTAAGTCATACTTGTTCTCTTTCCTCAACATTAGATCAACTTAGTCGTGAAGGGTTCATCAAACATACCCTCAAGTTAAGGGGTTTCCTATTCCTCTACACATGAGGAGTACCACGCTCGAAACTATAGAGCCTCAAATCTCATTATGAGCATCGAATATGTTGCTTCCCCTCTTAGGACTAGGAACCCTAGGTTCTCCTTTGGATATCCAACTGCATGCTCAATCTCTTAACCACAAATCAAGCATTTCCAAGGTATGTCATGTACTCCCATGATCCTTTAATATGAGCAATACCTCAGAGTCAAGTCCTCCTCAAGGACATCTAACTAGGTATACAGCCGCTCAACTGGTTACTTAAACCTCCTCAGGGTCTAAGGCACTCTTTGTCTCATCCTAGCAAGTAACCACTTATACCATAGGTACATAGGTACCAGAAGCATCATCCTTTCTCTAGGGTTTGGTCCCTCTAAAGGAAACCAAGACATCATCCGCCTCCAGGGATCAAGCATAAGGCTACTACTGTAACACCCCAATTTTCATATCACATGAGCAGAAGCATTTTTTTTTCTAGGGTATCACAAACATGACTATCATTGCAATGAAAGTAAACGAAACACTTTGCATTTAAGAAAAACTGATTCATACATAGTTTTGACAAAGGGAAATAAGTCATCTAATATACTGTGATAACAAGACCATGCATAAAAGAAGAGGTCTAAACTCTGGATCGCCTCGGTAGATGGCACCCCACTAGGCAAGCTTGAAAACCTACTATACCTTTTCTTGTTCTTTAAATCTTCCGCTGCTCCAAACCCTGCGAACATCGCGTCCCCAGCCATGCATTGGGAAAAACAATCATTAGAGTAAGTGACATGAATATTCTAAAAATGTACATGACTAATAATCTGAAATTGACATTATAAATAAGAAATTACTATCAAGCTATGAGTAAAATCTGAAACATAAAATCTCTTATTTCTTAATCTAAATTTTATATCTTTTTATCTTATCTTTCTCTAGAGACATGTACCATGGTACATGGATCTCATGACCTACGCCAAAGTGCCTAGGTCTTACTTATCTTATCTAATACCCTCTCATCATTACTCATGGATGAGAATATGGACATCTCTAATCTGTGGTATCTTTTACTTATGATTTTTATCTGACTGTGGCCACCATTATACAATAAGTCCTCCTCTACTGACACCGAAGTGTCCTCTATGGTGCAATGCACCCTCTGTTGGCACAACGTGCCCTCTGTTGACACCGAAGTGTCCTCTATGGTGCAACGCACCCTCTGCTGGCACAACGTGCCCTCTGTGACACCCACAGTGTCTGGAGCAGCGCACCCTCTGTATCGTCCCGGGACTCTCTGGTGAGGACTTATTATATAATGCATTATGTGAATGTTTCAATTTAATTATCCTAAGTCTATCTTTACTAAACTCTAAATCTGAACTTATCTGAAACTGAGTACTAAACATGTATTGAATTCTAAATCTGAAATCTGAATCTGAATCTGAATCTATATCTGAATCTGAATCTGAATCTATATCTGAATGTAAACATGTATCTCAATTACTACATAATTGAGATTGGGTCTATAACCCATATCATGTACCTTTATTCAAAATTTGGCTACTCACACAGTGAGTAGTCTAAGTCTGAATCTAAATCTTTTTATTCTTAAGTTCTAAACTCAATTCAGTGTTGGATTTGAACATGTATCTCATTATCTGGATAAACCTTATTCTAAAACTCTGATTTGGTAAGATTACTTCATTATACCAATTACATCATACATGAGTCTAATGTCTTATGAGACAAGATCTGAAATGAGTATAGAAATACTAAGTATACAAAAGTAACTTAAGTAAAGTGTATAGCTAAAGTATGGTACATGATTCTTGGCAAGATAAATCATTCTCTGTTAAAATCTCATCAAAATCTGATCTTAATGGATTTAAGTCTTAAATCATAAACCATAGAATTGAAACCTTAGAAAATCTTAACTTGCATCGTAATCATACTCAATTTATATAAAATCTCATTAAGTCTGATCTCAATACATTCATATGAACTTAAATCTTAAACCTTAAAGTAGAAATCATATAGATTCTCATCGTGCAACTAAATCATGACTTAATGTCTCATCATTTGATAATATCATCACAAACTCATGTTGCAATATCTTTAATCCCACTAGTACATTTATCCTGGAAATTAGGTCATGGTCTACCATGTGCACCACTCATGTCTCTTATTAAGGAATCTAGTTCACTTCTTAATTCTTAGATCGCTACATATATAAGAAACCTTGATGACATGTTCCTACTTGAATTCTTGGCACGCAATTATATCCATACACGAGGAAAAATCTTAACAACATTTTCTACTTGAAATCTCAATACATGATTAATGACCCTAATAATATATTTGTACTTAAAATTCTAATGCATTGTTATATCACATAATCATGAAAGGGTGGCAGTCTTAATTTTATCTCATATCTTGTAGTCCTGAATATCCGTATAAAATATCTTTAAGGGATAAGATAGAAATATATTTTCTTATCCTTCCTATGCACTTAAGTCATGATCTAGAATCCTTTCATGATACATCACTACTTAAGGTGTTGGGCATATGAATTTCTACAATCATAAACACACAAAATCTTTCTTACATATTAACTTAGAATTTAGGACATGAGAGTCTTAACTAAGAAGCATGTAAATGTACTTGGTTTGATAAACATAAATACTCATTGGCATGAACCACTTACCTCATTGCTAAGATCTTGGTAACTACTAGTTTCTGGTCAAGCTATGGAGAGACTGATCTTCCTCCTCAGACCCTTCCGACCCTGTCGATTTAGATGGAAAAGAGAGGTTGAGATCTCAAAATTAATGACATGCACCTGGTGATGTTCATTATATTTACTGGTCGAGCGTTGGTTGAGACCATCACGACTTCTTACAGTCATAAGATAGCAGTTTCCAGAGCCTAACAACTTCACACGCCGACCAAAAAAGACAGCCTCCACAACAAGTTGTCGTTGCCGTCTCCGTGCCGTGGTTGTTCAAGCTACAATTATTGTCTCATAGCCGATCCTAATTGTGTTGTGATAATCGTGGCATCCGGTTAGTTTTTGACCCGTCGTTGTGCTTCTTTTAAAACGTGTCAAGCTCCTTTCCCGAACAAGCTTCTCCTCTGCCTATTCTTTATGTGTATGAGATCTCGTCAAGGTTGACCATCATGAGGTTGACAAGTGCCAAAAAAAATTCCGCAGCCTCGAACTGCCAACATGTACTGATTGTCCCATGAGTACAACAACGCCGATGATGTGAGCCTTCTGTGGCGGCGGCCACCCTGAAGGATACTCGTGTTTGATAAAACCTAAAACGGTGGATGGTTTTTCCTATGAGGCTTCCCAACCCAAATTTAAATATACCACATACAAAGGTCCCATCTCGTACCCGGTCTACTCACCAACCGATTATCTCACATGATTCAATTTTATAACTACACTAGCATATCTATTATCATTATCCCGAGATTCCTAGACAATATGCTTGCTTGGATATATCACGTTCTCTTTGTAAACGGGACTCTATTAACTTTATCATGACTTGGCTTATTTGGCTTCCAACTAGCATGCGTGTACATATATTAATACTCATATCTATCCAAGCTTCTATCTAATGATATTGTTTCTTTTTACCCATAGGGACCTCAAAGTTTATCCTATTTTTAACTCTATTACAACGTGACAAAAGTCATGCTTTCATTTCTCTAACTTATTTTAATCTATTGCATGTTCAACATTTTTTTAAAAGAAGTTAAGAACTAAAGACTCTTAGGACTCGCATAATTGGGTGTATGCTTCCAATTAGTCTCCTTCAAGAGATAAAAAGGTATGTATTTATAATCATAATACATTGGGTAACAAAATATGATGGTCAATTTTGGATGTTGGTTTTGAAAATTCCATAGGATGCACATTTCGCTATAAGGTACGAAGAAAATTCAAATGGCCATTTAATCAAAGAAGCATAAGAATTTACTCTTATAATTTCATCAATAGGATATCTTGAATCATGATTGGTCCCAAAATCTTAACAACAACTCGTATATGTCTTATCTTCTTGTAGAAAATCCTCACGACTTAGATCACTACCTACACTACTCTAGTTTAGTGTACATGATTTTTACTGTCCCATGACCTATATGAACATATTGAATCGCCAAAATCGTGTCACCACTAATAATGAGAACATACAATCATTCCTAAATTTCATCACTACATACATTTGAGAGCCTAATTCAGAAAAAGCATAAGGTACTCTTAGGTATGTTATGTAATCTATTGATAATTAGAATGCCCTCAAACTCTAGAAAAACCTTACTATCAAAATCTTACATTTTCTTATGATCTTTCTAGCATCCCATGAAGATCAATTCACCAAAAGATGCCCTCGGGTTCTAGATATGCATAACTGGACTCTATTATGGATAAAATATGTAAAACTTGACCCACTTGTCTTGATATCAGTTAACTAGGATTTTTCTTAATATTATGTACATTCACATGGATACTTAACAAAATTTGGGGTGTGACAGCTACCATTAACATCCATGTAGGTCGCATCATCCTCGACTCCCCACTATTCCTCATGTCTCAGAATCTAAGCTTCAATCCTCCTTGTTGGGTTCTTGCTTTCTCTCTCTAGAGCTAACTCCACATCCAGCCATACTACTAGGGGTCCTCTCTCCATGAAGGCTCATGCTCACAATCATACCTCTACGCGAGTGAAGTCTAGGTTTGAACTTATGTCTGTTCAAGATCATCCATAGCCCCTTATGCTGATCTCATAAGCCATCCATTCTGTCTTCCTGGCCTTGGTTTAACTTTACTTCTCATATTGCTGGTGTACTCTGGGTGTGAGCTATATCCTACTTGCAATAGCCCATAAGGTTTCTATAGGTTCTTCTCTAACCTCATCCATGAAGGAGCTATCTTTTGCTCAAACATGCGTGACCCTTCCCAGGTTTGGGTTGCCAAAGGTGCTAGGTCATCTAACCTCTCATGGCTCGTATGGCAAACCATAAGCATATCTATCCAAATACCCAGTCAACCATGTCATCTAACTCATCATGTCATCTCTCTCTCTAACCTCCACTTAGGGTTAGGGTTAACATCAACCTCAGAGGATGTGCTAGGTCTCTACTTAATGGAGATCTCTACCTCCAAGAATCACTTTCTCTACTCATCCTCCTGCCAAGGAGGTCTATCCTCATGCCTCTCCTGAGGGCAATGACAACTTGTGTCATACGACCTAAGCAAGTATCTATTCCTTTACGCTTACTCTATTAAGCTTATGTCCATGACATCTAATTTACATGTTTTTCATTAATTTGGTGGAGGATTCCTTAATCCTTATCAACCTTACCCATACCTCAAGAGGGTGAGGAAAAGAGAGAAAACCCTAATCCTTAAGGTCCTTAACAGAATTTGAGTTGAGAAGGGATGAACAAGATGAGAGGGTCCTAAAGGTATCTTATTTCGAATTATACCCTAAGACTTTGGCCAGGAAGTCACACGGATCTGGGAGTCCTCATATTCTGACTAGCGATGCGGAGGAAAATATTGCCAGCCCCCGGTCGTGATCCTTTTCTAGACACCTCTATCCTTCAGATAATCCTTTAATAACTCCCTTGGGTTCTACAGAATTTGTAAAATTTAATAATTATTAAAGATTAAGTGAGGAACCGACGCTCTGATACCAATTGTAACGACCCCGCTTCCTGGTAACCCCCAATTAAGGGAGACTCGAAGGTCAGAGCCGTTATTCAATTAACAGGATCAAGGTTCGACAAATAATCAATAATAATTATGAAATTCTACTAACTAATTGGAATTTGGAATAAAATTAAAATTTTACATACCTTTGAAAACTTTGGAAATCTATCTATCCAGAGCTTGAATTATTCTATCTAATCCTCCTTGCACTTTATTTCTTATTTCCACAATGTGTCACTTTACTGTTTGTTCTTTCAATTGTTGTTCCGAAAATGCCGAAAAACAAAATGTTGGTTAGTATATCGAAATATACTGGTATGTGGGGACAACCAAAAGTTTGCACATATGGATAACAATCTAATTATCACAATCAAGTTAATTAACTAGCCAATTTACATTTTCCAGTATGACATTCTCCACCGCTTTTGCCCTAACCCTGACATACCCACCTTAGGGTTTCCTTTGCTAATGACTTAAGGCTACCTTCTCAATCCCGAGCTTGGTGCCTGGGGTCACCACTCATGGTGCCCTCTAGCCATGCAATATCATAGGCCACCTTCTCATTCCCGAGCTTGGTGCCTGGGGTCACCACTCAAGGTGTCCATTGGTCTACCCATCTGGGCCTGACCTTTGGCATCATTCATCAGGGTGGCATGTAGGCGCGAGAATACATACTTCTATTATTAATGTGATAATCATAGTGACTTTATAGTTTGCAAGTATGAACATCTAAACTGATAATTTTCATTCAATGCAGTTAACCATACAGATAATCCTCGGGAAAACTAAGGTGGTTATTCATAATTAACCACATACCTGATCTGACGATTTGAACAGAAATATCCATGCAAATAAGAATCCAAGCAAGCAAGCATTTTCAACAAGATCCTGAAATAATCACGTAATTCCCTTTTTATTATTCATGTCATCAAGATCCATTAAACCTAGCTCGCTTCCTAGGGTTTCTAATTCACTTTTTGGGTTTTCTTTTGCACTTAGGGCTTCCCTTCATCTTTTACTATTTTAAACCCTAATTATTTCCACATCTAATCCTCGGTTTTGGATTTAAGGCATAATCAGCCATTATATAAGTCCATTAAGCCTCTTTTCATTAAAGCTACCATTTTTATCCTCTTTAACCCATGACAAGGTCATTATGCTCGTTTATCCTCAATTTGTAGTTCATTATGCTCAAATACTCATATGAACGTTATTTATCATTAATTCTACCTTGATTCATTCAAAAACCCTAATTTCTATATTAAGGCTATTTATCCACAAATTAGGAACTTTAATGCTCGAAATAGATTAGAATCATTATATCTTATCTTTCTTCACCACTTTGAATAATTAAAGCTATTCAGAGTCAAATTTACCAACATTAGGGTTTCAAGGCCCATTAACGTATTATTCATGCACATTAAACTCGAAATTAACCTAATTACATGCAAAGTTCATCCTTTTTGTTCCTAATGTTCCCTTTCATCATTAATAGGTTAATACCAACTCTAAACAACCATTAAACCCTTATAAATATATTATTCATCTCAAAATAGGGTTCTTTAAACATTAAAGTATTAAAGTTGATATCTTCCATTAATTTTTGAATTGCAAGAGAAATGAGACTTCAATTATAATTTTAATTAATTCATCATGTTCTGTTGAGAAAAATTCATATATTACGCGTATCCATTCGAGCTACGGTTAATTAATTATGAATTTTGCAAGAATCTACTTACTTGAGCCAATCAGGAGTTTCTACGTCGTTTCTATCTCTGCAGCGTGACCCGGTTTGCAAAACATAATGCAAAGACCAAATTGCCCTTGATAAGTTAATCATTTCTTCAGTACCCGGAGGGGTAGTTTTGTCCAAACGGCACCGCCCTTTTTCAATCTTGCGAAACCCTTCTGTCGCCGACCTGCAGCGCTTCGTGCGGCCGCCCCCACCACCTCAAGGCTCGGAGCTTGCCCGAACCCACCTCCCTGCCTCCGGTTCCCCCTGCGGCACCCAACTAGGCCGTCATTCTCGGCCGAGATTGCCAGCTCCACGCGCGGCAAGCCTGTTCTTTCCTGTGGGTTTACAGCCTCCTACAGTGGCTGGGCATGAATGAGAGCAAGGAGACGATGGCTGGGCACTCCATGGTAGTCGTGGGAGCGTCCTTCTTCCATCAAGACTACATCCAACACCTTCATTGACCCTGGGGTAGATCTACACCCTCTATTAGAGTTTTGCGTGCAAGAAACAAGAAGGAGAAGGGATACATGTGAGATCTCTTTGGAACTCGAACCAGAAGGCCAACCCCTTATATAGGGGAGGATTTTCACACCCCAAGCTATGCATCCTCCAAGATGCAAGATCTTGTCCCTATAGGAATCCAATTCCTTCTTTAGAAAACAAGTTTTCTCTCTCTTCTTCACCCTTTAGATATTACCTATTATATGGATATTAGGAATTCAAAATTCCTCTTTCATTTTCTTTATACTTGCCCTTTTTAATTCATTGGCCAAGGATTTATATTTCCTTAAGTAGAAAATACCACTCCTTTAACAAAACCACAAAAACCATTAATAATGTATTACATTATTCCCTTATTTTGCTTTATTGGTATTTTCTCTTTCCTCTTTCTTCATTGGGACTCCTTGGATCCCAAGAAACTCAAATAATTCGAAATTCCTTTTCAAGGAATACTCATTATCCTTCTAAAAGTATCAATATGCATTATTTCACATTATCTTGTTTACTTCTCATTAAAATATCTCTTTTTGAAGATTTCTCTTTATTTCTATTTTATTTTCCTTATTAGTATTCATTTTATCGTTAGGAATCCTTGGGATACGAAATTCCACCAAGGATAACTCAATTATACCTCTTTTCACTTGTTTTCCACATTTTACCATTATTTTCAATTTCTTTCTTAATAAAGAAAAACTTAATTGATCTTTTCTTTTCTTATTGCATTTTCTTTGCAACTTTGGACTCCTTGGAACCCAAGTAACCCATGTGGCACGAAATCCACCTTTGTATTAAGTTCTCTTGCCTTCTAGAGGTTTCCACACCTTTCTTTTCTCAAAAACTCAATTATTCATTTATTAATTGGATTTCCTTGTTATTGGGCCCAATAGCCAATAAAGCCCACAACACAATCATCAAGGCTATTGTAAACGAAATCTATTTATTCAAAACAAATTATATCTTTATTTGTTCAAATATCTTGTATGTGAGAAATTACATTTCTCACCCTAATAAACCCAAAATTGGGGTTGTAACTCATCTCCTACCCACTACACCTACACTTCCATATACATTGGTTAGGAGATCAAAATGCTTTATATAGGAAATCAAGCCTTGTGCTACAACGATATTGTAATTTCTATTTTTTCCTTCTTGTTCATTTATATGTTTTGTACTCTCCTTGCTACTCCTAGGGTTGGAGGCTGCGGATTGGAGAGGGTTTGACTTCTCAGGTGGAGAAGGGTCTTCTCGGTGGAGAAGGTGGACTTTGGACTACTTCAAGAAGGCTGTCTCAACGGGAAGCTACTTCAAGAGGAAGGCTACTTCAAGGGGAGCTTGAGGTTACTTCAAGGAAGGCTGCTTCGAGGTTGGTGAGACTACTTCTAGGTGAAGGATGTCCGGAGGGTTTGGTGAAAGTGTTGTAATTTTATGTAACATCCTTGCGAGGTAATAAAATTAAATACTTTCAAAATCCCGGTCGGGTAAGCAACGGGGTAGTGGATTGACTACCTTAGTATTTGCTAAGGTTGGAACCACTCTAAATCCTTGTCCCCTTGTCTAATATTTTTGTGGTTGCTTAATTTGATTGAATTATTATTAAAATGTCATAAAACCCTATTCACCCCCCTCTAGTGTTTTTTTCAATTGGTATCAGAGTAGGGCTTCAAGGAACTCTAACAAAGTCTTGAAGAATGGGTGACTGATAACCTCCTATTTTAGACGATTATCTTAGTCTTTTTCTTTAGTTTTCCATACTCTTTCTAAATTAAAACTATACACAATCCCAAATTTACCCTTCTTTGTAAATATACCATCAGACTAACTTTTCCTTTTTATATATGCAGAAAAACACAAAAAAATCATAAAATAATAACTCAACCCCAAGACCGCTTGAAGCTAACCGGTCCCAAGACCGCATGGAGTCAAACGGTCTCAAGACCGCATGAAGCCAAACGGTCCCAAGACCGCATGGAATTCAAACGGTCTCAGGACCGCATGAAGCCAACCGGTCCCGAGACCGCATGGAGTTCAAACGGTCTCAAGACCGCATGAAGCCAACTGGTCCCGAGACCGCATGGAATTCGAACGGTCTCAGGACCGCATGAAGCCAACCGGTCCCGAGACCGCATGGAGTTCAAACGGTCTCAAGACCGCATGAAGCCAACCGGTCCCGAGACCGCATGGAGTTCAAACAGTCTCAAGACCGCATGAAACCCATACAATCTTGATGTCCCAAACGGTCTCAAGACCAAACGGTCGTGAGATCCAAACGGTCTCAGGCCCAAACAGTCTTGAGGTCCAAATGGTCTCCAAACCGTTTGGACTTCACTTAAGGCCTATAAATAAGACCCCAAGGGTCTTCCACCAGGCATCGAGTTTTCAGACGTCCAAAGGCTGCCTCAATCACTCCAGAGCTCTTGCTACTTCCATCCTCCGCCCTGGGGCTGCCGGTCTGAGACCCATACTCCATCTTGAAGCTGCTCTCTCCTTCTTCGCCAAAGAAGGTGGGAAGGAGAGATCTCATCATCGCGCAACCTTTTAAGACCGGTGGATCGTTGCTCTCTCTCCAAGTGGTTGACTTTCCTCTCTCCTTCATGGGGATGATGCTCTCTCTCTCCCTTCTTGCCTCCTTCTTTGTCCTAGTCATGACCGAGTAGTCTCTCTCGCTAGGTTGCGGGGAGTAGCCCCGCTACCCATGTTTTCATATCATGCAAATGTAATCCATAACTTGTAATATAGAGTTCTTATCTTTTCAGTTCGACATCAAACGATTACTGAATGCATGTTGCTTGATCTCCAACTTGTGTTATCCTCTATCTTTTAGTATGAATTGTCTATGTTTGTACTATTAGATTCGAAACTCGTTTGTATGTTGGTTCTTGATGCATCTATCCACCATGCATCTGTTTCGGTATCTGGAAGTGTATCTCAAGAAGTGGAGTAAACTCACTATCATCCGTTGCATTTTCATACTATGAAATGGAATCAGTTGACGTATGGAAGTGCAACCTTGGTATGTCGAGGAACACACTTTGCGAGGGAAATGATGCAAAGTAATGTGACCATTTGTTGGGGAATGGCTGGCGTTGCAACATACCCGCACTTCTCATAGTTAGTTCTCCGAAAGGAAGCTAAGTCTACAAGGATACTAACTGACTAGACTCTTTTACAGGTTATGCTTTTGCTTTGCATGTGTTGATCCATGTGTAGTGGCGGTGAAAAACCGATCACACCCTAGTGATCTTTTATCATAGTTTAACTCATTAGATTTACTTGCTTTCTTTACTTTTCTTGCACCTAGCTTAAAAATGACCAAATCACCCTTTTTGATCTAGATACCAACTATTGAGTGATTAAGTGAAATTCCAACGTTTACTATCTTGTTGGCAACAACAAGACCGTTGTCTCGAGGATTCGACCCTTAACTATACTACGATAAGACTTCCACGTATCTTAGCATACATGGGTGGAGTTCTCTATCTAGTATAAGCAAGGCTAAACTTAAAGACTTATCATCTTTAGGATTTTTAGTGGTGCACACAATTCCATGCGAGTGGAAGCTCCATCAAAAAACATTGTAATTTCGCTTGGTACCTTTCTAGTTGGTTAGGATTTTACACTTTCTTTAATCATAACTCTATATCTTCTTGAAACTATTATATCTTTGTCATTATCTAAAGGTGTTTCTCTCTACTCAGGTAGAAATCATGTATGCAACCTGTGCATAACCTCGGATTTCTCCCCTGATCCAGAGTTTGACTCTGAGGTAGAGAGAAGCTTCCACCGCTGCATCTGACTCAATCGCCAAAGGGCCAGGCAAATGGCTGAAGATAAACGTCAGGCTGCTTTGGTAATGGAGAGGGTCAACGCCTCCATCGCCGCTCAAAGGGCACAACTCATCACTGAAACTCGTGCCCAAATCCAAGCGGAGATTTGTGCGGAAGAGCAAGCTCGCATCAGAGCTGAAACTGAGGCAGCAACCCAAGCTGCTCAGTTGGAATTAAGAAACAAACAACTGAGGGACTACGCTGTCCCAAAGAACTATGAGGATAACCACCCGGTCCGACCTCCGATCATTAATATCCCCAACTTCGAGATTCGGACCCAGTGGATCCAAATCATGCAAGGCATATCTTTCTCCGGAGGTTCTAGAGATGATTGCATGGATCATCTAAAAAGGTTTAAGGCGTTGTGCCGCCTAGTTCCACAAGCTGGTGTCGCTTATGATGCAATAATGCTTCATCTATTCCATTTCACCCTATCTGGGAGGGCCTTGAGTTGGTATAACTCACTTGACAGAGAACCAATAATAACCACCTGGGCCCCTCTTGAGGAAAAGTTATTAGAAAAGTTCTTTCCACCCTCACTGACCTATGAAATCAGAGGGCAGATCAATCATTTCTCTCAGCTGCCTGGAGAAACCCTTGCTGAGGCATGGGAGAGGTTTAAAGAACTTTTGCGTAAATGCCCCCATCATGGAATTTCCCAGAATCAACTGATAGAAACCTTCTACCGGGGAGTAAGCGATGATATTAAACAGTTCTTAAATTCCTCTTCTGGAGGAAACTTCATGAGGAAAAATTACGAGGATGCATGGAAGATTGTTACTCTCGGAGCTGAAAACCAGTCCAACTGGGGACAGTCAGTCAGTAAAGGTGTCCTCAAAGTTTTCAAAGCTGAAGAATCAATAGAAATGAAAGAAATAGCTGAAGTCCTGAAGACCATAGATCATAAGCAGCAAGCTCTCGAGACTTCTCTCGGAGAGATCGATAAGAAGAAAACTCCGCTAGTCCAACAAGTCAAAGCCGTCACGGGATCCTGTGAGGCTTGTCATGCTTCTGACCATCCGACCCTCTCTTGCGGTATGCTATATAATGTGATGATGGATCTGCATCCACCACCACAACCATATGAACCCACCATTGATCAGTCGGAAGAGCAACTACCGGAACAAGTTAACTCTATCCACTCCATCCCTGGGCAAGTCTACTACAACCCTAATAAGCCACAGAATCATCCAGGGTTTCAGTATGGAAATCCTGCTGGAACTGCCAATCCTCAGCATCAAACGCAAGGAGGATCTGCTAATAGGCTACCACCTGGGTTCCCAAACAATTTCAACCAAAATCAAGGGAATCCCAGGAGAAACTTCCCCAGGGCTAACTACCCCAGGAATCAAAATGCTTATTATCAGTATACACATCCTCCGCTCCACCCACAGCTACACACCCAGCAACCTTAGCTAACGCTGCCTTCGTAGCAACCGCAGTAAGGACAACAACTGATTCCTTCAAAAAATGCTCCTGCCCAACCGGAAGATGAAATATCCTTGATCAGGCAGATGTTACAATCGCAACAGACTATGCTTGCTAACTAGCAGGCTCAGCAGAAAGCAGTCGAAGCTCAGCTTGCTCAGATCGCCGCACAATTAAAGCCCCCAGTAGGTACGTTTGCTGGGCAGCCTGAATCGAATCCTAAGCACGGACAAAACAGACATGAACAGTTGAATGCCGTCACCACCAGATCTGGATGCATTTTTCACGAGACTACCAAGATTAATCTTGACAATGATGACACACCATTTCTTACGACAAGTGAAAGTCCATAACAAGGAATGGAGAAGCCCTCAGAAAGCACAAAGGGCAAAGATAAAGTGTCCACAGAAACTGAAGTTTTGAAATATAAACCAAGAATCCCGTACCCAGGAAGACTACAAGAAACAAAGATGGACACCAGGTTCCAAAAGTTCAAAGAGGCAATGAAGAAACTGTACATCGATATTCTGCTCCTTGACGCTCTTTCAGAAGTACCAGCTTGGGCAAAATATCTCAAGACCTTGCTTTCCAGAAAATATATCACCAAGGAGCAAGAAACCGTCAAGCTTGCTCAGACCACTTCTGACATCATTTTAAATAAAATGCTAAAAAAGAAGAAGGACCCAGGTTCCTTCGGAATCCAATGTTGCATTGGAAATGCATCTACAAAGAAAGGATTAGCTGACCTTGGGGCCAACATATCTATTATGCCTTACTCAATGTGCAAACGTCTGGGTTTCACCGAATTGCTGCCTACAGCAATGACCATCCAGCTAGCCGATTCCACCATAACAGCACATCTGGGGATCATTGAAGATATCCCAGTAAGAATAGGCAAGGATGCTTACGTTCCATGCGACTTCGTAATCATGGACATTAAAGAAGACCTGAGATACCCTATTATTTTTGGCAAGCCCTTCCTCGCTACTGCCAGGGTGCTCATCGATGTTGAAGCCGACACTATCATTCTTAGGCTCGGGAAAGAAGCAATTCAATTCCGAGTCCTAAATAGCATGAAAGGCCCTAGTATCCAAGAAGAGGTTTTCCTTTTAGATGCGATACAACAGATGTCACAATTAGAAATATCCGAGCCAGCCAATGAGCTTGAAAATGTTCTGATAAATCCGGATATTGAATTCTCTGCAAATGAGCTTGTCCAACAATGTCTTCAACATCTAGAAAAGGCCGAAGAAGCACCAACGGCCACTTTTGAAGAGCTCAAAGTTGTTACCATTCTAGAAGCTACTGAGCAACCCAAGGCCCCCGAAATGAAGACCTTACCTTCAGGACTTAAACATGCCTTTTTAGATGAGAAAAATCATGCCCAGACATCATCAGCTCTACTCTTACAGAAGATCAAGAAGAAAGGCTTCTGGAAGAGCTGAAGAAGCATAAAAAGGTCATTGGATATAAGATAACCAACCTAACAAGCATAAATCCAGCCCTGTGTATGCACATGCTTCCTATGGTTGAAGAATTTAAGCCATCACGCGAACACCAAAGAAAGCTGAATCCTAATCTTAAAGAGGTGGTTCGCCTGGAGGTTCTTAAATTACTTAAAGCTGGCATTATATACCCCATCTCTGACTCCCAGTGGGTCAGCCCTGTTTAGGTAGATCCAAAGAAGGGAGGTACTATCGTCGTGCTGAACGATAAAAATGAATTGGTGCCCACCATGACTGTAACAGGGTGGAGAATGTGTATTGACTATAGAAAGCTGAACAAAGCCACAAGGAAAGACCACTATCCTCTACCCTTCCTCAATGAAGTTCTGGAGCGGTTAGCTCATCAGAAATATTTTTTCTATCTTGATGGTTACTCCGGGTTTTATCAAATACCTATACACCCGGATGACCAGGAAAAAACTACCTTCACCTGTCCTTTCGGAACATACATTTTTAGAAGAATGCCATTTGGGTTGTGTAACGCACCCGCTACGTTCCAACGATGTATGTCTGCCATCTTCGCCGGACTAACTGAATCAATTATTGAAGTGTTTATGGACGATTTCTCAGTTTATGGAGACTCCTTCGACAGCTGCCTAATCAATCTCGGACAAGTTCTACAACGCTGCAAGGAAACCAACCTTATCCTGAATTGGAAGAAATGCCATTTCATGGTATCGGAAGGGGTCGTCCTCGGACACAGAGTAAGTGACAGAGGAATCGAGGTGGACAAAGCAAAAATCGATGTTATCTCAAAACTGTCACCTCCAAAGGACATAAGAGGAGTTCGAGCTTTCCTGGGTCATGCATGATTCTATAGAAGATTCATCAAAGATTTCTCAAAGATAGCTAAACCCATGACCCAGCTCTTAACTAAAGATGTTGAATTCATTTTTAATCAAGATTGCATGCAAAGTTTTTCCACCCTTAAGAAGGCCTTAATTTCCGCACCTATTCTAAGGGCCCCAGATTGGTCGCAGCCCTTCGAAATCATGTGTGACGCAAGTGATTATGCCATAGGGGATGTTTTAGGACAGTGGATTGATAAGAAACCCTATGTTATCTATTACGCATCAAAAATGCTAGATGAAGCATAGAAAAACTACACCACCACGGAGAAAGAGTTTCTGGCTATCATCTACGCATTTGAAAAATTCCGTTCTTACCTGATTGGTTCTAAAGTCATTGTCTATACCGATCATTCATCCATTAGATATCTGATCCAGAAGCAGGATACCAGACCCCGGTTTATCCGCTGGGTACTAATGCTTCAAGAATTCGACTTGGAGATCAAAGATAAGAGTGGCGTGGAGAACGTCGTGGCCGACCACCTCAGTAGGATCGAGATTGAAGAGGAAGATAAAATCCCTATCCGGGATTCTCTTCCTGACGATCAACTTATGAAGGCCATCCATGGTTTTCCTTGGTATGTTGATATCGTCAATTATCTTGCCACAGGGATCATCCACCCTTCTACCTCCTACCAGAACAAGAGGAAGTTCCTTCATGACATAAAACACTATTACTGGGACGAACCCTACTTGTTCCACCTCTGTGCTGACGGACTTTTCCGTCGTTGCCTCCTGGAAGAAGAAATTTCCCCTGTCCTTGAGCATTGCCATTCAGGACCTACGGGGGGCACATGAGTGCCAAGAAAACTACTTTGAAAGTTTTACAATCTGGCTTCTTCTGGCCTACTATAGCAAAAGATTCCTCCAACTTTGTGAAAGCCTGCACCAAATGCCAATTCACTGGTAATATATCAAAACGAGACGAGATGCCCCTCACAATGTGGCAAGAAATCGAACTCTTTGATGTGTGGGGGGTAGACTACATGGGCCCTTTTCCTTCCTCCTATGGCTTCTCTTATATCTTGGTCGCAATTGATTACGTCTCAAAATGGGTCAAAGCTGTTCCCACTGTATCCAGTGATTCAAAGCCAGTTATCAAGTTATTCAAAGATATCATTTTCCCAAGATTTGGAGTCCCTAGAACAGTTATATCAGATGGTGGGACCCATTTCTTGGAACAAAGTTTTGAAGCTCTTTTGAAAAAGTACGGAGTAAATCACAAAGTAGCAATGCCTTACCACCCACAAACAAGTGGGCAGGTTGAAGTATCCAATAGACAATTGAAGGCGATTCTTGAAAAAACGGTGAACAAAAACCACACTGATTGGTCCACCAAACTTCCTGATGCCCTTTGGGCATACCGAACTGCATATAAAACACCAATCGGAACAACCCCGTTCTGTTTGGTACACGGGAAGTCCTGTCATCTACCAGTAGAACTAGAACATAAAGCATGGTGGGCAATCAAACAATTAAATTTTGACCTTAAAAGCGCTGGAGAGAATAGACAACTCCAGTTACAGGAGTTAGAAGAGCTCAGAATGACTGCCTATCACAATGCCAGAATTTATAAAGAGCAAACAAAAATGTGGCATGATGGTCATATCAAGAGAAAAGAAATCACTGTTGGCGACAAAGTGCTCCTTTTTAACTCCAAGCTCAAGTTATTTCCCGGAAAACTCAGAACAAAATGGTCTGGGCCCTTCACTGTAAAACATATCTACCCAACTGGAACTACCATTATTATAGATACCAATGGAGGAGAAAGGACGGTCAACGGCCAGCGTTTAAAAAGATACTATACTCGGAAGACAAAACGCCAAGACAAACCATCGAAATCAAAGATGCTACACCAAAAGTATAACTCTATTACAGCTTCGTCGAGCGAGTGACGTAAAACCTAGGCGCTACTTGGGAGGCAACCCAAGATTTCTTTTTCTCTCTCTTTATCCTTAGGTTTATCTTATGAAAAAAAAATTTTACAACCACACCAACCATAAAAATAGCAAAATGAAAACATACAAAAAATTCACATAACTAAAACAAACATAAAAATATAAAAATTCATTCGACCTTAACCCTACCAAACGGTTCTGAAACAGTTTGGAACCAAACGGCCCTAAAACCGTTTAGAACCAAACGGTCCTGAAACCGTTTGGAACCAAACGGTCTCCAAGGCCCTGGAACCGTTTGGAACCAAATGGCCCTGAAACCCTTTGGGACCAAACGGTCCTGAAACCGTTTGGGACCAAACAGTCTTCAAACCATTTGGAACCAAACGGTCTCCAAACCGTTTGGAACCAAACAGTCCTCAAACCGTTTGGAACCAAACGGTCTCCAAACCGTTTGGAGTCCAAACGGTCGCTAAACCGTTTGACCTAGGGTTTTTGTCAGGTCAACCCCCCGTTTCCTATAAATATAAACCCTACCCCTTCATCTTTCTCTCTTCAAACTCTCGAACTTTCTTCTGTTCTATTGCTTTTGTTTCCTCTGCTCCCGTACGATCGCACCTCCGTCAACCTCACCTCCGTCGCTCTCCCTGCAGCAAGGTGAGCGCGTCACCGCCGCCATTCTGGTCACCCTCATCTTTTCACAGTGCCGCCGACCTCTTTCTCTATCGCCGGCACCCCAATCTTCTTCGCCATTTTCAACAACGTCTCTGTCCACCATCGACTCTGTTCACCATCGCAAGCACCACCGCCGTTGTCTTCCCCGCCGTTTCCGTCACCAGAGCCACCACCATTCTTATCGTTGTCCCCATCGCCGTTCTTACCACCGTATTCACCGTCGTTTTTACCACCACTTCTATCGCCAATAACTGCCGCTCACGCCGTCGTCGCCGGCGCGTCCGCTGCCTTTGTGCTATTTCGCCTTCATCTTCGTCTTCGCCGGCGGCTGCACGATGCTTCATTCTCCGAACAGTCTCGAAACCGTTTGGAACCAAATGCTCTTGAAACCGTTCGGGACCAAATGGTCTTGAAACCGTTTTGGGACCAAACGGTCTTGAAACCGTTTGGAACCATACGGTCTTCAAACCGTTTGGGATCAAACGGTCTTCAAACCGTTTGAGATCAAACGGTCTTGAAACCGTTTGGAATCAAACGGTCCTCAAACCATTTGGGACCAAACAGTCTTGAAACCGTTTGGAACCAGACGGTCTTCAAACCGTTTGAGATCAAACGGTCTTCAAACCGTTTGAGATCAAATGGTCTTGAAACCGTTTGGAATCAAACGGTCCTCAAACCGTTTGGGACCAAACGGTCTTAAAACCGTTTGGACCAGACGGTCTTCAAACCGTTTGAGATCAAACGGTCTTCAAACCGTTTGAGATCAAACGGTCTTGAAACCGTTTGGAATCAAACGGTCCTCGAACCGTTTGGAACCAAACGGTTTTCAAACTGTTTGGAACCAAACGGTCTTCAAACCCTTTGGAACTAAATGGTCCTGAAACCGTTTGGAACCAAACGGTCTTCACTCCGTTTGGAACTAAACGGTCCTGAAACCGTTTGGAACCAAACAGTCTTCATACCGTTTGGCCTTGCACATTCATCTAATTTCCATAAAAAATACAAAAATACATAAATATTAATAAAAATCTTTCTAAACATGTTATTCTAACTCTAGATTTCTCATTCTGCAGACATGGCATCACCAGCACAGAAGGACATCGGATCTGAAGCTGCTCCTTCTCTAACAAGGGAGCAAATGATGGAAGAGCTGGCTAGGCTACAGAAGATCAGGGATATCTTCAACAGAACTGGAAAGGCCCCTCCAAATATCAAAATGATGGAGGTTTTGGTTGACATTGACCGCCTCAACAGTTATCTAATTGAGGCAACCGACGAGGAAGTGGAGGAGATTTCTTCTGATGATGAGGAAGGCTCGGATTACACTCCAAATCCCGAGGAAGAATCTCCAGCAGAAGAACAAAAGGGGAAGCACTAGGTCCTGGAGACTACATCTGGGCAGCCCTCCAAGAAACAGGCAAGAAAACAAGTCTGACCCGCCTCTGCCATGGATCAACCTTTTGCAAAACCTACCACCACCATTCCTGCTACTACCACCACCATCCCTGTCGTCACCCCCACTTTCATTCCCATCACCACCACTACACCACCACCAGAAAACCTCTTCATCCAAACCAATATCTCCACCGACAAAATACTAAGACCCACCAAGTATGTGTGCTCCAGCATACTGCATAGGATGGGGATATACGATCGCACCCTCGACGTGCTAGACAAAGCCAACCTCGCCAGGTTGTGTCTAGTACCCGAAGTATCCTACTCCGAACCCACTTCAGAATTCTTCACTTTTCTGACCAAAGAACCCGTCGACATAATGGATAGGTCACGGGACGGGGGTGATAGAAGGCTCGTCACCCAAATCTTCGGTAGCAAGGTTGTCATAACGGAAAATATGCTGAACACAATCTTCATTGACAACCAGGACCAGCTGCGGAAAGCCAAGGAGGTGGGGACCAAAAATTCAAAGTTCAACAGACACAAATTCTGGAAATCTCTAACCGGGATCCCCACCTATGACGCGAAGATGTGCAAAGCGTCCAATATACACTCTGGCTTTGGCTTTGTGCGCACACTGCACAAAATACTCGCTGGCGCACTCTTCCCCAGGACAGAAGGGGGAAACATTATAATTTTTGACCTTTTCGTTCTCTGGTCTATTCTTAACGAAAGGCCGGTCAATATCGGGCGCCAGCTGATCCAGAAACTATCAACCTCCAGCCTGGGGAAAGAAATCTGCATGGGGGGCATGTCACATCTATTATCAAATACCTCAAGATGGACATACCCCTACCCCGCTGCACACAACTGAAGGGCGACATCCTTACCAATGAGCAGACTCTAAAGAACTCTTTCATCATTAAGGAGAAGGATGGGAAACTACACTATGTATTTTGCCCTATGGTCAAGTCCTCCATGACTCTCATCCCGCTTCCGGAGTTAGCAAACTATGACACAACACAGCTCCTCTTCTCTGACGAGGAGCTTACTCAACTGCTAGCTTCGGTCAAAATACTAGAAAAGAAAGCAACAGCAGGACAAACAGAGATGAGTATCACAGCTCCGACAGCTCGACCAACAAAGATGCCTGTCAAACGACCTTCCAGAAGGCAGTTGCAGGCCCAACAACTGTCGAGGACACCAACATCTCGGCCAAACCCTGAAGCTGAACCCATCCATGAGGATATCTTAACCACCTCCTCCATGGACTCTTTCATTCAGAGTCTACATGAGCAGCTAACCACTGCCACCACTCCACCTTCCACCATTCCAACATCCAACACTCCCTTCTTCTCCATCTCATCCATGCAACCATTCACATCCACTTCATCACCCCTATCCCCTTCGGGCTTTCCTTTCTCCATCCCTATGCCCGACTTTACCACCTTCCCTTTCACCTCCGTAGCTTCCACCCCATCGCTATCACTACCACCGCCTTCACCTCAAATTCCACCACTTTTCACATCTGCCACCACCCCGACACCGCTGGTGACTACATCCATAGTCACTACGCAGCTTGGGGCATCATCAGTGTCTCGTCCGCAAGACACTAACACCATCCCACGCATACCCCAGTCATCTCACCCTTCTACTCCTGGGGTCCCTTTTTCTAGTAATGGTGAGGAATTCGGCCGTCAATTCGACGCTGTCCGAAATCTCCTCACCGATCCTTCTAATATATTAAATTCTATTTTTTCTTGTGTGTAGGGTTTATCACGACAGGTGGCCATTATCGACGAACAACACCAAGCCTTGCCCACCATCCTCCAAGGCTTCTAGCAACGACAAGATGAGGTGGCTAAGAAAGTTGAGCACATCAACAACCACTACAACACCTTGCCAGACCTGGTCCTTGGAGCGAAGCGTCAGCAAGAAGCAACGGCGAATCAAGTCGATGAGATCTCCACACAGACTCAGCCTCTGCCAGAGACTCTCCGCGAGCTCCAGCAACAACAAGAAGTGCTGAGCACGCGTTTGGACACCATCAAGAGCATGCTCACATAGCTACAACATCGCCAAGAGGAGTCCAATAAAGATGAAATCCAACAGTTACGTGCTCAAGCTACAGATCTTACAGCACATCTCCTCTCCACCGAGGGCAGATACACCGATCTCAAAGAATCCCATGATGCATTGCTCGAAGCACACGAGCATCTGCAAGTGGCTTTCGATGAGCTACAAGCCACCCATCGGCGGTGCAAAACGTCCGCAAGTAAAAAGCAAGCAGACAAGGCTGCGGATGACAAGGATGACGATGATGATGAAGAAGACGACTCCGACTCATCTGCCGATTCAAACAAAGATAACTCCTCCTCGGGTGACCAGCATGATGATGGAGAGGACCCATGCAACGTGGCAGGACCTTCTCACAAAGGATCTGACAAGGGTCACCATGACAGTGACCATCACCCCAAGTCCCCGCGCAACGATAATGTTAACATGTCTTACGGGGACCAGTTCTTCGATTATTCTGCTATGGGGTCCATCAGGGAAGCTGCCCAAGATGCGGCTTATGCTGAGTTCCACCATTGTATACTAGGAACCAGCGCCATCCCACCAAAAACAACCACCCCACCTCTCTCCACACCTTCTCCCTACGACGAGGGTGAGGTAGAACGAGTAAGTTTAGACACCGATGAAGACCTCGATTCTGCCTCCGACTCAGACGACGATCTACCAGGCCATGAACATGCCTTAGAACAACCTCCTTCTCCCCCTCCACAAGAACTTCCCCCGCCACCACCTTTGCCGCACAAAATGCATGACTTGGATATGACAGCCATCTCCACTTTAGATGCTCATGACATTTTTATACTGAACACTATAGTGTACGATGCAAAGGCAGGGGAAGACATAATTTATGACAATAGCAAAACTAGGCGTAAGATGACACATGAAGACTTCTACAGCATCCTCCGACCTCGGTCTACGATACCTACGACAATCTTCTGTGTCCTCCTCGCCAATTGTATAGAAATATACAGAAGTTCTAAGCGGCAACAGCCGGTCTTTAACGCCTCGCCCGCTCTGTCTATTGGCCTCCTATACAAAAACATAAGAGCAAAGTCAATCGAGCAGCTGCGTGCTGGATTAGCACGTCGGGCACATTTTCTTACCATGCCCTTCCAAGTCTCGGACCACTGGCTTTTCATGATCGTGGATACCGAGGCCCGGGATGCCAAGGTGTATAATTTCTGTGGCACCGAGCTGCCAGCCGGCACAATAAACTTCGTTGGTGAAGCAGCAGGAGAAGCAAGGTGTATACCCTTCCGGTTTCTTAAATTAATTTGGGCTTCCCGCCCATATCTTTGTCAAGATTGGAGCCAACCTTGGTTCAGTATCATCAACCCTCAAGTCCAAGCCACCGAGGGATCTGGGGATTACGCTTTCTGCACCATACGTCACATACAAGCGCTGAACCAGGAAATCCCATTTAATGATCTGGTTGCTGAAGATTTTCACTCCTTACGCGGACGTTATGCCATGGAGCTCATCTATGATAGGCGGTTCTTCAAGGACCCAACTATGGCACCAGATGACATTCCTCGCTACCTCTTCTCAGCTATCCAGCGACCGCATCAGCGACCCTTCCGACAAACTATGAAAGAGTCAGAGAAAACCACAATGCCAGTCGCATCTACCGTGCAAAGTGCAGGAGACATCGATCCTTTGTCTGCCATAGAACCGACGTTTTTTGACTTCGATCACAGTGCTTGCAAAGGTCTCTCCGACATCGAACTACGTCTCATTATGTCTCGTCTCTCAACTGAGAAGGATGAACTCGTATTCGTGTCTAGAGACATCTTAGTTATGGCAGATACGCTCCAAGAAACCTTACAGGTTAAAGGATCCCTCTCTGTAAGCCTTATGACCGCTTACCAGTTCCTACTCGGCCAAGATAACCCCACCACATATATGGCATCCCCATACATGAAGGACGACCTCCTAAAGCTCAAGAACTTCGGCAAAACTGACGCGCTGATCTCCTATCTACAACACACAACTCTGACGTTCATCATGTTACCTTTTCTCTATCATGAGCATTGGATGCTCCTGGCAACGAATCTCCCAGAAGGAACAACCACAATATATAATAGTTCCAACAGCCAGTACAACGCACGACAGAGACACTACGTCGTGACACCGAAGACGCCAACAGAAGTAGTGGCAAAGGAGTGCGCCGACAAGTTAATCGATTTCCTAAGTCAGCACATAAGGGTGTACGACAAAGAGCATTTTCAACGCCCTTCCTTCTGCCACAAATGCCCCCAGCAAATTCGACAATCAAATGACTGTGGCTTCCACGTCCTCTACTGGATGTACACCATCATCGTTCTCCAAAGACTAGTAGAAGAGATGACTGACGTGGACTACCACGCTCTACGAGGAAAGTTCACATCCAATCTCCTTCATTCCTTGGGGGAAAATGCAGATTTACATTAGCCTGTAGCCTTGTCCTAATTACTTCTCACCCTATCACTTTGACACTCTGAGGACAGAGTGCGTGATAAGTTGGGGGGGGTACATTAGACAAGGGCGAGGTACCATTTTTTTTACACCTTTCCTTCTTTTCTTTTCTCTATTTATACTTTTTCCCTTTTTAACTTTCTCTTAACTTAACCCTTTTGTTTCTGAGTAGAATCACCCTCATTTAACTCTAGAATCATGTTAGTCCCCAAAAAGAAAATAGCACTTAGACATTTAATGGCGATTTAATAAAGTCACTCCACTATTTGATTTTCATGCTTTTGCTTCAATTCTTTATCTGACTCTCCACATGTCAAAATTAAGGCAGAAATAAGCCAAGCTCTCAAGGGCGAGAGGGGAATCAGGCAACTTCCAAATCAAGAAGTTCTGCAAGTGGACCACAAACCAAATAAGTGCATGTTGAAAAACTCTAAGAACAACTTTCCTCCCTTCAAAATAAAAGAGGCTTGGCCGCCCAAAATAATTTCCCAAACAAAACACCAAAACCCAAGCCTGCGAGCTATCGAATAAAAGCTAGAGAGACGAATAAAATTATGAGAGTTGTGGCATGAATAAGGATCTATATAAAGAACCGATGAAGGTTTCACCCGGTCGACACATTCTGCTTCCCTCACAAAGGCAGATGTGTCGTGCCAGGTAGTGAAACCCTAAGGTATCCAAATATATGAAAGGCTCATAAAGGACTCACCTGGCTGGTACATTCAGCTGCCCTCATAAAGGAAGATGTGTCGTTCCCGGTAGTGAGATCCTAAAAGCATAGACATCCCCTCCCCCACACGAAGAGGGAGTTACACTTCAAGCCTTTAGCCAACCCTCACACCCTCTCTAGCTTCCAGTAGGTCTTTCAGAGAGGTATAAAGCTGATTAGAGTTATCAACATGCACATAATAAAGGTGGTCCCAATGCTAGCTACGAGATACGGAAAGAACCTGAGACCCAAGCAACTCTCGAAACCTGAAAGAGTCAAGGCAAGCAGTAAGACTTGATCTGACCTCAGAAGAACTCAGGTCAAGAATTGAAGCAAGAGTATGGAAACCCTAACTAAATAAAATCGCCTCGACATTACATGTCCCAGCTCTATCTAACTTGAGGACAAGCTATACTCTAAGTTAGGGGGGGTGATAACCTCCTATTTTAGACGATTATCTTAGTCTTTTTCTTTAGTTTTCCATACTCTTTCTTAATTAAAACTATACACAATCCCAAATTTACCCTTCTTTATAAATATACCATCAGACTAACTTTTCCTTTTTATATATGCATAAAAACACAAAAGAATCATAAAAGAATAACTCAACCCCAAGACCGCTTGAAGCCAACCGGTCCCGAGACCGCATGGAGTCAAACGGTCTCAAGACCGCATGAAGCCAAATGGTCCCTAGACCGCATGGAAATCAAACGGTCTCAGGACCGCATGAAGCCAACCGGTCCCGAGACCGCATGAAGTTCAAACGGTATCAAGACCGCATGAAGCCAACTGGTCCCAAGACCGCATGGAATTCAAACAGTCTTAGGACCACATGAAGCCAACCGGTCCCGAGACCGCATGGAGTTCAAACGGTCTCAAGACCGCATGAAGCCAACCGGTCCCGAGACCGCATGGAGTTCAAACGGTCTCAAGACCGCATGAAACCCAAACGGTCTTGAGGTCCCAAATGGTCTCAAGACCAAACGGTCGTGAGATCCAAACGGTCTCAGGCCCAAACGATCTTGAGGTCCAAACCGTTTGGACTTCACTTAAGGCCTATAAATAAGACCCCAAGGGTCTTCCACTAGGCATCGAGTTTTCAGACGTCCAAAGGCTGCCTCAATCACTCTAGAGCTCTTGCTACTTCCATCCTCCGCCCTGGGGCTACCGGTCTGAGACCCATACTCCATCTTGAAGCTGCTTTCTCCTTCTTCGCCAAAGAAGGTGGGAAGGAGAGATCTCATCATCGTGCAACCTTTGAAGACTGGTGGATCGTTGCTCTCTCTCCAAGGGGTTGACTTTCCTCTCTCCTTCATGGGGATGATTCTCTCTCTCTCTTCTTACCTCCTTCTTTGTCCTATTCATGAGCGAGTAGTCTCTCTCACTAGGGTGCGGGGAGTAGCCCTGCTACCCATGTTTTTCATATCATGCAAATGTAATCCATAACTTGTAATATAGAGTTCTTATCTTTTCATTTTGACATCAAACGATTAATGAATGCATGTTGCTTGATCTCCAACTTGTGTTATCCTCTATCTTTTAGTATGAATTGTCTACGTTTGTACTATTAGATTCGAAACTCGTTTGTATGTTGGTTCTTGATGCATGTATCCACCATGCATCTGTTTCGGTATCTGGAAGTGTATCTCAAGAAGTGGAGTAAACTCACTATCATCCGTTGCATTTTCATACTATGAAATGGAATCAGTTGACGTATGGAAGTGCAACCTTGGTATGTCGAGGAACACACTTTGCGAGGGGAATGATGCAAAGTAATGTGACCATTTGTTCGGGAATGTATGGCATTGCAACATACCCGCACTTCTCATAGTTAGTTCTCCGAAAGGAAGCTAAGTCTACAAGGATACTAACTGACTAGACTCTTTTGCAGGTTATGCTTTTGCTTTGCATGTGTTGATCCATGTGTAGTGGCGGTGAAAAACCGATCACACCCTAGTGATCTTTTATCATAGTTTAACTCATTAGATTTACTTGCTTTCTTTACTTTTCTTGAACCTAGCTTAAAAACGACCAAATCACCCTTTTTGATCTAGATACCAACTATTGAGTGATTAAGTGAAATTCCAATGTTTACTATCTTGTTGGCAACAACAAGACCGTTGTCTTGAGGATTCGACCCTTAACTATACTACGATAAGACTTCCACGTATCTTAGCATACGTGGGTGGAGTTCTCTATCTAGTATAAGCAAGGATAAACTTAAAGACTTATCATCTTTAGGATTTTTAGTGGTGCACACAATTCCACGTGAGTGGAAGCTCCATCAGTGACTAGGTACTCAACAACCTCAACTTGGAAGGAACACTCGTGGCTAGACATCTAGCTTTTGATGGCACTAACTACACCTACTGGAAGAGAAGGATGTAGTTTTACTTCCAAGGAATTAGCTGGGACTTATGGAGAATGGTATCAACTCCATATGAACTTCTTCAAATGGAGTATGCAATTTGGGATGCTAACACGGTTAAGTCTGCCCAAATGAATGCAAAAGTTGTAAGTATACTTTATTGTTCAATTTTGGTTGGTGAGTTTAATAGAATATCAAATTGTGAAACGGCTTATGAAATATGGCATAGACTTTCTACAACATATGAAGGAACTGTTCAAGTTAAGAATTCTAAAATCAGAATGCTTAAACAGAAATTTGAACAATTTTGTATGGATCAAAATGAGTCTATTAGTGAAATGTATGCAAAATTCTCTTCTATAGTAAATGGTTTAAATACTTTAGGTAAAGTAATTAGCGAAGAATATCAAGTTTCAAAAATCCTTAGGTCTCTTCCTCCCAAATACAATCCTAAGGTAACTGCTATTGAAGAAGCAAATGATCTCACCTAACTAAGGATGGAACAACTTATTGGCAACCTAGAAGGACATGAGGCAACTTTAGAAGAGGAATAAAGACGAGAAAGTGAACTTCAACAAGGAAGAAAGAAGGACATTGCTTTCAAGGCATCAACCAAGATCAATCATGACACAAGTGAAGATGATAGTGAAGAAGAAACTCTCATTGTAAATGGTAAGCAGTATAAAAGTTTTAAAACTAATGAAACTTCTAGTAGTTCTTCTTCCAGGTGCTTTGAATGTGGAAAAAAGGGACACATGAAAGGTGATTGTCCAAAATTCAAGAAAGGAAAGAAATCATCTCACAAAAAGAAAGAAAGAGCATATAAAGCTGCATGGGATGATTCAAGTGATGATAGTGATGATTGAAAAGAAGAAGTAGAATGTCTTATTGCTACAACAAATGAATAAGAAGAAGAAGAGGTAAGTATTTTTGATCTACCAAAAGAAGATCTAATTGCTAGTCTTCAAGATACACATGAGAAATATATTGACTGCAAGAAGAAACTTAAGAAATAAAATAAAGAGTCAAATGCTAAACTGCTTGCTCTCACATCTGAAAATGAAGATCTCAAAAAGGGTATTAAGGATTATGATATTAAGCTTAAATCTGTAGAAGAAAATTGCAATCTTCTTTCCCTAGAAAAGTTAAACTTGCAAACTCAAGTAAATGATCTTCAAAGACAAACTATTTTGTGTACACATCTAGATTATGATATTATTGTGAAAGAAAGAGATTCTTTATTATCTAATCTAGATCAAGCAAAATTAGATATCAAGAAGAAAATGGATGAGATTATTAAGTTACAACAAAAAGTGAGTAGCTTGAGTAACAATAATATTCTTGATAATATCTTAAATGATTCTTATCGTCAAATTGGAAGGAGAGGACTAGGTTATAAGGCTAAGAGAAAATCTAATCAAAAACCTAGTTGGAGAAGGACACAAGTACTAGAGAATCAATCCATGTATGTACCTAAGAACAACTCAACTCCTAGAAAGAGAAATGAGATTGACTCTATTAGTTGTCATTATTGCTTGTGTCTTGGACACTACTCTTTTTCATGCCCATACAAGAAAAGGAATGATGATCTAGCTTGGGTTCCTAAAACTTAGAGGATTAAATTTGACTAGTTGAGATTTGACCTTAATTGATCCTTGATATACAAATGTCATATCTCAACACAATCAAGCTTTAACTTTCATATTCTTGTTTTACTTGAAAATAATTACTGAAAACAGTTCTGAAACAATACAGAAACATTCTCGGTCGAGAAACTATTTGACCGAGAACATTGTCAGTCGAGAAATAGTCGATCGAGATGGTTACTGTTTTGAATTTTGCAACAAATCTGATAAAACCTGTACAAACAACAACTTTCTCGGTCGAGCAAATTGTCGACCGAGATAAATTCGGTCGAGAAACAGTTCGACCGAACCAAGTTCTGTTGAACAAGTTTTTTTTAATCTAGTTTGCTATCAATTTGTTATTAATGATTGATTTAATATGCAAATCAAGAATGAATCTTAGAGGCCATCTTAAAATCAAAACATATTGATCTTTTGTATCATAAATTGTTGAAAGAAGGTATAACCTTATGAATATGAAATTCTTAAACATATTGCAAAAGTGATATATGAAAACTGATATTGAACATACTTTCTTCATTGATTGACAAAGTTTGTTAAGCACGTTCATTTACATAGTTTGTCTTAAATTTGAACATCCATGAACCATAAATGAAATTATTTTGGTTTATCCTCTACATGGTTTGGCTTAAAATTGAAAATTATGAACCATGTTGGTTTACTCAAGGAAATTCCTATTTTAGCATAGTCCACATGGTTTATCCTAAATATTTCTTGGTCTATCTATATAGGAACCATGTGTATTCAAATTTAAATGGTCATAATCATTGTATTTCATGAAATTACATGCTTCTGTCTTAATCATTGTATATGCTTCTACTATTCTATCATAATCATTGTGCCCTGATCATTATGTTTCATTGGTTTGTCTAAAATAATCTTTAATCCATATATACAAACCATGAATGGATATTATTTTTGATCATTATGATTCAGCTCATATGAAGATGCAATTTTGTATAAATAGCAAAAATTCATGGCACAAATGCATTTTAAATTTAAAATCTGCAGAAATTATACTTCACATATAAGTGTTCAAATTGGAAATCTGCAGAAATTGCCTCTTGGTTGAAATCAAATTTGACCAAGGGGCGCTATGGTCGAAGTCAAGGTCGACCTAAAATAAGTTTGACAAAATGCTTATTTGTACATCATCTTACTGCACTTAATCTTAGTATCTTGATTCAAAATGTATTCATCATATTGAAAACATGATTTTAGTACAAAAGCTCTAATAAAAGGTTAAAATCAAATTGTGACCTTAGAATCCTTAAACTATCCTGACTATAAGATTAAGAAGGAGCTTACAAAAACTTTGTAAACATCTTAAAGGAAAATTGAAACATGTTATGATCTTAGTATTTTTAATCTTGATTATGAAAAATAAAGGAATCTACAAATTTCATGAATATGATATATATCTTGTTCTTAATGGAATTCTCTAAACAAGTCTGGGCTTAACATCCTGTGCATTTGGTTAGAGATACTTTCTATGTACTTTACTATAAGCTTAAAGGATTCTCATATCATTTTCAGGGCTAACATCCCTTGCAAAAATGGATGAGAAATCAATATGTATTCATCATGAGCTTAAGGGAATCTCATTTCATTTTCAAGGCTTAACATCCCTTGTTAAATGGATGAGAATCAATACACATATGCCATGAACTTAAAAGGAGCTCATATCATTTCAAGGCTTAGCATCCTTTGCAAATGATTGAAAAATAAATTATGGCTAAATTTGACAATGCATCACTTTTTCTTAAAATTGAATATCTCTTTAAGGGGGAGCATACCATAAAATTAAGGGGGAGTAATAAAGAGTCATACTAATCACTTATCATGGATATCTTTTTGAAATGACAAAGGGGGAGAAATAATATAAAATAATATAAAACAAAATGAGTTTCATAATATTTATATTTCGGCGAGCACCCACTTGGAAAACAAGAACGGCTACAAAAGGTAAACTTCAGGTATGAAACTCATATGATTTACATTTCCTCATTTTATATTTAGGAAATGCGTGTCATCTTCAAAAAGGGGGAGATTGTTGGCTAAATTGGACATTATTAAAATCCCTTTGTTTTGATGATGACAAACATTTCATTCGTGTGGATCTAACGTGCTACTTAAGTGTTGCAGGAATAAGGTGGATGACAAATACTTGGAAGATCTATATGCTAAAAATTGCTTTAAGTCATGAATGTAATCAAATGTAAAAACTTGTACAAATATATAATGTACAAGTACTTAGAAATCATGTAAATCAAGTATTAGATCTTTCCTAGCCAATCACAACACTTAGATAGGTAATCCCCTAAAATAGTGTCACATCTGCACACTCATACACACACTTGGTACTTGGTTTAAAACATTAAAACAGGGTCGACAATCTCGGTCGACAAAATTCTCAACCGAGACACTCTCAGTCGACAAATTCTTCGACCGAGAATGACCCAGGTAGCCGTTAGACACAACAGACAAGGTAGATGGGATTTGGATTATAACGTTATATACACTTGCTCCAGATAGTCCCTCGGTCGACAAGTCCTCGACCAAGAAGGACTCTCGGTCGAAAATTCATCGACCGAGATGAGTTCTGTCTGCACTTTTCAGAGTTAATTAACTAATCATTGTTAAAGCAACTAATGGTTATCTAACGGCTAGTTAAGCACTAAGAACCCCTTAGAAAGTGTCTAGAACGTTTTTAAGCATCCATAGGCCATTCCTATAAATAGTACAAGCCATAGGACACCCACAATACACTTGTGCTACACTTCAGCATTCATACTTGCAATTGGCAATTCATTCTTGTGAGCAATTGATCAATTCCAACATTAGCTATACATTTCCATTGCTCTAAATTCGTGTCCTATAGGCTAGCATCTCCTACCCACTACACCTACACTTCCATATACATTGGTTGGGAGATCAAAACACTTGATATAGGAAATCAAGCCTTGTGCTACAACGGTATTGTAATTTCTGTTTTTTCCTTCTTGTTCCTTTATATCTTTTTTACTCTCTTTGCTACTCCTAGGGTTGGAGGCTACGGATTGGAGAGGGTTTGACTTCTCAGGTGGGGAAGGGTCTTCTCGGTGGAGAAGGTGGACTTTGGACTACTTCAAGAAGGCTGTCTCAACGGGAAGCTACTTCAAGGGAGCTTGAGGTTACTTCAAGGAAGGCTGCTTCAAGGTTGGTGAGACTACTTCTAGGTGAAGGTTGTCCGAAGGGTTTGGTGAATGTGTTGTAATTTTATGTACATCCTTGCGAGGTAATAAAATTAAATACTTTCAAAATCCCTGTTGGTTAAGCAACCGGGTAGTGGATTGACTGCCTTAGTATTTACTAAGGTTGGAACCACTCTAAATCCTTGTCCCCTTATCCAATATTTTTGTTGTTGCTTAATTTGATTGAATTATTATTAAAATATCATAAAACCATATTCACCCCCCTCTAGTGTTTTTTTCAATATACAATAGACGCCATATTATATTGCTTGACAATTTTTATAAACTAAAACAAAAATTTGTCACCCGAACAAATTTATTATATGTGTTTTACCTAACAACATTTTGGATCCTTGTCATGGAGACTTTCTATAGCCTTTTCATAACTTCTTTCTTGTAGATTATTGTCAACATCCTCTAATGTAAAATATTTTTAAATTAATTCATTTAATAAATCTTTTATAAGATCACAAAGAGATAGTTAACACCATCCATAGAATAAATATACATATCAAGTAGCAAACAAAATTCATCAACATGTATTGATGACACTCACCTAACTATAAAAATAATAACCAATATATTGTGAAACATTTTCACATATTAGTGGTTGGAACTATTATAAAAAGAAATATTTTTTCTTTTTTTATGTGGATCTTTGGATTCCCTTCGCTCCTCGCTTAGTCACCAAATGAAATCAGATCTTACCATAAAACGTCAAATAGTAATTCAAATGTTCTTTTTAAACCATATTCTTTTCCCCGTTGGTGTCCGCATGCCGCATATTGAGTGCCAACACATTATACGTATAATGAAGAAAACGAATATAGTAAGAAATGTTGATAGATATTTGTGAGTCTGTAGCATCTTGTAGCCGATGCGTATGTGATGCAATTAATGTTGAGAAGAGATATGAGGAGTAACAACTAGAGCAGGTAGAGAACTATGAGATGAAAAATAGTATAAAGAAATGTGAGGATGAGACAAAAAACATACCGAGAAAAGAGCAACCACTGGAAGTAAGAGGGGGGCCAATAATCGGAGTGGGGAGGTAGTGCATCAGTATGATACGACTTCCAGAACACCAACAAAAGCATGGGTTGTTATCACACACAATAGAGAAAGGAAGTATACAAAGCTCTTGAGACAAATATGAGTTTAGGTTTTTGGTAGGTTTAGAAAAGGATTAGCCACCTATATAACTTTTAAGATGGAATTAAAGGTTAGGTTTGAGTTCCTATTAGTCAAGGATATGTCTTGACTTACCTAACTCTAACTGCTTAGGGTTGTTATCATTGACCATGTAACCTTGACCAAATTGTGGTAGTGGAAAAATTCTCACAAGCATTAAACTACACACTTAAATGCTTCTAGATCATCAGTATAGTTTGATATTTCACACTCTTGTTAATAGAGTACTTAGTTTTATAAAACATTAAAGCCAAGAATACATGTTTTCTCTTAATTTGTAGCATTCATAAAACTACATTACAAGTTGATAAATTTGACATTAAACTAATATTAAATTGAATTAGATGAAAATATCAAACATGTCGTTCAAATAGATGGGTCACATATTTATCACATGTTGATGCAAGTTCAAATATATCGACTATGAGTTACTCATAAGAAGAAAATATATATGTAAATACTCACTAGATGGGTCACATGTTGGTCCTTAGTGCTAGATCAGACTAAAATTTAAATGGGTGACTGTAACTCCTACCCAAAACTAGGTTATCCATGGACGTCATGAAGCCCATACATGTTTGTTTCATAAAGAAACGTAATATGCACTCTTGATTGGTATCCTACAATTTTCCTTTAACACTTGGGAGAGAAATAAATGCATATATAGAAGGAATAGGAAGATTACGACAGATTGAAATAGAGGATAAAGAGGCAATAATTTGGGAGAGGTGAAAAGAATTTAACTATGCACAATGAAAGAAAGAATTCATAGATAAATTGCAATAACAAGAGAGAGAGGGATAGAGAGTGTGTGTATTTTTGTAGAAACTGGTTGTATTTCTTGTTGTGATGTTTTACTATATGTTAGGAGTATTTTATATAAATTTCTTGTAAGTATATAGTTAGATAAATTGTGTAGATCTACTTTACAATTTTGTTAGTTATATATATTTATGTATAATGTGAAGGTATTTAGTAGACACATGTGTCTTTTTCATTTAGAGAAATTTATTTAGTTGTATAAATTTTCATGTATATTCTTTTTGCTTAGTGAATATATGTGTATATTTGTTTCTATTACATTCATTTACATATATATATATATATATATATATGTGTGTATTTTTTTTATCAAGATTGTAGTGTTTTTATGTACATTGTGTGTCATATTCATCTTCATATATATAGTGATATTTGTTTTTGAGTGTGCTTTGTGAACTAATTTCTAATGAATTTATGCCACCAATTTCCGTATTTCCTCACTTAGGAGAGCATCGAGTTGGGTTGTATCAGGTTTAGATAACCCTAAAACTAAACTCGCTACCAACTTATTTAGGCCCTGTCAGATTACAACTAAGACATTCAATTTGGAACATGAACACTTTAGATCCTATCTCATGTGAGGCTAGAAATGCTGCTTCTAATCCTAGGTAGGACAAACTAAACTTCAAGTTTAGGTTAGATCTTCAACAATGGCTCATGACACCATATCCATGATATAGGGATATCCTGTGTGTTGAATGACCTTACAAAATTGATCGTTCAAGTTACTTCCCTCTTTGTAACCAATACTAGGGAGTAATTTTCTCATGATTGGTATTTTCATTTTAGTGCACTCTATTCTAAAATTCTATTATTTTGTATGGCATCAATTATATTAATGAGATGGAATGTTTTTTCTATTTTTAGATCAAAAAATATGATCCACAAGTGGTGGAATAGAAAACATGTGTCCATGTACTTGAACATGTGAAGCTCCTCAATATTAAATTGGAAACCTAGTATGCATTCATAAAGTCTACCCACTTTGAAATCTTTGAATTGTATCTTGTGAACACGAAAGAAAAGCTTCATTCATACTTGATAAGTATTGTACTAGCAGGGATTTGGATTGGTATAGTATTCTACAAACATATGCATCTTAACATTAGATAAAAGCAACTTGAGTGTGGTGAAGAGAACTTACAAAATCTTGAGAGTCACATTCCTAATTAAAAAATTATTGAATTTTCATAGTGGTGATGTTCCTTGACATAAGCAACCAATTTATGTTAGAAGCCCCCTCAGAAAAGGAGCCAAAAGACATTTTCAATAGCCTTCACAACTAGTTGATTCAAAAAATTAATTAGTTCTCTACGTCCTTATTCAATTTTGCTTGGCTCATGATCCATTAGTTTGGGAGTTCTTTCGTCAATTTCATCTTAAATGTGGATGTATCATTCCAAGCTCAATAAGTTTCCAAACTTGTCCATCTTCTAAAGACACTCTATATTGAGACTTGTCCATGCTTAGCATAACTACATATCATAATTTATACGACTTTCACAAAGCTATGCTTCAACATCAAAAGTCTGGGATCCTACAACAAAAAAAAATTTAATGCTCCAAATAAATACACATGAACATGAGTGGAAGTGTCAATTATTGACTCATAATATTGAAGGGTTATCACAAACAATTAATATCATACACAAATAATAACTAAATATTAACCATTACAAGAGTAAATTATATTTCTCATTCTCCAAATTTCAAGAAATGATAAATAATACAAACTAATGACAATGTCCACAAACTAAACATAATAAAATTGTGCATAAACATGAAAGAAAATTTATGTGGATAACAGAGTCCCACCCATAGACACCTTAATCCTACTCAATTTGCCACCTATGGGCATCTGTTTGATATGCATGCAAATAAATAATAACAAATGTGAGTGGTTTGAGTAGTTAATATTAAAATAATGCTTATAATAAGTAAGAGTTACAATAAAACCAAATGGAACTTCTTGACTAATTTTCATGAAAACATTCTTGTTACAAGAAACTACTAGGTTAATAAGGTGATTTTTCCACATAGCCTTGACCTAAAGTGCTCATTTCTCCAAAGAGCTCATTGTACCCAAGTTCTCATAGCACCAAAGTGCTCATTAATCTTATATCATCACTTAGTCAACATTGTTTTACATACACATTATTCTTAGGAAACCATAATAATTAACATGACCATCATAATAGCATAAAAACTTAAGGTGGATTAATATGATTCACATAGTAACATTGATTTTAGCTTTGAGTTGATATAGTTACTCTCCTAATTGCACCCAAAATTCTTTGAGGGATATTTTAAGGCTCACATAAGGCCCATTAAGAGGTATGTTAAGGATCACATACATGTGGTCAATCCTCACATCAGTTTACTTAAGGCTCACATAACATGATGAGAGGATCAGATACAATCTCATGATTTCTTTTTCAACATTACTATCATGTTATATTGATTCACTACCACATAATTATATATAGACCACAATTTTAATCATAATTGTTGAAATGATAAAAAATAATTATTAATAGGGTGATGATTTTCAATAAGAATATTATGAGTTATAGCATTATTGTACTTTAACTTATCCATCATCAATACATAAGAAAACAATACACACAATAGAAAAATAGTTTTAATATTGGGTGTGTAAGATTCTCTTACATGAGTCCGAGGAGGGACACTAATTGTAGCATGAACCCTAATAGCATGCATTACACGTAATCATAATTAATTATGATTCATAAACATAGGTTTATGGACTCTAATTAAAATAGGGAGATTGTGTTAACAAATGAGAACTGATCATAAATAAAGAGTTCCAATTGTCTAATTAGTATTATAACAAGTTTTTAAACTTAAATTCAGACATAGGATGAAAAAGATATGGATTTCCTAAGGTATGGCCAATTAAGGAACAAAAAAATAGTTGTAATAGTTTTCTAGAAAACCAAGAAATAGAAGAACTTGTATGATAAGACTTAGAATGAAAAAATAATACATAAATTAAGGGTAAACATGCCCATATGTTCCCTCAATTTCTCTTGACACCAAAGAAAACATATCGTACAACCCCCAATCAAAACTCAACCACCATCATCAGTTCAAGGAAGATCTAAAAAAAAGGAGGTGATGGTTCCTCAGAGTCTTTTCATCTAAACAACCCTTATCACTGACCTTTCAATGATCCATGTGAGAACTAAATTTCCACCATGGCTGAGGGAGCAGGTGATGGGCTAGGGAGCCAAGCACTATCAGTAGATAAACTAAATTCATTTAATATTTTAATATAGTAACTTGATGTCAACGAGTTAAACAACAATATGTAATAACTATTAAAACTACAAAATGTTAGCAATATAAATGATATATTGTGATGGAGCTCGAAAAATGGGATTTAAGTTTAGAACATTTCAAGGACCTAGTGCAAAGAAATTTGTGATCGATCCTACTAAGGGGTTTGGCATCATTTTTACAAATAAATAGTCTCTAGAGTGGTCCATCCACCTCCTTGTCTAAGGTCTAAAAGATTGAGGTTGGGCAGTAGTACGACTAAACGGTAGTGGTCCTACGAACGGGGAAAGATAGACTAGCGCATAAAGAATATTATTGGATCTTTGATTAAATGAATACAACTAAAGGAACATGGTACATTTCCCTATTTTCCATGGCGAATACAAACTTTTTGACATCTCTAAAGGGTACTATAGCAACATGGGTTATATGAAGGTTTCCATATAATTAAGAACTAAATAAATATGTGACCTAGAGTTTTCGATTTGGTTTATTTCTATAGTAAGAACTTAAAGTTGTTGCAACTTACCCACCTTATAGAAATTGTGACCTCAAAATTATAGTATCCTATTAAGATACAACCTACCTTATGGTTTAACATATAGGTATGTAATTAAAAATTTAATTTGGTCATAGAGGTTTATAGCTTTACACATATATGTAATAAAACCATAGAGAAAATTAATATTCTTCTAAATTCCATGTCAAATATAGAACTTCAATTAATACACCATTCAATTAAAATGTGAATCTATTTCCTCAGATACACTTAGGAATAATTACCTCACATATTATAAATTATCCACAGAGTAATATGTTTATCTTAAACCTCCATAATATCACCTTTGTCATAGTAGTTTCATCCTAATGACTTAAGTAACATGATATGAAGAACAAAAACTTGATGAAAAAAATGACTTTCTACCATCTGATTGGATTAGATTTAGGTGAGTACCATATCTAACTCTTTTGTATTACACATATTTATGACATCCTTAGATATTTGTTGATTAGACATTTATTATGACTAGCTAAAAGCACATTCTAAGCACGTGGATAGCAGTTGAATTAGCACATTAAAATGTCTAATGTGTACTATTGCACACTATAAAAAAATACTTGATGATTCTTCGAACTTAATCTGAATATTGATTTTTTCTCTTATTCAATATTAGTAATATTAATAGTTACATAAAACTTGGTAAAAGACCTAGACTAATATCCAGTTGACTCCTTCTAGTATGCACAACAAAAATTATCAATTAACATCCAATAGACTTATTTTAATCTATAGCTTAGAAAAAAGTGATAATCATGTAAAAAAGGGCAAGCAAGTCGATTAGCTGGCACATATAGACTTGATTCACTTTTATTATAGGTATATAGACTCCATAGTAAAACAAAATAAAAAAAGCAATACGCAAAAAAAATGAAAATCACAAAAAAAAGTTGGGAGTCCGGTCGGCTAAAAATTGGGTGACTCCCTCTAATATGTAAGTACACATATAGACTACTTAAACACACAGACATACAAATATAATGTGAATTTCAAGCTTTTATTTGAAAAAAATTTGCCAAGCAAAGCAGCTTGACAACAGGCAAGATACTAACACAATACAAATTGAAAATAACAAAAAAACTATCGATTCAACATTGATTAAAAGCCCAATGACTCCATCCAAGCTCTAAGCACATATACAAACTACTTAGACACAAGGATACCTTAGACATAGACATATTGTCAATTTGATGCCTTTCTTTAGCTTAATAAAAAAATTCAAAACATGACGCTTATAAAATAACTCTGTACTAAAACTTAAAAAAAATACTGAAAATTGTAAAAAAAAACTATCGAGCGAAGCTCCTCGACAACATGCGAGAAAGTACCTTTTATTATAGGTACATAGATATAGATATAAACTACTTAAACACATGGGAAAATTGGACCAATATGAATTTTATTTCTTAAACTTGACAGTAAAAAATCCAAAATGAGACACCTATACAACTTAGCGCTAGAACTAAAAATTTAGAAAGAAAAATAAAAAAATAAAAAAAATCACAATAAAACTACAAATAGAAATATAAAATACAAAACACAAAAAAATTCACAAAGAAAAAACTGCTAAGCAAAATAACTCGACAACAAACAGAAGACAACCTTTTAATATAAATATAGAATAGATAATTTTACAGGCTAACTGACATATTGTTGAATCACAAGGTAACAACATGCGTTACAATAGCAGATATGTCATCCATACTTCTTCTTCATATGAATATAGATATAGGTTCAAGCACAGATGAGGCATCCTGATCCATTACACTGGCAAGATGAAAATGAGGTCAATAAAATGTGTCAAGTCACCATCCATCAGAGTAATGTTGATTGCTTTTCGTAGTAGCAAATGAAGCACAAAGTGACGTGAAGTACAAGAGTAGTCATGTAAAAAAGCAATGATGTTAATCGCTTTTCATGGAAAATGAAGCACACAACGACATGAAGCATTAAAGAAGTAATGCAAAAAAGCAAATAAGAAGCATACATGGACCTGAAACACAGAGACAATCATGTAGAAAAGCACACAGCTAACCTTCATTTATTCATAGGATTATAGATATGAGCTTTCATCGTGCCATTCTTTATAGGTCTTTGTGGTTCCCCAATCAAGTGAGACCCCTCCTAATAATATAAACCCTTGGCCCCCCTCATCTACCCACACAACTTTGGGGGGGGGGGGTGTAAGTGTCACAGATGACAAGCTACATGGCTGATAGAAGCTCACCACCGAGGGGTCTCAAGCTTGGGTCCCTACTCTACGGGTCATGTGCCTCTACCTCCAAGATACCACTCCCTCAGTCGTTGTTTACCATTTTGATAGTATATATGTCACATACCACATGCACAAATATGTATGGAAGAGATTTATAATAAGTCTGTGTGCTTCTGAGATCCCCTCTACAACTCTCGATCAAATGGTTAACACCATTGATAAAATGGAGGACATGCATCCATATAAGATAATATTAATGCACATGACCCATAGCAGATAAACTCCTTTCCTTAGTGAATTTATCCTAGTTTACTCAAACCACATCTTTTTGTAGGGATCATGTCATTAGTTGTTACTCAAATTAACAATGAATATGTTACAATCTCATAACTTAATTACTCTAGTTTGAAATCATAAGTTTATCTTAACATAGTGGACATAAGTGACAAAATATATGATAATTATGAGGGTTCCCAATGGTTGATTATTATTTTTCTCTCGTACCAAGTTATAACACCCCAAACTTATACACAATCACATCATTAGAAGCATCCTTTGGTAACATATATGTAATATTAATGGGATATCAAACACAGTGAATGTCATTCATAAAAAATAACTAGTATTAGAATCATAATTGGATCACATTATTCTAATTTTGAAAATTTTACACAAAGGTATAACCTTAATACAAACTATTAAAAATGTCTAGAAACCAAACATAATAAAGTTATGTTTATACATGATAGAAACTAATGTGGATTTTTCCATCCTACTAGGGAACTCTTACTCTATCACGTGGTCCTCCTAGTCCTTAGAATGATGCTTCAATACTCCTTCATTGACCACTATATATAACTCATCTGCAACCTTGTGAATCAACATAAATCATTTGGGTGTCATTATGTAGTGAATTATTAAGTATAATACTTAAACCTTGTGAGAATTCAAATAAATATCAAATAGTGTTCTAGAATTTAGTATTGTTAAATGTTCTTATTACTTTCATCTACTAAGTTAAATAAAATTATTTCACCACAAGACCTTGCAATAAAGTATTATTTCTCCCAAGATCTTATTGCACACTACTGCTTATTGCGCCAAAGTGTTCCTTGGATAATCACCTAAACAATATTACTTTGGATATGCATTATTATAAAAAACATCAATACTTAGGACAGTTATCATAATAACAAGAAAAATTCATGTGGATAACCATCATTCAATAGTAAAATAGATTTTGATTTGAGTTGATATATGGCTTGTTAAGGCTCACATAAATATGGTTAAGACTCACATAGTTCCCATTAAGTCTCCAATAAGGTTGTTGAAGCATCAGTAAACATGATTAGATGACTAATGAAAAATTTCATGATTTCTTAACTTAAACATTATTACCATGATTTCTTAATTTGTTAGCATAGAAATGATACATATTGTCCAATATGAAAGAATAATCATTGAAATATTAGAAAAAACATTAGTCCTTAACATGTTGAAGATTTTCAATAACCATACAATAAGTATTAGCATTACAAAATTTTAATGATCCTAAATGAGAACATAATTGAATAATATAAATCTTGAAACCCAAATGTATTATTCATCATGCATGACCCACTCACCTGAGTATGAGGTGCCACACTATTTCTAGAATGAACCCGATCATCCCTAATATCATGGATTACATTTGAATTAATTTTACTTCATTAACACATGCTTATGGTTTTTGAATAAAATAGGAATATTGGGTTTGGAAATGAGGTCTTATTTATTGATTGGTTTCTTGTCTCAGTAGCATTTCAATGGATATTTAAATATACTTTTGTAACATCAGATGATAAATATATTTATTTACTAAGGTCGGTAAATTGGGGAATAAGAAAATCATATAAAATCACCTTTTTCATAAAACTAGGGAAATAAAAGAACTCATTTGACAAACACTAACATGCTCTAAAATAAATGATGGACTATAAGTATGTGACAATGTCAAATAAGTAAAACACATATTGAATATGTGTGTGGCTATATAAAAAAAGGAAGAGGAAAGTACCAATTTGCACTTATTATAAAGTAGAAGTAATATACAATTTGAGGGTAATCTTGCACATATGTTCCCTCAATTGCTCCTGAAAATAGAAGTAAACTCTGGGGATGACCCTTGATAAAAATCAACTTTCATCTTCTATCAAAATATATATCTAAAAGAAAATAGATTGGAGGATATGGTTCCAAGGAGTCTTCTAGTCAGAATTACCCTTTTCACTTACCCTTTGTTGGTTGGGGCTGTGAGAACCAACATCCTAACGTGGCTAGGGGAGCAAGTGAAGGTCCAAGGATCCAAGATCCACAAATAGAGAAACCAAATTTGTTTATTAGTTCAAGATAGTAAGTAATAGTCAACATGGTAAAAATCAAAGCACATCAATCCTCAAATCCCCAAACATGGTTGAAATATATAAGAAATAGGGTGACTAACCTCGAAAAATGGGATTTCAAGTTACAATATTGCATGCACAATACCAAGCATATGAAGAGTCATGTTAGGCCTTACTAAGGTGTTGGGCATCATTTATGTAAGGAAACAGTCGTAAGAGTGGTCCAACCACCTCTCCATATGACGTCCAACATATAGAGGTTCAAGTATAGAAGGAATAGCACTACTACAAAAAATGGTTTTTACAATAGTTCTGTTTCTCAATTTACAACAGGTGTTAACCGTTGTATTAGATCGCGTGGTCTTATGGGGGGGTGCTTTACACAACATGTGATCACATGTTGTAATAGATGTATTTTATACAACAATTGAAACATGTTGTCTTTTAAGGAATGACCTGTTGTAATATGGGTATTTTACACAACGTGTGGTGCACCTATTGTAATATATATTATACAATAGTTGAACGACGTTGTCTTTCACTAAACACACCCGTTGTAATAGGGGTATTTTTTACAACATACGGTTCACCCATTGTAATATATATTATACAACAATCGAAGCATGTTGTCTTTCACTAAACACACCCATTGTAATAGGTAGGTATATTACAACATGCAGTGCACCTGTTGTAATATACATGTTTATACAACAGTTGGAGTATGTTGTCTTTCCATACATTTAACCGTTGTAATAGGATTGTTTAGACAACATGGTGTGTGTCTGTTGTAATATATACAATTTATACAACAGGTTATGCATGTTGTAGTTCACTAGAAACACCTGTTGTAATAGGTGTATTTTTTCCTGACAAACCTGTTATAATAGGTGTGGATAACACAACATGTGTTGTTTGTTGTAGAATCATACATTTTACAACATATCATTAACTGTTGTCTTTGATTAGAGTTTGACAGGTCATATATCGAACCAATTGTATTGATCAAATTAACCATATTATTAATAAATTATAATAAATATGCAATTATACTTTTTCATTTCACAAACAAATACATAGTTGAACAAAATTTCCATCAAAACATGAAAGAAACTCGTACTAAATTTAATTAATATTAAATCATCCATACAACGATTCAATAATACAAAGTGATGAGTATCCACTCTAGAATCAAACTGAAAACTAACTAAAAAAGTTTCACACATTGGTCTATGCTAAAGAACAAATGTCTCCCCCACATGTCACATAATCTTATGTGTGCTCAAGAACACATGTCACCCACTCATTTCGTACCTCATCGATTTCTTCTTGGTTGAAGCAACAACCAATATACTTCGAATAATACTTCAATCATATGACAAATATATCAACATATTGTGATTTTTTCAATTTATTTAGAAATTTGAACAAACTAAAAGAATATAATGTTAAGTAGCTTACACATTGAGGAATATTTCTATTTCTCGCATCAAAGATGTCTTTTATATATTTCAACACATAATACCTGCAATTTGTATTGTTCGGCTGCTTTGCACACTGTATAAAATAAATGTTAATTTGTTATCCAAATAATTGTGAGAACTTGTTAGCAAATAAGAGGATGGAAAGGTATAAATAGCCAGAAAAATTAATAAAAGGTATGTGTAAACAGAATAAAAAATGCTATAAGAGTGAAAAAGACATGATTTATTGCTGAAAAAGGCGTGGTTTATATGCCATACTGGATGATGCAAAACTTTCTCTTACAAGAGGGGGATTTTGTAAGAGTGAATAATGCCACCCTTCCAAAAGGAACCTTTGTTAAACTACAACCTCACAACATTTAAATTCAATTCAAGTAGACCACTGTCAAGCAAACATTCATTAAACTCCTGCATACATTCTAGAAGAAGGCTCTTTACAAACTTATTAAATGTCCTTACAATTGGGATCTACCTATAGGGTCTACTTGTAAACCCAAAATGTAATATCTTGTTTCAAAGGATAATGCCCGATCAACTTGATGATAATGACCCAAATAAGATCTAATTGATATATGTAAAAATTAGAGCATTTGTAATAATAAGACCATATCAAATCAAGTAGCAGAATCTGAAGAAACTAGAATAACACTTCTAGTGGTGAATCAGAAAGCAGTATTTTTCTGGATCAAAATGGTAAATTACCTTGATAATTTACCATTTCAAATTCTTCCTATATTGCACATCTCTCTTTTGATAAACTTTATGAGTCCTTTTCAAATTCATATCAAGAATTCTATGCATTAGTAACGATATATGGAACTTTCAATACATGTATTATGTAATTGAAATTGTTTTATGAATTACTTACAACTCCATGAGTTTTTACACATTCCCACATAATTTTGCTCGTAACGGATCAAGATAGTGGCACTTACCCCACATAGGGTCAAAGACGCAAAGTATCCAATGTCCCCTACGCATACATGAGTATTACATTTTCAGATTAATGTATTTTTAAGCAACATTTAAAGTAAACAAATAACAGACAATTGACAAAATGTATGTGCACCCTACATTATAAGGTATAAAGAACTTGTACCCATATTTGACAATAATTTTATAAAAAAATCATGATCTGATTACATGTTCATGAAAAAATTCTAACAAAAGAAATTGTGTCTGGCTCGGTTCACAATATATAATAAGAAGTAGGAGTATGTTGTGGATACAACAACATGTATAGCGTGTTGCATAGTCACAAATTCAACATTCGGCGTTATTCGGCGAGGTTGAAAATTTTGGTATTCGGGAATTATGCGGGAACTTCAGATAAATAATGGCAAAGATACGGTAAAAGTTTCGGTCAACCATTCTGGAAAAAACGGATACAATTCAGATATATATATATATATATATATATATATATATATATATATATATATATATATATGCAAATTTTACTTGGTAATTTGTTACAAAAAGTTCAACAATTATCAAGATTCATACTTGTACATAAAAGCACCACGTTACCACAATGGCCAATTTGGTAAAATTATAGGTGTAGAATTTAGTTGAGAAACAAAAATATGTACAATTGATAAACATCGACCTTTAAGGGTCTAACTGGTTTGGTATAACTGAAATTTTCCTGGAAGGCTCCGATTGGTACAGTGTAAGTAGAGTTTTTTTGGAAGTCCTTTTCCAGGAACTGAAGTGAAGTTCCTGGAAATTGAGTTCAGATGATTGGTTTAAAAATCAAAGTTTTTCAGGAAAATGAGTTGCATGTGATTGGTTTGCTGTAATTTTGTTACAATACATGAAATGTAATGTACCACAAACATCACCAACTTTATATTTTGCTAACCATATCATGTCTATTTTAAATAGAACTTCATAAGCAACAAAGTATTATTCATAGGCTTATCCCTAAGTACATATAATTTTTTAATACACAGATAATTTCTATGTCGTCTCTTGCTCAAGATGAACATGATCATCATTATCAAAATGACATATGTTTGTTGACGTTCCTTACAACCAATATGATCAACCATCTACATAAAAAAGAAAATAATCCAAATATTTTCAAACAAAATTTCTATGCAAACATGTGATATTACATAAGTTATATTGTTGTTTAATCAGTAGTAGAACTGGATTTTGCTTTACAATTTTTTATATGATACGAAGAATATGGCAGTCACCCAAATACTATTTGGTAAGAATCCCTTAATCATGACATTATCATAAACATCTTCCTTTGATTTTAAATACCTATTGCTACGAGTTTTGCATGGACACAACAATTGATTGTTTTTTAAAGGCCTTTGATGAGAAAGAGCATAGTCTATGAATGCAGACACCCCCTCTCGAAAGTCTTCACTAAGGAAACATCTTTCAATATACATCCAACTCCTATCGGCTAAGTAATCCATCTACAAAAATAATAAATAATATATTTAGTATCATAGTAGGAAAATAAGTTGATCATCCATATGAAAATAATAAAAATACTTCTCTAGATATTTTGATGAACTCCTGTTCCCTAGCTTGCAAGATACATTCTCAAATAAATTTTTATTGGAGATATGCCTATTTTAAATAATCTTCTTTTTATGATATTTTATTGCATCTAACATAGCACGTAAAGTTGAGCATTTCAAATTATATTGAATGTGTTATTGAAATTAGGAATTTATTAATTTGTTTTTACTTATTTACATCTTCATGTTCTAATGTGTAAAAATATGACATTATTCAACATTACAATATCTTCATCATTAAATGAAAACAATGTTCTGCTAATATCATTTGACTTAACTAAAATAGCATTATATTAAAGAGTTGTATTTGAATTATGAATATGTCGTTTGAAAATATATGAACCAGAAATACATGTCACTACAGAATGTTTGAAAAAAATTATAACGTGCACATGTAAGTATAGTAATTGTCTACAACATGACATTATTCAAGTGTTATAGAAAAATCTACTGATAAAAATTGGAGCAAGATATGCCTTATTTAATTAATTTCTTTTTATAATATTTTATTACATCTAACATAGCACATCAAGTTGATCATTTAAAGTTGTATTGAATGTGTTATTAAATTAGGAATTTATTATTTTGTTTTTATCTTCTTTAAATCTTCATGTTCTAATGTGTAACAACATGACATTATTCAATATTACAATATCTTCATCATTAAATGTAAACAAAGTTCAACTAAGATCACTTGACTTAACTAAAAAATCTATCATTTGTAGAGATAAAGTACAAGTAATGTAGTTCACAAAACAAATTTAGCATGCTCTTTAAAAATATTCTATATCTAGTTGATCTTAATTTTTTTACCATGAATAAAATAAATAAAATAAAAACATGTATATCAAAATTTTATTTCATTATAAAACAATGACAAGAATTTGGATATGAATGAGATAAATGTAATTAATTCTAAAAGTAAATCATTGCTAATAATTTAGTTGATATAGGTATTACAAATGGTTGTTTGGTATCATTTGGGAAAGAAAGGACAAATGGGAAAGGAAAGGGAATGGAAAATTTATTAAAAATGGTTGTTTAGTAACATATGGGAAAGAGAGGATAACTGAAAAGAAAAAAGAATGGAAAAGTTATTAAAAAAATGTCTTCATCGCTATGCTGAACAAATACAACTTTTTAAGGTAAAGAGGACTTTAGCCTTATGGTGATCTAAAAAAGCAACAACGGCATGCTCTAAGATGGCATAACAAATTTAAATATAAGCAACCTAATATAATTAATTAGAATAATGATGATAGATCATGTATTATAAAAATTAAGATATATACTATTTTGGCATATGTATAGGAAAAGGTTAAGATTTTTGTATCCAAGTAATACATACTCAATGAGAAAATAGGTCATTAACTTATATAGTTGAATGAACAATGTACGTCAATCATGATTTTTTAATACTAACACTAAGATATTGTTAATACCACTTGATAATATTCGATTGTCAAGAGTATGTAATGATGATAAACCTGATTTTTTAGAGTGATCTAATATTATTAATTAAAATATGATCTCACATATTTATCAGCCACACGAAAAAAAATTAAGATTAGAAAATATTACTAAGTATGGCATTGACAACAATTCCAACAAAAAGAGAGCCTAAATCAAACTCAAGGTACGAAATAAATCATTCCCGTCTACAAGATTTGTCAAGCACGACGTACCTTAATAAAAGGATCCGAGTTTGACTCTCAGAAGTCGCATTGAATTTACCACCCTTCTGAGCGTTTGCCTCTGCTAGGGGTTGAGGGAGGGGGAGAGTAATGTCTATCATGGTTCAAATAAATCATTGTTTTCATTGTAAGTTTTATATAAAATAACAAGAAAATCTCATTTTACGGGTTGACATGTAAAAATATGGATGCAATATCTAGACAAACATGTAAATGACTCTCAAGTTCAAGTTTTTATTATATAAAACAAAAAAAGACATATTGTATATTCTCTTTCGGACAGACTCTTAAGAACACTGATAATATATGTACAAAAAAATCAGAGATACGAGAACCCTTTTTTAGAAACGAGAAATTACCTGACTTCAACCGCAATGAAAAGATGTTAATTTGTATTGTCCTTGCTACTACACAACTGTGCCTTGTAGACTGTTGTTCGAGGAGAGAAAATAGCAAAGACCTAAATGTTGTTGGTCACCCAGAGATGCGATTTAAAAGATGTCCCTTTTAACACTGTCTAGGTAGATTGGCCAAGGATAATGGTTCCTGGTGCAGGGACAAATATAATTTTAGTATACAAGGAACAATCTAATAGTCAGAGAAGGCACTCACCAGAAGTAGATGTAAAAATAGAATGACCTATCCAACATCGGAGAAGAATGGATAAGGAACAATGTAATGCCCGGAGAAGGCACCCACTGGATAATGGCCTATCCAACGTCGTCGGTTACCCGATTAGGCCTGGCCGCAGTAGACGAACCACGCCGAAGACTCCTTGCAGAAAAAATTGTAGACTTCCGATGGCTAATACAGAGGCAAAATAGATTGAATCTTGAAGAAGAAGACCAGACAGAAGAAGACATGCAGCGGCACAAGGAGAGGGAGTGCTTGTGTTGGTTTTGGAGACAGGACTTTGTCATCGTTCTATTTCCGGAGCGGGAGTGAGAGAGAGAGAGAGAGGGTTTGGCGTCGTTGTTTTGTTTTCAGAGCGGTAGATATAGAACGGAAGGGAGACATGTATTGGAATGTAATCCACCGTCTAAATGAATTAGGATTCAACAAGGTACAAAAAAGGAAATTACAATTTTTGTTTAAAATCAACGGCTGATCCATTTAAACAATTATGATTATCTAAAAAGAAAAGGATAAATGTCCATAATCAAATGGACTCTTCATGGAAGTAAAAGAGATAATGATTGGTTTAATATAGTTAATATTAGTTAGGAAAAAAGTTAATGAGGGTCAGGAGCAATCCTTGGGTAAATTAAATAATAGTCTGGGATATATTTCCAAAGGTCAGGGATAAACCTTTGGGAAAATTTAATATACTCGTCAAGGATAGCATCACAAGGGTCAGGGATAAGCCTTCGGAAAAATTAATACACTTGTCAGGGATTATGTCTTTGAGGAAAAATCCTTCGGCCTTGTTAAGTTTTGTAGTAGTGATTGAGGGGAAATTGTATTTAGAAAATATTAAAACATGAAACAATGCTAAGTGAGTATTTTTTTAAATAATTTAGAAATAAATTGTTTTGTTCTGGATAATACGTGAAAATGCATAAATGACGAATAAAACAAAAATAATTCGTAAAATTGGGGGAAAATACGGGTCAGGTGTACCATACGTATAATAAAAAATTCACATATTATACACAAATAATTGAAAATTTCAGAGAATTATGTGAATATGACGTGTTGTTTGACTATGGCCTTTTACAATATGTAGCTAGTACAACAGGTGATATCATGTTGTGTAATAATAGTATATTACAATTTTTTAGTTTACGTTGTGTAATGGAGGTCTATTACAACGATGTTTTATGTGTGTATATTACAACAAGTTACAACATGTTGTGTAATTATAATATATAACAACAGGTTGGAGTCTGTTGTCTCATGTTGGGATATAACAACGAGTTTTAATATGTTCTATTATGTTGGTCTATTACAACATGTACCAAATACAACATGTAAAGGCCTGTTGTATAATTAATACATACTACAACAGGTGAGTTTGCGTTGTGTAATGATGGTCTATTACAATATGTGACTATTACAACGGGTCAAAATATGTTGTGTAAATAACATTTTTTACAATGGTTTTGAATATGTTGTGATACTACAACCTATTACAACACTTTAGCAATTGTTGTAGTATCCCCCTATACTACAACAGGTTTGGCATGTTGTAAATGACTTGTGTTGTATAAAATATACAATATACAACACAAAAATGGGCTTGTTGTGATAAGTATGCTAACTACAACACAATCATCAGAAATGTTGTCTATCTCCCATTGTAAAAAACATTTTCTATAGTAGTGTAGAAGGTAGTGGTTCTTGGAAAAGATAAAAGATAAACCATCACATTAAGAATCATACTATATCTTTTATTGATGAGTCATTAGGTAGAGTTTGTCTTCATATATGGGTAAGACAAACTTTACAACTCCTCAGGGTACTCCAATAGTAATTGTTGATTAGAAATACCCTTTGAAGGTCTGTAATTTTTCGAGGGATCCATTGGGTTCATTGGTATGTGGTTCTTCTGTATGGGGTTCTTATTGTGTCAATTGTCATCTATGGGAAAATTCTAAGATTTGGGTGGTTTTTCAAGTAGTGATAAAGAAGTCAAGTTAAGGACTCACTAGAGACTATTACCCACATATGCAAGGAAGGAGACAAAGCCTTCTCATTCAAATGGTGGTGGATTCAACCACTATTGTTGTATTCGTGATCTATGATATCACTAGATTGGGGGTTAGTGCAAGGGGTCTAACACACTAGCTGAGATCAACATTAGGATGTGTAATTTACATTGATTAATTACATAATGTAGATAGCTAGACCAAATGGGATTTTTTATTTTTTTTTCTAATTTAGTTAGGGGTAGTTAGAGTTATCTATATTGAATCAAATTATGTACATTAGTTACTCAATAATGAGGACTAAAAATATCCACTTAGTTTTTAAGTTTGAGATAAAGAATTGTATCTTTTTCATTATTAGATCCCCAATGATATTAAAAACGAGTTATACTACCAAAATTCTATTGAAGCTCTAACATTGCATTATCACAAAATAGGAAAGTGGAAATTTTATGAACATATGTGGTGTCATTGGTTTGACCAATTATTGTTGAATATTTCAAGCTATTTTTTGTGCATTATAAGGTTGAATCTTCATGTATAAGACTAATACAAGGGTTATGATGTAATTCATAAATAAATGAATAGTGACTTAGGGTTTTCAAATTACTTTATTAATAAAATAAAATATTTTGAATGTTTTGGTATGGGATGTATTTATTATAAGGTTGGTGAAGAGTAAAATAATAAGATCTCAAATCATTGGGAATGGTTCTGATCAACACATATCTGAGGATATCACAACAATGGGAAGTAGAAAATATCAAAATAATGTAATCACCTAAACTAATGTGATGAGATGGTAGAACACCATTTGTAATGTTATGGTAAGATCACTGGCCTACTTAGTTTAGTTATGGTGATGAAACTACTATAGAAAAAGGAAATTTTGGCATTCTAAGGTTTGATAGTTACTTTGGGGAAAATTTACAATATTTCAGGTGACTAATTCAATGAGTAATAGAGACAATAGAGGCAAGATTTAATTAAGGTTATGTATTTGACAAATAGTTAAGGATATGATTTAGTGATGTTTATGTGTATAGCTATGAACCTTTATGACAAGATTAAGGTTTTAGCGTACATATAAATATTGGAAACTTTAAGGTGTGTAGTATGACATATCCTCTATAACTCTTGTTGGGCATCAAATTCTAAGATAAAGTTAATCCACATGATCCATATAGATATAACTCCTTGTCCAAGTACATATGTGGTAGTGTACTCAAACCTCATGTCTTGTATTCCTTTATAGGGTTCCCCTTATTGACTGATCTTAGAATTATAGGCTTATCTATGATAAAATCATAATGCCATTTACCAAATTCCAAGTAACATAACTAGATCTTAACATATTATACCTAAAGGACATAAAAAATGTAAATATTGAGAGTGACTAGTGGACAGTTCACCTCTCTGGTGCCAAGTTGTAACTCCCAAATTTTATTTACATGCACATCAGTGGTAATATAAATTCCTGACTCATGACATTTATGGGGTATCACAAACACTGAATGTCATATATATATAAAAATACTAAAGTCTTAACCATCATAGGATCTCATTAAATTCATCATTCTCAAATGTTTAATAAAAGGTAAAACTAATATAAATTTAATGTGGAAAAACTAAACATAATCAAAGTTTTCTAAAATAAGAAAAAAATGATGTGGGTAACACATCCCAACATGGCACTTTAATTCGTTGTGGGGACCCTCTTGGTCATTAGCCTGATGCATTAATAGCTTGTTTGCCCCCCACCAATGACATCTGTTACACAACCATTCAATGGAGCATAAAATGTGTGATTGGCAATAAATTGTTAATGGTTGAAATAGCACTGAAACTTTGCACAGACTTCAAACAAAATTTAAATGGTGTTTGTCGATTGACTATAATAAACATGTCCTTACTATTAGAATTATTATGTTAGTTGAGGTGTTTTCTTCATAACTTTTTACCAATGTGATCATTTCTCCAAAGAACGTCTTTCACGCAAGATCTCATTACTCCATAGTGTTTATTGACATTGAGGTTGATTTAATTAGCATTACTTTATACAAGAACCATTATAAGGAAATTCAATAAGTGACACGGTTATCATTATAACATGTAAACTTATAGTGGATTAACATGATTCACATAGTAACATGGGTTTTAACTTGAGTTGATATGTCCATTCTCATGGTTGCACCTACATTGCTTGTGAGCCTGGTTAAGGCTCACATAAGGCTAGTTAAGGCTCACATGTTTTCCTTTAAAACTCTCATAAGGACCATTAAGGCTCACATACAGATGGTTAAAGCTCAGATAATATGATGAGAGAACTAATCAACAATTTTATGACTTCTTTATAAAAACATGAGAGTCATGATTTTCTAGTTCACTACAAAAGAAATGATACATATTTCTCATTTTGAAATCATAGTAATTAAAATAGTAGAAAACTTTAATTATTAGCATGTGGGTGATTTTTAATAAGTATATAATGAGTAATAGAATTATTGTACTTTAATGGATTCATTATGTGTAGATAAGCAAATAGTATAAACATTGAAACCCTATTTCAGTATTCAACACGCATGACCCACTAATGTGATCTGGAGGAGAAACATTAATTGTAGCTTGAATGTTAGTCAACCCTAATATTCCGCATTACACAAACGTATGAATTCATTGAACTTTACTAACACGGGTTTATGGTCCTTAATTGAAACATGAAAATTGGGGGAACAGAGCTTTAATCTTAAGTAAGGAGGATTCTTTTGTCTCATTGGATTAAAAGGAGTTATATAAAATTAATTTTCTAACATCACATGAATAACATATGAATTTATAAAGGTTTCTACAATTGGGGAATGATATAATCATTGAAATCATTTTTGGATAACCAAGGAAACAAAGGAACTAGTCTCAGAAAGACTAATGCAACCTCACATAACTGTTGGTCTATAAGAATGTGACAAGGCCAAATTAGTAAAACCAATATTTAATTTGAAAATATATGTATAAAATTAGAAGAGGAAAGTGTCAATCTACATTTATTAGATGAAAAGTTAATACATAAAGTAAGGGAATAACTTCACATATGTTTCAATAGTTTCTCTTGAAATAAAAGTAAATAAAGTAGGAAGCCCCCAAAAAAGACTCAACCATCATATTTTATCATTTGATACATCCAAGGAAAAGGAGAAAATGACTTGTCAGAGTCTTTTAGTGAAAACAACCCCTTACACTGACCCTTTGTAGGTCAGGGTCATGAGAATAGGCTTCACGTAATAATTGGGGGAGCAAGTGGACCAAAGATTTAAGAACCATCGATATACAAACCAAATATATTTACTCATTTTAGAGAGAAAATCAAAGTCAATGAGCTAAACATCGATGTGTATCAATCAATAAAACCCTAAACATGATTGCAACATGCAAGAAACACCATGAGGAACCTTAGAAAATGAGATCATTTACTACATGGCAAGGAGAAAACCAATTGTATGGAATGTCATGAGTTGTCCAACCACCTCTTCATTTGGGATCAACATGCTTGGGGTTGGGGAATTAATAGGGAAGAAAGGTAGAGGTCCTAGGAATTGGTAAAAGATAGACAAAGACATAAAGAAACATAATAGATATTTGATTGAATTGATACATTCGGAGGAATTAGGAGATGTTTTTGTCATCAAAAAAAAAGATGGACTTCATGGCAGCTCCATAGGGCACTCCATTAGAAGTCAGTGAAGGAAATTTCCTTTAGAAGATGGTTAGCTCTCTAGAGATATATTGGAATCACTATAATTCATTATGTCTATTTGTAGGTCCTACTATGTAAACTGGGATAGAATTAAGAATTTTAAATATTGGGTATTTTTGAAAGGAGTGATGATGGAAGTTAAGTGAGTGTTTGTTGTACTTGGAAGAACATCACGATATCAATGATGGTAAAAAAATGTGAAATAATGTAGGATAGAGAGAGAAAAATTGATCGATGGAGTTGTGAGAAATTATATTATCCAACCGTCACGCTCTTTACACAAGGATATAAAGTATCCTCCTTTAGATGGTGGCAGGTTCAACCACTAAAATTTGATATGAGGCCTAAAATATCACTAGTGAGGGGAAGGCATCATAATAGGCTCAGCTGAGATACTTGATGGGACATTTGTAGTTTAGGTTAGTTGATGAAATTATATAAACATATCAGTCAAATTATAGGGCTTACTATTATTTTTATTTCTAATATGTTAAGAGGTAACTAGGGTAATCTAAACTGGATGAAATTGTGTTGGTCATCTAGTTAAATTCTGAGGAATCCAAATATTCATTTACTTTTTAGGTTTGATCTCAAGAATATTTTTTCATGATTAGGTCCCTAGGGTAATCAATCCAATAATACTTATTAAAAAGGTTTTGCACCACAAAATTTGATGGAAGACTTAATAATGCATGAACTAATGATAAACCAAGAATGGGAACATATTAAGGATATATCTGGGACATATATTATTTAAACCTTAACCAATGATTATTGAATATTTAATGATTATAACCTAGACACATTGTAAGGTTTAATTGTAATGTAATTGGGTTACACAAGGGTTACTATATAATTTAGAAAAAAATGAATTCCCAAAATTGTAGTTTTTATTTAGGTTACTCCAATGTCGTATTTTGTATGGTGAAAACTTGGACTATTAATACTTACTCACCCTACAAAAAGGCATCCTCAAATTTTTCATGTGATATTTAGGCACCACCCATGTTATAGCTTCACATACTAATATGGAGTAACATATTAATCTTGTCATAAATGTTCTTATCTTTACACATATAAACAACACTAAAACCTTTAATAATCTAACATGCTCTTATGTGAAATCTATAACCCCAATAAACCTCATCTTAGTTGTCTCATACTCTTTGGATGTGTTACCTCTAATAATAAGAATTCTCCCCACATTATATTACCAATCTTAAACCCACATAATATATCCTTTTTCATAGTATTTCTATCCTCATAACTTGACTAACCTGGTCTAGAGAATCCACTCTTGACATTACTATTGACTTTCTACCATCTAATTACATTAGGTTTAGATAACCACCTTATCTTGGTCTATTACATTATCCATGTTTGTGACATCCTCAAATATGTTTTGATAAGCCACATACGCAATGATGTGAGATCTTATTATGGTACTCTCTCCAATCTAATAGGGCATATGGCCCATAATATGGAAACTAGTAAGGTGAGAAATATGAATGTTAAGCCTTTATTCTTATGACATCTCCTCTACAACTGTTAGTTGATTTGCCATCACCATTTAGAAAAGAAAGGACATGTCCAAAAGTAGCATATAGTTGATCCTAGTTGATCCATAGGATCCAAAGTAGATAAACACATATCCCTAGTACATATATCCTATTGTACTAAAACTTCATCACTTGTATTCCTTTAGGGGGATCCTATCATTCATCGTTCCTCAAATTGTAGTTGTGTCTATTATAACTTCACAACTTCATTTCAACAATATTAAAAAATGCCTACATCTTCACGTAGTGGACCTAAGGGATGTCAAGCTATATGATAATATAGAGAATGCATGTTGGACAAGTATTTTTTTCTTTGATACCAAGTTGTAGCACCCCAAATGTGTACACATGAACATCATCAAAGTGGCAATTCCCAATTCATGATATTGATGGGGTGTCACACACATACATGAAGAATAACGAAAATGTTTTCCAGCTTTGGATTATATCAAATTTCTCATTTGAATGTTTGTTAATTGGAAAATCTTATTACAAACTAATGATAATGTATAGAAAATAAACATCATTAAAATATTCTTAAACATGAAAGAAACTTGATATGGATAACAAAACCACACTATGGCACTCTTATTCTTTCAGTGGGTCTACTTTTTCCTTATCTTAATCCCATAATACTCCTTTTCTCACCATCTACAAACATCTCATACACAACCATACAAAGCAACAAAAAATATGTTAGTGGCACAATGTAATTAATTATCAAAAATAACAATTCAGCTTTGCAAGACATAGAAAAAACATTAAATAATGTTCAATTATTCATTACCATTGACATGTTATTATTATTACATCTAATAAGTTAAAATAAGGTGATTTATCCACATAACATTGCACCAATTCCTCACTGCACCCAATTACTCATTTTTGTTGCAACAAAGTTCACATTAATCTTCAATAATCACTTAATAACATTATGTCAAATAAATGATCATATGGGAAAATATCAATAAATAACATGATTAGCATGATAAATTGGAAACCTAAAGTGTATTAAAATGAGTCTCATAGTTTGGTCACTATCCTAATTTCACCTACAATGCTCATAAGGCATGTTGAGGCTCACATAAGGCTTTTTAAGTATCACATAACACCCATTAAGACTCACATAAGGCTTGTTTAGGCTCATGCAATCCTGGTTAAGGCTCACATAAAATAATGAGACAACTAAGTACAATTTAGTGACTTTTTGACATAAACATGATTATCATCACTTCTTTATTTAGTAACATAGATATGATGCATACTATCCAATCTCAAAGCATATGATCGATATAAAACATTAATCCTTAACATATTCATATTTATTAATTAGAATATAATGAGTAATAGCACTATTGTATTTTAATTGAGTCATCATGAGTATATAAGTGAACAATGTGAACTATGAAATCCTAATTAATATTTAGTGTGCATGACCCTCTTGCCTAAGCCTAAGGAGAGACACTAACTATATCCCAAATCATGATCAAATTTAATCTCATGTATTAAACATAATCATGAACTAAGTATACTTTCTTATCAACAAGTGATTGAATAATACTTCACGAACATAGTTTTATGGTTTCTAATTGAAATAAGAAAATTGGGTGGGGAAACAAGGCCTAATCACAAATATGGAGGTTTCCTTGTTTCACTAGCTTCACAACAAGTATATAAATTTAATTATCTTGCATCCGATGAAAAAATAACAATTTCCTAAGTTGTGGCCAATCATAGAGCTAAAAAATCATTTGTAATCATTTTCAAGAAAACCAGGGAGAAAAGAGAACTTGTCTTACAAAGATGAATATTTTCTCACATAAATTATGGCTTATAAGTGTGTTATAAGGCCACGGAAGTAAAGCTCATACTTAACATGTGTGCGGATGTATCACAATCAGAAGATGAATTACCAAGTTTCCTTTATTAGCACGAAAAATAATACATAAGTGAGGGTAAGCATGCACATTTGTCCGCTCAATTTCTCATGAATCCAGAGAATACACAATAGGTGACCCTCGATCAATACTCAACCAACATCTTTATTTGAGGGTATATATGAAAAAAAAGGAAGAAATGGTCCCTTTCGGTCTTCGGGTCAGATAACGATTTTCATTAACCCTTTTTTGGTTATAGTTGTGATAACCAACTTCCCACCATGACATAGGAAGCATGCGGATATCTAGGGAGACAAGCACCACAAGTAGAAAAACCAAATTCATTTATTGGTATCAAAGAGATAGTCAAAGGCAATGATGTATATGCAAATGTATATTGACAATTAAAGTAGAAATAGGATGGCATGTCTCAAAAAATAGGAGTTGAGATAATAATGTGGTACGGAGAAAATTGATTGTGGTAAAAGTCATGACAGACCCTACTAAGGGGTTGGGACATCATTTCTCCAAGGAAAGAATCATCATAGTGGTCCAGACACCTCTTTGCTTGAGATCTAAAAGCTTAAGGTTGGGGTACTAGTGGGGCTAAAAGGTAGATGTCATATGAATGGGGAAAAGATAGACTATGGTATAAATAATTTTATTGATCTGATTGAACTAAAATAGAGGAGTTACTGGGAAGTGTTCTTTGTCATCAATGGGGAAGACAAACATTATTGCAGCTCATGGGGTACTCCAACAACAATTAGTAATGGTAAATGTCCTTTTGAGGTCAATTAGTTCTTCATGGATCCTTTGTGTTAGTGGGATGTGGGGTGTTTGTGTTGGGTTGTCACTATGTCAATTGGCATTGAAGGTAGAATTTTGAGATTTTTGGTATTTTTCTTAGGAGTGAGGATGAAAGTCAAGTGAGGGTTTTTTGTACTCAAAACATCACCCTAAAACTTGTGCTGGCAAGAACCCAGGAAACCACAGATGACAGAGAAAGTGAGAGAGATTTATTGAGTTGTTGAAAACTATTCCCCACCCATCATGCTCTTTGCTTTAGGAAGGCAATGAAGACTCCTCTGTTAGATGGTGGTGGGTTCAACCAGTACCGTTTGACCTGTGGTATGCAATCTCACTAGATTGGGGAAAGGGTGACATGCTAAATTGAGATACATATTTGGATATTTTGGTTAATCAATCACATTATGTAGATGGCTAGGTCATATAGTATAGCTTTCTATTCTTTTCTTTCTAGTTTTATAAAGGGTATCTAGGGTTATATATACTAAATAAAATTATGTAGGCTATCTATTTCGACCATGATAATCCAAATATCTACTTAGTTCATATGTTTGAGAGAAGGACTTATATGTTTTGTATCATTATATCACTAGGGTAATTAGTGCATTAGTAATTATTGAAAAGGATTTACACTACCAAAATTTGTTCAAAGACTCAATATAGTATTAATTAAATTTATACCATGTAAGATAACATGTTTTAAAAATATGTGATTAAATATCTAAGGCTAATTTATGTGCATTTGATAACTAGGATGTATTAGATGGTTGAATCTTAATGTATATGGGTTATAAATGAATTTGTTACTTAGGGTTCTCAATTATGTTTGTTTTAAAATGTCAATGTTTAGGTCTGTTACAACATCATTCATCTACACATGGCATTTCTTTTTATGTCGAGTAACCCTTCCAGGAACGACCACGTTGGATCCACCCTAGAAAAGTATACCTCAGGACCAGACACATGGTAGTAAGTTATCCCTACACCATGTCTATTAGCATAAACCATGGTCACAATGTTTAGCCTCTGGTCAATGTGTTTGTAGTTGAGTGGATCTAGTTATCTTCCATTGACACATGGTATTGTTGTGCGGATCTAGCTATCTTGAGGTCAGTGAAGCCTTTTCCTTTTCAGTGCTTGCATTGATTGTTTACAAATACCTCGTCACCAACCCTTGATTCTTCCTATATAATTCTGATGATTAGTTGGGTTGCATGTTCTGTGATGATAGAATGTATAACTAGGTTTCCCATTGTTACCCGCTCCCCTTGTACTTGCCAAAAGAAGCTCTCGGCAAGGCCATTTCTGAGTAAGCGAATAGAGATTGTATCTCCGGATTAAGAGTTAATGGACATGATGAACAAAAAACACCTCAGCCCCTAAGTTGGATTTCTTTCTAACCACATGGCTACGATTGCTCGCATGTAAGATAAAACAACCATTATACTGGTTCCTGGATGCCGTTTGACCTTCAAAATACCCCAAATTCTAATTACAATTAACATGTAGGAACTTATCCTCATCAACAGGCCTCCCTGCCTGACAACCATAATTTTTATCGCCCAACCATTCTTGTAGATGCCCAATTCTTCAGATTTTCTTTGTTCATGTAAAAAACATGATCCTACCTTAGAAGTAAGTGATGATCGGCGGCCAATTTCCAATCGTGGATCCTTTAATAATTGCGTTGAAGAAAGAAGGAATAAAGAAGCCAAGTAGTGGCAGTAAAGAAGATAAACATATTGGTTTATAACAAGGTTTGAATTCGAAACTGACACATTGGGATAACAAGAATCAGTATTATATAAATAAATATTTAGGGGGAAAAAGGAAGGCGAAGGAGAAGCAAGATACTGTTCTTGTTTTTATTAGGCATGTACTCGTTTCATCACCTCAGGCTCGCTGATACGGAAACCAACCCCACAAATTGAAAATCATCACCTTAGATGTGACATTGTAATTACATTTTTCGACCTCCTTCGCTGTTTAGCACCCTTCCTGATTCAAGGAATTCCACCGGAGATTAACGAGAACCACATGGCCTCTATGGACAGTCATCATTTGATTTCGTGATCACCAGTTGCTAAATTATTCCAAAGTCAAGTATTTTAAAAAGGAGGACTACACATTTTATATTGATTACAGACTATTTGAGCACCACGTAGGGCCATTTCATTCTAATATTACGGGACTATTTCTTCGTTGCCGCTGGCCCGGTTCAAGGCATTCTTGCACATGGATATGCATGCGCAGCAAAAGCCTCCAGAGACGTTGACCTTGACAGCAACGGTCTTCCGTAATCTTTATCACGGGTGCTGGCAACACCCTGTTTGGTAGGGTGTAGCCGGATGACAAAGTGTGTGTTTAATGTACATTTTTACATTGTGAACTCACACAACTGCACCCTACTACACCCAACCAAACTAGCCAGCGTCAAACTGCACGTTATGCACCGCCTATTGCGGCTGGCTTATCTCCTCCCATTCTTTTGGATCAGTACATATCATAACTAGTCGTTGTACCTTAGCGCTTACAAGCTACAGTTTCATTCTTTGAGGTTGCTGGACGTTAATTATTGGTCCCGCAGGCTCCAAACCCCCCCCCCCCCCATTCAATACGATGTATAGCGACCAAGGCTGGCCCCAAAACTTAAGAGGGAGATAAACACTCACCAAAGGTCACAATCACTTTAAAAACGTAGCCCAAAGTTTGAATTTCAAGAAATCCACCAAGATTCTACCTATCGAATCCATTTCTTCCTCTTCGCAACTCAGAAACCCCAGAAATGGAGATTAGGAGAGTAAGAGTGAGAGAAGAAGGAGATTTAATATAATCTCGAATCAAACCAGAGGAGGGGCGGAATCTTGATATGTCAATGAAGATACACCATGAAAGACTATCTAAAAAAGCTAAACACACTTGATTTCATCATTTCTCAGATGGTGAAATCCTAGATAATAAATTTCACCATTTGCTCCTCTCAAACCCTAAGCCTCCCTCTCTCTCTAGGATTTCGTTTCTATGGACTAAATTATAAAATATGATAGCTCCTTGGGTGCTAGGTTACTCATATAGTTCTATCATAAAAATATTATTGAAAATCGTTTACTGAATAGGTCAAAACTCATCCAAAAATTATGAGAAATTAACATGTTGTCTGATAAAATATTTCAGAGCTCCAGTGAACTTATAAGATCAATCAAAATTATCAATAAATAAAAAAATCAAATACTAGATTGCTATATTTCAGTTAGTTAGAATGCTTGGCTGACTGAGTTTATTCTAGAGAAACTCGATCGACACCCCTCTCTAGATCAGTATAGCATCATAAAAAACTATAAATAATTAATAAAATATCTAAAATGTAGTTTCTAAACTACAATAAAAATTTCATATCAATTGGATGTGTAATAAAAAGATAAAATTCAAATATTAGACTATAATATTTCAGTATGCATGCATGGTGGGATGAGTTTGTTCTGGGGAAACTCGACGTCAAATAGATCAGAATTTTTTTTCAAAAATCCCGTTATTTTATAAGAACACTAATAATCGACTTGTTAAAATTATGTCCAAATTTCAACTACATCAAAGTTATGTATAAAATAATAAAAATCATTTACTAGACCACTATATGTATCAAATTTGGTACTCATATACTACCAAAACCTTAATCTTAGTGACTAGGGTTTACACTTATAAAACCCTAATCCATTAAAATAAAAGCATATTTACAGTTCTCATTAGGTTTAAAGAGTCACAAATTTGACTACCATCATTCATCAAGATCTAAATAGCAATCAATCTAGTTAAGCATGCAATCATCTAAGTAAACCCAAATTAGATGAGTAATATGAAAATGGGTCGTTACAAATTCTCCACATCTTTTCAGATTTTGTCCCGAAATCCATAAAAGGATATGGATGAATATCATATCTTCTAATCGTTCATATCTCTTGGAATCACTTTAGAATTATTTCCATTTTATCTTTCTTTTATATGACATAATTGTTTTTGACATTATATGAATATTTCATCCCTTGTTATCGTCACATCTCTCTTTGAGTATTATAAACACTTTCTTCACAAATCTTAGTGATACATCATTTATCCAGATGTTATTCACATCACCTTTCATATTCTATTAAAATTTGAATATGTATCTCATGGATCAAGATTACAATTCATTCTGCATAATTATCTACATTCATCAGTTTTCTTTGGAAAGAAGATAGTTTAGTGGTCTTCATCCTCAGTTATCAACTTTTTCTTATGAATTTAAGATTCAAACTTATGTTTAGTTTCATTAGAGTTTATCTTTATAATCCATCAAATTCATTAATATTTCTCATATGAAATTTCTAACTTTCCTATGGTTCAATATTCAATCATATAATACTTTCTCTTTCTCTATTTTATGATTTTATTACAATCATACATATTTTGTACTCTAAACTGTCTGCATCTATATGTTTGGTTAGAACATCCAGAAGAAGTATAATCAACAGTTCCATACCAGCCTATCCCAAAACCCAAATACTTGACCAAAGTATCTAGATACTAAGTTCATTCAACATGCATGTCATCAATTTTTGTTCAATATCCATATTATCATTTAACCTTAGATCTTATTATCCCTATAGACTCATCTAACCTGGATCTAATACCACATCATTGGACCCTCTCTATTGATTATCATAACTATCATACAGTATAGGGAAACCCTAAATCTAATCCTTCTTATGAAACAAAATAATGAATTAACAAAAAAGGAAATTAAAATAGTACATTAAAATCACAGGTAAATTTTTCTTTTTTCTTTATTCAAAATATTCATAAACCAATGTTATTCAACTCTGTTAAAATTGGAATCAAATTTTACTGCTCACATGAATTTCAATTTGCAGCATATACTAGTACATTAATGAACAATTTGATACACTACTCATCTGAAGAAAGAGAGAGTACAAGGACAATCTAATCTATCTAGATAATTCTATTTATATATTCTCTTTCGGACCTCTCCACTAGATATCATTATACCTAAAAATATTTAAAACAACCTCATGAGACTCATATAGAGCCCCAATGACAGGATACCTCCAATTCAAGCCAAGTACATGCACCACATCAGATTAAGTATAATGAACTGAAAAAGAAACATGCAGATATTGAAAAGACTAGAAGATGGTTATAACATCTAATTAAATCCAGTTTACAATGATAATCTAATCAAACAAAAAAGATAATCAGGGAAACTAAATCCAACTTTAAGAAATATTTTAGAGCATGTCTAAAAAAATCAGTAGATGCTACTTAATTTAGAATGACAATGGTTTAGTATGAGTGACAAGTCAAGATCTAAATATTCAGAATAAATATATATAGCCATAACACTAGCTTTGTGACATTCCACCAGCCATACTAGGAGCACATCCTACTGTCCAGAAGCTAAAGTTCACATAAGATATGTTTAGCAAACAATACTATCAAATGACAAGCAATCCAAATCATACTCATAGTGGAAATAAATCCCAACATTAACACTTATAAATATTTAAGATTAGATTCCAAAACAGACAGATAAGAATATGAAGTAAATAATCTGTCTAACAAAATGATTATTTTACACAACAATAAAGATAATCAACAATGGTAAACCATTAGCTAGAAGTATTGGGAATGTCACAAACATTTAAATCATATTCTAAATGTCTTGTCATCTTTTATTCATTTTACCTGAAACAACTTGGATTGTTCCTCACCAAGTAGAAGTCACCATGCCTGATTCTCATGTCAACAACTAACCATCACTATCTTAGGATTTAGCCGTAGACACTAAGATATCAACAATAGACCCTGCTCCACCTCAGGGTTGCCTAAAGAGGCTCACATCCTCATCTCGAGTAAACGATAGAGGAACCAACAAAATAATATATCACATATCACAACATTTCTCATGTTTTCATATTTCACATATTTCATTTCATCATACTCTATTCCTCCTGGTCATAGACTTTCATAGCAAGGATTTAGGACTAGAGCCACTCCAGAATACTCACTCCTAAATCTTGGTAGTCTAACCTTTAAGGTATCGGTCTACGCTCTAGAAATCCTTCTCATAATTCATTATTTTCTACAACGAGATCCATTTTTCCCCAATGTGGACCTCAAGGAAAAATCACAGTGTTCAGGGTACCTAACTAGATGTTTCATCATTTCACTTGTTATTAAACTCTTTTCCTCATTTTAAAAGAATTCAAAACATCATGTATCATATGTGTCTATTCTTGCATAGCTAGAATAACATGAAAAAGGTTAGGATGATCAAGAATGACAAAGACCAAAATAAGAAGCACAATAAATTGTAATTTGTAACACATATAATTATTTACATTTCCACATCATCTCATAGTAGTCATCAACAGCGGGATTTCATCCCAAGACATAATCTCTTTATCCAACATTTACCCCCATCAGGGTTTTATCATCATCAATGGGATTTCATCCAAAGACATAATCACATTGTCTAGTATTTACCCTCATTAGGTTTTCTTAAAAGTAATCAAAAATGTAAATTATATCTCAATAGATTTCTTATCCATTCATTTCATATCATAATTCTAACTGACTATTAATAAAGATCTTAGAACTAACAACAATATAGGAAGAGAGACATCTCATGTCATTCATCATGATCTGAAGATGCTTAATATGCAATAAATATTTATTCTATACAATTTCTACTTATATGAATGAATCTCAAGTATAAACATGCATAATACGTTTAATACTTTCATCTTACTATTTGCCACTCTTCAGTTAAGGCTACTATTTAATGCATTAGTGATCTCATTTGAAGTCTATTAGAAAGGCCATCCTCAGAATACAAGTATACTCACATACAATTACAATCCAATAGAACATTCTTATATAAACCAATTCATTTCCTTGTACCTCATCTTATAATTTAATTAAACCATACTCACAAGCATCCCTTAATCCCTCATTTGATATCATTACTCATTAACATCACATGGCTCATCATTATAGGGTAAGGGTTAGGTTATTAGATCCATCTACTAATTTTCATCATTTCCCTTTCATTTCATATTCATTAGTTTTAAACTTCTTTCATATGATGCTCACCACTATTCCTAAAATCAATAATTCTAAATATACTTAATATATAAAGTTTCTCTCTAATTGAAATCCTTCATAATATGATTTTAATATATCTCATGCAATTTTGGTCAACACGTGTAATCAAAATATATAGACTATATACTTCATCATACACATTTCATTAATTTAATTTTTAACTTGTCATCACCATTCAATTATTCTTATCCATCTCCTTTCTTGTAATTAGTTGAGTGTATCCATGTCATTGACTTCCAATGGCATTCTTATAATTAAAAAATATCATTCTATCCCTTATAATACTACTCTCTTTAGCTTAAAGGAATCAATTAGGTAACGTCTTCTTACATCATAATCTCTAATCATCCTTCCTAATTCATTAGTATGTAGCTTGTATAATAGGGGCTGCATTCAGATGAGGGCTACTCATTATTGCATAGATTACACTAAAGAGGATGCATTAAGCTTAGAACATATTAGTAAGACTCATCATCTTCAATTGAAGTATTAATACCTACAATTCAGCATTTCATCACATTTACAAATTTATATACATGTTCTAGCTTTATCACTCAGACTCATCTTAATATTAAACTTCTAGGGTTTTCAAGAAGTGATCCTTACTTCAACACATCATAAGAATCATATCATCGAGTAATCTCATCATGATGTGTAGGGTTTCATTAGCGATATTCACACACATGGAAACCCAAGTTTCCATTCTCACATATATCATTCATCAATCATAAGTATGCATTGATTAATTAACTCATTTGATTCAATCCTGCAACACAAACCCTAAATAGGGATTTCTCCACCTCATATTGATATTTATATATATATATCATATTCAATGTTATTAATATTCAACAATACACTTGTATAATTCATTCTAATACAATTCAAGTATGATTCTATACATATGAATTCAGTTCCCAAGCATATTGGTCGTTGGGCTGAATTTTAGTGAATATTCACATGAAATAGGAAAGTCCTCTATCCATAAAAATTTCCATGGAATTTCAATCAATATATTAGATGCTAAGAAAGTTCTATTCAATGATAAATAATCAAAATTAGTATAATTTTATTCCCTAATATCTTTCCAAATCAATACCCAGTCACATACATATACAAGCCATGTTTTTGATTATTTTATCCAAATATAATTAGGCTTTCAACATGAATACATAGCTTAAGAGGGATATTGAAATATCTAGAGGGGGTGAATAGAGGTTTATAATAATTTTTATTCAAAAATAAAATAACTTAGCTTATAAAATTAAACAGATAAGCAAGCAACCAGAAGAGATGAGATATAGAGTGGTTCCGTCTAAGACCATAGTCTACTACCTAGTTGCTTTCAACTAGGATTTGCAACAATCAATTTTATTATCTATATGTTAGGATAAATTAAAAAATACAACTACTGCAATTTTACCTTTTTCTATCGGAAACAAATGAGCATCTGCTTAACCTCTTCTTTCATAGATGCACAATAGCACCAAACCACCTCTTCTTCCATGGACACAGAAGAGCAATGAAACACCTCTTCTTTCACAGACATGGAAGATCACCAAATTAACTCCTCTTCTTTGAAATCCATGGAAGAGCATTTGTGAGAAGACTCCTTCTCTTGCAAATTCCTAGATAGCCTTCTCACCTTGAAGTAGTCCAACTACAAGACAAGAATACAAAATGGAGATTGGAGCGGGGAATACACCAATGTAGCTAAATAATATCCTAGATCAAGCTTATGAACCAAAACCACAATGGATATTCTAATGATGAGTGGTGATGTTAGAAATCTATGGATAGGACATGAAAAAAGCAGTTGTAGAAGATTGCAAGTATAATGATATATCTCAAATTGCTCAAGTATTATATCTCAAGTGTCCAAGATCTGATTTGGGTGTTCTAAGATCACTACTATTTATAGGAATGGATTTTAAGTTGGTAGGGCAACTTAGAGAAGTGTCTAGAGTGTTCTCGGTTGAGAAGTAGCCATTATAGTTGAGTCTATGCTGGTTCAATGAATAATTTAGTCATTAACAAAATTAGCAATCCAGAATCATTCTCGTTTGACAAAAACTTTGACCGCGAGTGTCTTAGTCGAGAAGTTCTTCAACTGAGTGTGTTATAAGTGCACAATTTGGTTCTAGAGGCTATATGCCATTCTAACTTCTTGGTCAACTAGTTTAATGATATTTTCTCTATCCATAAAATCTTCGACTAAAATTGTCTCATTCGACAAAGATTTCGACTGAGAATGAATCAAAGCTAATTGTATTGTAAAATTTCTTTTGGTGCTCTAAATCCTCGATCGAGGGGAGTCTCTATTGACAATTTCTATAATCAAGGATGTCTCGGGTGACAAGTTTCTTGATAAAAAAAATCCCTGTAAAAAGATGTGCAAATTTTTGGAAACCCTATCTAATGATTTTCCTAATGTGACCTACCTATCCTAGACACTAACTTTTGATATATGAATAGGTTTAGGATAGGTCAAGTTGGTCCGTATCTTGATTTTACATGAGTTCTAAATACTTGTACATTTATACTTCAAATAAGAACATATAAACAATAATTCAATCATTTGATGTTCTGAACTTGATTAATCTTTCCCAAGATGTGTTTGGTACCTGAAACACTTAGATATAAATCCCCAAATAAGAAATGTTTGTCATCATAAAAAGAGAAGATAAGCTAATTTTCAATTTATTCAATAGAGATACACACTCACCTAAGGTGACAAGCACCTTAAAAACGTACATCAAAATCTAAATTTCTAGAAATCCACCAAGGTTCTAGCTACTTAATTCGTTTCTCAAATCGAAAAACCTAGAAATGGAGATTAGGAGATAAAGAGTGAGAAAGGGGAGATTTGACATCATTTCGAATTAAATAAGAGGAGGGACTGAATATTAACATGTCAGAGAATATTCTACATTACACAACTATGCCAAGAAGTTAACTTACTTGATTTCATCATTTCTCATATGGGGAAATCCTAAACAATCAATTTCACCACTTTTTTCTCTCAAACTCTAAGACTTCCTTCTATCTAGGATTTCTTTTCTCTAGAATTAATCACAAAATATGACATCTCCTTGGGTTCTTCGTTAGTCATATAGTTCAATGAAGGTTCTTGGGTCAATTGCAAATTGACCCAACTTTACACTTTATTTTAATTCAGGAGAATTTTTAGTCATAAAAATGTTACTGAAAATCATTTACTAAATAGGTCAAAGCTAATACAAAAATTATGAAAATTAGAATGTTGTCTAAAAAAATATTTTAAAGCTCTAGTAAAAATTTTAGATCACCAAAGTTTCAAATAAATAAATAAAAATCAAATAATAGCCTGCTATATTTCAGCTAGAATGTATGGTAGGCTAAGTTTAGCTTGGAAAATTTCAAAGGACACCCCTCAATGGATAAATCTAAAATCATCCATAAATTATAAAAAATGAACAGTATGTCTAAAATATACTTTCCAGGTTTGAATTAAAATATTATATTGATTGGGTGTACCAATAAAAAGATAAAATTCAAATACTAGACTACTATATTTCGGTATGAATGCATGGTCGACTAAGTTTGTCTTGGGGAAACGCGAGTGACAAACATGTGAGAAAGTTCTTCAATGTTTTACAAGAATACTAATAATTGAGTTTCAAAAATTATGTCCAAGTTTCAACTGAATTAAACTTACATATAAAATAATAAAAATCATTTACTACCCCACTATATTTATCAAATTTTGTATTCTTATGCTATTAAAACCCTAATTTTGGCAACCAAGGTTTACACTTTTCAAACCCTAATCATTAGAAATAAAAGCATATTTAGAGTTTCTCATTTAGTTTAAAGAGTCACAAATTATACTACCATCATTAATGAATATCTAAACAATATTTAAGCATGCAATCATCCAAGAAAACCCTAATTAGATGACTAATTTGAAAATGGGTCATTACAATAAGGTTGAAGCTTCATGTACATGGGTTGTAAAAGGGTTCTTATATAATTAAAAATTAGATGAATTTTTGACTCATGGTATTCAATTTAGTTTTCTTAAGGTAAAATTTTAGGTTTTTTTACTAATGACCCACAATATTAAAATTTCATCCTTAAAATTTTCATGTCATACTAAGGTTCTATCTACCATATGGTTTGACATTTTTATACGCTTCCAACTTAACATATTCATGAAAGTTCATATATCTATAAAATATACATAATTCACACCTGCATAAAAGTAATATATTCCTAAAATGCATGCCAATTACATAATTTCAATTAAACCAGGACTCAATTTTCTTTGTTACCCTTTGAATTAGTTATCTCAAATGTTATCAATTCTCCCCAAAGTAACTTCCTAGTCTTAAAACTCCACAATATCCCATTTTTAATAGTAATTAAATCCTCATAAATAAACTAACAAGGTCTATAGGATCTAACCTTGACAGTAGTAGTGATATTCTACCATATAATTTCATTATTTTTGGGGGAGTACATTATTTATGTTTATATTATTACCCATATTCTCTACATCATTAGATATTTGTCAATTAGACCCATCAACAATCATGTGATATCTTATTATTCTACCCTTTATGAACCTAATAATTCATTTATCCCATACCACATACATTAGTAAGTAGAGAAGAGATGCTTAATAAGTTTATGCTTATGGGATCTCCTCTGGATCTCTCCTTCAGTTGGTCATCACCATTGAGAAAGGGTATGACATGTCAGTGTGCAAGGTAAAGTTTATCCATAGGAACCAATGTAAACAAACTCACATCCCTAGTACATATGTCCTGCTATATTCAAACCTCACAACTTGTGTTCATTCTTTATCAGGTTCCCATCATTAGCCATGCCTTAAATTATAGGTCTATCTATTATAACTTGATAACTTCATTTCCCTAATTTCAGGAACTTAAATAGAGATTAACCTTATTGGACCTATGGGAGTTGAAACTATATTAGAATCATGAGAGTGCCTAGTGGAAAATTTACCCTTAACTTTAATACTGAGTTGTAATTCCCAAATTTTATTCACATGCACATCATAGGAAGCGTCAGTTACTAATTCATAATATTTATGGGGTACCACACACTTTGAATATGATGCATAAGACATAATTGAAATCTTAACCATCATACAATAACATTAAATTCATTATTATCAAAATTTTATAGAAGGTAATAGTAATACAATTTTAAGATATTTTTGAAAAACTAAGCATAATCAAATTATGCCTAAATTGGAAAGAAATGATATGAATAATGACACCATACTGGGACACTCTAATTCTTCTATTTGGTCCTTCTTGTCCTTAGCATGATGCACTAATACTTTTTTTCTCAACACCTATCGGCATCTCATATGCAATTATTCAAAGAAACATAAAACATGTGAGTTCCAATATGTGGTTAATGATTGAAAATAATAGTTAATATTTGCAAGACTTATAATCAACATTACATGATGTTTCTTGATTTATTATAATTAACATGTCCTTACAACTAGAAATTAGTAAGTTAATTAATGTCAGTTATCCACATAACCTTTCATCAATTTGATCATTACTCTGAAGTGACCCTTGCACTAAAGTAATATTACTATAAATAACCACCATTCTAAGAAATATCCAATGATTGACATGCTTATCATAAAAAATATATAAATCCAAAGTGGATTAACATGATTCACATAGGAACATGGATTTTAAAATGAATTGATATATCCACTCTTAGTTGCACCAACAATGATCATGAGTCTTTTTAAAGCTCACATAAGGCCAGTTAAGGATCACATGATATTTATTAAGATTATTACAAAGCTCACTAAGACCGACATAAGGATGGTTAAGTCTTACACAACATGATTAGAGGATGAACTTAATTTGTTATAATTTATCCAATTCAATACTATCATCATTATTTGTTCATTCAGTAGCATATAAATGAAACATATTACTCAGTCAATGTACTGGCGCCCAAGTGGTAAAGTTCATGTTGTATGACTGAGAGGTCACAAGTTTGAAACCCCTGGAAATGGGATGAATGAATTTCCAATGTTTAAAAAAATGATACATATTACTCATTTTGAAAGAAAAATAATTGAAATAGTAGAAAAACACCAATTCTTAGCATAAGTAAGTATACAATGAGGAATATCGTTATTGTACCTTAATTAATCCATCATGGGTACATATGCAAATAATATAAACCCTAAAACCCAAATTTAGTATTCAATATGGATGACCCACTCACATGATCCTGAGGAGGGACACTAATTGTAGCTTCATCTCTATCAACCTTGATATCATATACTATACAACATCATAAATTAATTGTACCACAAAAATAGAGGTTTATGGTTTTTAATTGAAACATGAAAATTTTGTTGTGAAATTAGGTTTGATCTTAAGTAAGGAGGGTTCCTTGTATCACTAGCTTTCTTATGAATAATATAAAATAAATTTTTTAGTATGATATGAAAATGATACGAGTTTCCAGAGGTCCGACTAAATAGGGAATGATATATTTGTTGAAAATTATTGGGAAAATAGGCAAACAAAATAACTCATATGAAACAAACTAACACGCCCTCACATAAATTTTGCACTATAAGAACAAGACAATGACAAAGTAGGAAAACCCATAATTAATATGTAAGTGGTAGTATCAAAATCTAAAGAGGAAAGTATTCATATGCTCTTATTAGCATGAAAAAATTCATAAAGTGAGGGAAATTTTGCATATGTGTTTCATCCATTTCTCTTGAAACAAAACTAGATATAACACGAAACTCAAAACCAAAATTCAAGCATCATCTTTGGTCAGAGTATAGATATAAAAATATTAGGAGAAAATAGCTCCTCAGATGCTTATCATCGAAACAACTCTTTTTGCTGACCCTTTGTAGGTCATGGTAATGAGAACCAAATTCCCATTGTGATTTTCAAGCAAGTGGAGGTGTAGGTAACCAAAACCACCACTAGAAAAACCTAATAAACTTACTGGTTTTATAGAGTAAGTCAAAGTTAATGAGGGAAACGTTAATGTGTATCTATCATCAAAACTCCAAATTTGGATGCAGGTTATGGGAAACATAGTTACAAACCTCAAAAAATGGGATTTGAGGTTCCAACATGGCCATGACAAAACTAATTCTTGGGAGTGTCATGGTTGTCCCTATAGAGGGGGCGAAAATCATTTCCACAACTAAAGATTAGCCAGGATGGTTCATCAACCTCTTCATATGAGGTCCAAAAGCTTGAGGATGGGGAATTAATAGGGAAGGATGTTACAAGTCCTAGGAATACATATTAGATAGACTATGACATAAATAACCTCACTAAATCTTTGACTGGGTGGATACAACCATAGGCATTATGTAGAGTTTTTTTCAACATGGGGAAGATAGACTTTATGGCAGCTCCATGATGTACTCCAACAAGATGTGGTTAAAGAAAATATCCTTTGGAAACCAGTTAGTTCTCTAGGAACCCATTGGAGTAAATGGAATGGAGTTGTTTGTGTGGAACATTGTGTCAACATGAATAGGATGGATAAATGGGACATTATGGGATAATTGTGAGGAGTGATTATGGAAATCAAGTGAGGGTGTATTGTACTTGGAGCAACATAATGACATTGTGAGTTGTGAGAAATTGGTAAATAAAGGAGGATAGAGAGAGTGAAAGAAATTGATAGAGTTTTAAGAAACAGTTATCCTCCCATCACTCTCTCCATACTAGAAAGGAGAAAAAGTCTCTTTCACCATATAATGGTGGGTTCAATCACAACCTTTTGATATAGGATCTGAAATATCACTAGTTACTATGGAGGTAGCATAACAGCACTGATTAAGATACATGATGGGACTTAAAATAGTTACTCAATCAGATTATGTATATATCTTGGTCAAATAATATGCCTTACTTTTGTTTTCTTTTTAATTTAATAAAGGGTAACACGATAATGCATACCGAATAGTATTATGTTTGAAGTCATTAGAATCTAAATATTCAGTTAGTTCTTAGGTTTGAGCTTAGGAATTATATGCCTTTTATTATTGGTGTTCTTGGGTAATAGATGCATAGTAATTATTGAAAAGGAGTTATACTACCAGAATTTTGTGAAAGTATTAATATTCCATGACGTAACACAAACCGGCCCTAAATGGGTTATACAAGGAGTATGATACAATTTAGAAGAGAAAAGATTTGGGAATTTTGATATTAGTTATATCCAATGGTCAAAATTTATAAGGCCAAAATTTGTGGATGTAAATACCTACCCACCTTATAGACATTTCACGCTCAAAAGTTTCATGTGCTAATAAGGTACCACCCACCTTATAGTTGTACATACTTATATGCACACTCACAATTGAATATTTTCATATGGTTGTTATCTTTACACATATACATAATTAACATCATAATAAGTATAGTATGATGTTGAATTATATGTCAAATCCATGACCTAACTAAAACATTGGCTCCATTACCTCTATTACTCTTTGGATGAGTTACCTTTAATATTATAAATTCTACCCAAAGTAAGATACCAATCTTATACCTCCAAAATATATACTTTTTCATAGTAGTTTCTTCTACAAGACTTTTTAATCAAGTTTGGAGGACCCAACCTTGACATTACTAATGATTATCTACTATCTAATTGCATTAGTTTTAGTGACTACCTTGTCTTGGTGTTTTATATTACCCATCTCTATGACACCCTCATATATGTGTTGGTAAGGAACATTCCCAATTATGTGACAACTTATTATGATAATCTCTATTGGATCTAAGGGCTCTAGAAGGGGGGTGAATAGTGTTGACTCAAGGTCAATTAGGTCAATGTTGACTCACGTCTAAATTGACTAAACCCGTGTTTTGATGATGACTAACCATTCCACATATTGGTGTCTAATGTCTCTACTTGAGTGATTTCTGATTAGGTATAGACACACTCCAAATGCCCTATCTTGCTCATATCAAATTGGAGAAAAGACAAGTCAAAGTCAATACAAGTGCACATTTTTGTAATATGATGTAAATCCATTAGAATCGTGTTGTAAATCACTTGTAATGATTGTATGACTTGTAATTAAGCTTAGAAAACATCAGGAGCACTTAGATCAAATGTTAGATCACTTTAGATGCAACTTTGAAAATTGATTACAGACACTTTGTCGGTCGAGTTTCCCAGCCTGAAAACTCGACCGATCATCCTTGATCAATTTTCTACAGATTGCATCGGTCGAGTTGTGTTTACACAGAACTCAGTTGATCAAGTAACTGACAATTTCGATTCCTAATGGTCGGTTGAGTTTTTTCAGGACAAACTCGACTGATCATTTGAGTATTGGCCTTGTCGCTTACTTGATCGATCGAGTTACCTTTATAGAAACTCGACCGATTGCACTGTACAGAAAATGTAGAAAAGTGCTTCTAGTCGTTGTGGAGTTGCAACAAGTGAAAATAGATCCGTTGCAAGCCAAAAAATGGCTAGTTTTCGTTCTCAAGTGTTCCCAACGGCTAAGAGGCATCCCCAGCTATAAATAGGACCCCTTGGGCTTCATTCCAAGGTTGAGCATTCATTGCAAAACTCTATGTGAGGTTCCAATTCTATAGTTGAGTGCTTCCTACAGCCTCCTCTCTCTCTCTAAGCTTAATCACTCGCTACATCCATTAGAGTGAGTAGGAAATCTATAAGAGAGCTAGTCCTACATGTATATCTAGTAAAGCTCTCACTTCCACCACCTCCCTTTTTCTCTCATTTCAATCATGAAATTGAAAGGTTCTCTCTCTTAGCTAAGAGAGGTGAATAACAATAAGGAAATGCATCCCTTGGTGTAGATCAAGTCTAAAGACTTGGAGCTAGAGTGGGTAAGCTCTTGGTGAAGGCAGAAGACTCCTTGCTCATGTGGGTAAGTCCTTGGTGGAAGCTTCTCCAAGTGAAGGTGAAGTCAAAGGTGGAAGATCCAAGAAGAGTGGGTAATTCCTGCAAGGCTGAAGAATTGTGCAAGAGTAGGTAAGTCCTTGGAAGAAGGCGGAAGACTCCTTGCAAAGTGGGTAAGTCCGTGGTAAGGTTGAAGACTCTTTGTATTAGTTAGGTAAGTCCTTTGCTTGGTCATGTATTGTAAGTCTTATGAATGAATATAAGAATGCAATGGTTACGAAATCCTAGAGGTTGGCCTCTCTAGGTAAGTGGACTGACATACTTCTAGTTTGAATTGTGGAACCACTCAAAATAGCTTGTCTAATTGTGTTTGCTCAATCTCTCTCTCCTTAGCTATGTATGTTATAGTTGCATACAAATTTCCTATTTAGTAACCTAATCTTGTGATATATCTTGAAGGTCTAATGAATTTTGTTTAAGTGCATTTATTTCTATTCACCCCCGTCTAGATCATCTAATAACCCATCTAGGATCCAACTATTGGTATCAGAGCGGGTCTTCTCCAAGCATACTTCAACAAGTAGGAGAAGATGGGTGACTACCAAGGAGGGTGATACTCGATCAACCTTCCAATCTTTGATGGGAGCAATTTCCTCTATTAGAGAAGAAGGCTTCCATTCTACATCAAAGGATCAAGTATTGAGATGTGGAAAATGGTGAACAACCCATACATGCTACCAAAGACAAAGATTGAAGAATGGGATGAAGCTACCTTAAAGAAAGCAACCTTGAATGATAGAGCCATGCACATCCTCTATGCCTCCATGACCCCCACTGAGTTCAACCAGATTTCTTCATGTGAGATGGCTTATGAGGTATGGAGAAAGCTATGCATCACCTATGAGGGGACGGATCAAGTGAAGGAAAGCAAATTCTATATGCTCAAAGGGTTGCTTGAGAACTTCAAGATGGGAAAGGAGGACAGGATAGAAAACATGTACTCAAGGCTCAACACCATTGTGAATGGTCTTGCTGTTTTAGGACATCCTATATCTAGTGGAGAGATCAACTTAAAGATCCTTAAAACTCTCCCCAAAAGATGGGAACCCAAGGTGACTTCCATTGAAGAAGCAAGGTCTCTTAAGGATATTCCTATTGAAGAGCTCATTGGAAATCTACAAGCACATGAAGCCACACTTGATAAGAGGGAGGAAGTAGAAAGAAAAGAGGTGAAAGAACTCAAGAGAATGAAGAAGGTTGAAATCAAAGCTCAAATCAAGGCTATTGTTGGTCAAGCTTCTCCATCCTCTCAAGTTGAAGAAGATGCCATGTACTCCAAGGATAGATTCTGCAAAGGCAAGTCCTCCTCCATTCGGTGCTTCACATGTGGAAAGAAGGGTCACTACAAGGAAGATTGCCCACAAGGCAAGAAGACCCATCTTCATAAGAATAAGGAGAAATGGCACTCAAGCTCAAGTGGCTCCTCCAACTCAAGATCAAGTGAAGATTCAAGTGAAGGATCAATCTCAATCTCTAGTGATGAAGGATAATTCCATTTTGCTCTTATAGCATCAACAAGTGAGGACTCAAGTGAGGTAAATCTAAACTCTTTAGATAAACAATCTTTGATTGCTATTATTCATGATACTTGTGCCTCTCTTAAGTCTTCTAAAAGGAAAAAGAAAAAGCTTGCTAGAATTGTTGATAATTTGCATGTAGAATTAAATGATCTTGAACATGCTAATTCTTGCTTGCTTGATGATAAAAATGCTTATCTTAGCCAAGTAGACTCTCTTAAACTTGAAAATGCTAGTTTGCTTGATAAGATTAGAATTCTAGAAGCTCAACCTCTTATGCCTAATTCTAATGAAGAGCATACTCTAATTGTTGATTCTCTCATGCATGATATTGATTTCTTAAATCTGAAAACAAGGACAAAGATTTTGTTTTGCAAGAATTAGAAACAGAAAATGCCTCCTTGCTTGCTCAAATCAATGGGCATGAACCTTGTTCTAGTTATACAAATAGAGAGAATGATGTTGCTGCTCTTCATATTGATAGAGATTCTTATTTAACAAAAGCTCTTTGCTTAGAAAATGATCTTCTGCATGCTAGAGATAATATCAATCAATTGTCTTCTACTATTACATCTCATATGCATGATAAAGATAGTTTGAGATCTTCTTTGCAAAGATTCTTAGTTGGAAAAAAGATTCTTAATGACATCCTACACCATTCTACTAAATAAATTGGTAAACATGGTTTAGGATATGATAGTAGTCAAAGGAACAACAAAGATAAAGGACCTCCAATATTCCATGGAGAATCCTCTAATTCCAAGACTATGGGAACATGCAACTATTGCAATGATTTTGGTCATTATTCTACTTATTGTCCTTTTAGCAAAGCACCCAAGAGCAATAGGACTTGGGTTGTTAAGCTAACCTTTTCAGACCCAAAAACATGATTGGGGACCATTTCATCTTTCTTCTTGCAGGTCACATGCAAATGGATTGACTTGAGCTTTGAATTGTAATTTGACTTCTCAATCCACATGAAAAAAGAAAGGTGAGATGTGTAGAGGGTGATAATAAGTGGAAAAGGAATGGTAAGAACAAAGGTGAATGTTTCCTTGCTTATAACTAATCCTAACTTGTTTTTGTCAAGATAGTGTGCACTATACATATGGTTTTTAAGTTAAAAGTGGTATTTTGTGTTTCTCTTCACACTCTTGCTCAAAAACTATTTATAAATCTTCTATAGTGCATTACTAACTTTCTTAGACATGTTTGGATATGGTTTGTATTTTTAGCATGCCTTTAAATATGTTTTTATGAAATATATTGCCTTTTTTACAGCTGCTCTGTCAGTCGAGTTTGTCCTGTTTGAAACTCGACCGATAGGCACCTATGGGTGTTTCTAACAGCTGTCATCGGTCAAGTTGTCAATGCATAGAACTTGACCGATAACACTATGCACAGAATATACAGTTGGCTTATTGGATGAGAATTTCCCTCTCAACTAGATTTTCACAGCCAATAGCCTTATTCTTTGGCACTCTCATTTGGTACCTTTATATATGCATATTGCCTTGTTCTAAATTGTCTATCTTGCTTACAACTCTATCTCTCTAATTTCTCTAAATTGGTATATCTATATGTTGCAATTACTTGCTTTGACTTGTTTTGTAGGTTTTGATGATGATCTCTTTGGATCTCTTGGTTGTGTCTTAAATTGCTTCCATTGTTCTCTAACTTGCTACATCAATCTAGATGTATATATTGTTTTGATACAACCTTGAGGTTCTTAGTGGTAATCATCTTTTGGTAATGGTGCATACTTGTTAGTGAGTTATATCCTTTCATCCTTCTACAATTGTATATATCTTTGTTTGGATATATCTCTACATCTACCCATAGCTTGCTTTATCTTGTGTATCTTTTGGTATCTCTTGCTATGATCTAGATCCTACTAGTAGTCCTAACTTGCGATAACATCTACTAGTAGTTCACATACATGTAGGTCTAACTTTGTTTATGATTGGCATCTTTTCTTATCTATATGCTATGCTTGTATCTTGTCTCATACATGCTCAAGATTGTTCCTTGAATTGCATATCTACTATCTTGAGTTGCTTGTATAACATTGTGATGCAGGGTACATAGATCTACATCATATGTAGAAATTGGAGTATTTTTTGGATTTTATGCAGTTTTTGCCCCAATTTTAGTTTTTGGTGAAAGACTAGTGTTTTTCATGCAGAAACAACCTTATAAGCAAGACTCATGCTTCATGATGAGCTCTGATGGTTTTTTGTCAAATTCTGTCATCTTGAGGGTCAAAATTATGTTTTATTGTTTTTCTGCAGCACTTTATCTTGCTTTTTGGGTTGTTCAAGTATATGCTTTAACTTGCTTTTATTTCTATGCTTGGACAAGCCCCTATCTGTGCTCTTCTACTCTCCTTATATATATTTTTGTTATCTCCTTTCTTTTTATATGTTTCTTGTTTCTTCATAACCCCACTTTTTGAAATGACAAAGGGGGAGAAAGGTATGTCTTCTTTTGAAAGAGGAAGAAGGCATGTCTTACATGAAGAGGAGAAGTATGTCCATGTAAAGGGGATAAGGTAAATGGGATAAGACATATATGTATAGAACATATATGAGTAGAAGACATAGTATTCTATAAATGTTACGAAAGCTAACCATGCAGGGGAAATAGCATCAATTGAGGGGGAGTATGAGAACTCCATGCACATCAATTAAGGGGGAGCATATGAGCTCAATCCTATTGAAACACCTAGGTTTCTCCGAAGGTATGATTTTACTTGAAAGCTTTCAATACATTTATGGATTGGTTTGTCATCTTCAAAAAGGGGGAGATTGTTGACTCAAGGTCAATTAGGTCAATGTTGACTCATGTCTAAATTGACTAAACTCATGTTTTGATGATGAATAACCGTTCCACATATTAGTGTCTAATGTCTCTACTTGAATAATTTTAGATTAGGTGTAGACACACTCCAAATGCCCTATCTTGCGCATATCAAATTGATGAAAAGACTAGTCAAAGTCAATACAAGTGCACATTTTTTTAATATGATGTAAATCCATTAGAATCATGTTGTAAATCACTTGTAATGATTGTATGACTTGTAATTAAGCTCAGAAAACATAAGGAGCACTCAGATCAAATGTTAGATCACGTTCGATGCAACTTTGAAAATTGATTATAGGCACTTTGTCGGTCAAGTTTCCCATCCTAAAAACTCGACCAATCATCCTTGATCAATTTTATACATATTGCATCGGTCGAGTTGTGTTTACACAAAACTCGGCCGATCAAGTAACTGACCATTTCTATTCCTAATGGTCGGTCGATTTTTGTCAGGACAAACTCGACCGATCATTTGAGTATCGGCCCTTTCGTTTACTTGATCGATTGAGTTACCTTTATAGAAACTCGACCGATTGCACTGTACAAAAAAGTGTAGAAAAGTACTTCTAGCCGTTGTGGAGTTGCAACAAGTGAAAATATATCTGTTGCAAGCCACAAAACGGCTAGTTTTCATTCCCAAGTGTTCCCAAAGGCTAAGAGGCATCCCCAACTATAAATAGGACCCCTTGGGCTTCATTCCAAGGTTGAGCATTCATTGCAAAACTCTATGTGAGGTTCCTATTCTATAGTTGAGTGCTTCCTACAAACTCCTCTCTCTCTCTAAGCTTAATCACTTGCTACATCCATTAGAGTGAGTCAGAAATATGTAAGAGAGCTAGTCCTACATGTATATCTTGTGAAGCTCTCAGTTCCACCACCTCCCTTTTTCTCTCATTTCAATCATGAAGATGAATATTCTCTCTCTTAGCTAAGAGAGGTGAAGAAGAATAAGGGAAGGTGTCCCTTGGTGTAGATCAAGGCTGAAGACTTGGAGCTAGAGTGGGTAAGCCCTTGGTGAAGGAAGAAGACTCCTTACTCAAGTGGGTAAGTCCTTGGTGGAAGCTTCTTCGAGTGAAGGTGAAGTCAAAGGCGGAAGATCCAAGAAGAGTGGGTAATCCATGCAAGGCTGAAGTCTTGTGTAAGAGTAGGTAAGTCCTTGGAAGAAGGCAGAAGACTCCTTGCAAAGTGGGTAAGTCCTTGGTAAGGTTGAAGACTCTTTGCATTGGATAGGTAGGTCCTTTGCTTGGTCATGTATTGTAAGTCTTATGAATGAATATAAGATTGCAATTGTTAGGAAATCCTAGAGGTTGACCTCTCTAGGTAAGTGGACTGTCATACTTCTAGTTTGAAGTGTAGAACCACTCTAAATAACTTGTATACTTGTGTTTGCTCAATCTCTCTCTCCCTTGCTATGTATGTTATAGTTGCAAACAAATTTCCTATTTAGCAACCTTATCTTGTGATATATCTTGAAGGTCTAATGAATTTTATTTAAGTGCATTTAGGTCTATTCACCCCCCTCTAGAGCATCTAATCACACATCTAGGATCCAACAAATGGAGCTACAAAATTTCTCAGAAAATAGATTAGACCTTGAAATTATATTAATTAGGAGCAAAAGCTTAATGGAAATTTGAGGTCCTATCTAACAAGCATAGCAAGGATGAGAGAGATTGATAGCAAGCAATTGATAAAGGGATGTAGAGTGGTTCCACACTGCAAACTAGAAGTGAGTTAGACCACTACCTAGAGAGGTCAACCTCTAGGACTTTGCAAGTGCTTTTCTCTATTATATTGCCACAAAGATTTAGAGTGATAGACCACCAAAGCACTTATCGATTCAACCACAAGGAGATCTCCACCTTAACAAGGAACTTACCCACTTAGCTGGAGTCTTCAGCCTTCGCCTAGGTCTTACCCACGCAAGCTCAAGTGTTCCACTTTGAAGAAATTTGCTTCTCCTCTTAGATCTTCAACCTTTGCCTTCTCCTTCACTTGGAAAAGATCACCACCTCTTCAACATCCTTGAAGAGGACCAACTACAACTCATTATTCACTTGATGGAGCTTTCTTTAGCTTTTCTTCATGAGAGAAGGGGATAAGGAAGTAGTGGAAGATTGAGAGATTTACATGCACAAAGGTGGAGCTCTCTTACAATAATCCTAACTCACTCACAAATCATGAAATCAAGTGTAAACTAGAGAGAGAAAGGGTCTCAAGGAGTAGTAACACACTCAACTATAGAAAGGACCTTGAATGTAGTGGATGTGTAACCTTGCAATGAACTCCAAGGGGTCCTATTTATAGTTGGGAGTGCTCTCTTGAGTTGGGGAACACTTAGGGTCAAAATATAGTTGTTTTTGCTCAAGGAAACAGATCTATTTTTGTCCAAACAAGGCACCAATGGTTAGAATCACTTTTTCTGCATTTTCTGTATAGTACATTCTGTTGAGTTTCAATAAAGGTAACTCAACTGATCGGGTAAAAGACAAACCCAATTTTCAAACTATCTGTCGAGTTTGTCCTGATCAGCTAAAATCACATTTGGTCAGTAAGCCATTCGGCCGAGTTCTATGAATGCACAAATCGACCATTGCACATCATCAAAAAATTAATCCATGGGATCGGTCGAGATTGCAACTCAACCAATCAGCAGTCTATGATCAATTTTCTAATGTGATTAAAAAGTAATTAAAACTTGGTAATAAGTGTCCCACATATTTTTCTCATCTTCGTTACAAGTCATATCATCAATACAAGTGATTATAAAATTCTTGTAAGTTCGTTTGAAGGGATTTCCTGATTAGCACACTTGCATTACATTTGACTTGAACTTTGACAAGCTAGGGCTTGTGTAAATTGATTCATTTCATGTACCTAAAACCTAAGATCAATCTCGAATACACATATTAGATACATATGAATGGAATGGTTGAGTCATTATCAAAATATGGAAAATCTATAACCTCTAGGTCAACACTCTCCACCAACCTAATAGTGTAATGTGCATTAACACATGCACTTGTAAGAGGGGTAAAGATCCACAATATTCTATATACAATGATATCTCCTCTACATCTCATAATTGATTATCCATCACAATTTAGAAAAGGAAAGGACATGTCATTAGGTAATATACAATTGATCTATAGGATAACGATCCTAATTAGATAAAGACATATTCCTAGTACATACACTCTGTTGTACTCAAATCTCATGACTTCTATTCATTTATGGGGATGCTATTAGTAATAGTTCCTCAAATTACAAGTGTGTCTATCGTAATCTCTTAAATTTTCTTAAAAAATGTTGAAAAGATAACTAAATCTTAACCTAGTGGACCTAAGGGACATCAAGATCCATCACAACCATGGGAGTTCATGTTGTCCAATTATCCTTTTACTTTAATACTTGGTTGTAAGAATCTGAATTTATACACACACATCAATGGAAGTGGAACAAAAGGTAATATTGATGTGGTGTCACACACATGAATATCATACATATAGGAAAACTACAACCTTTACCATTATATGATCATATAATATTTCTCATTATCTAAAGTTTGTTAAAAGGTAAAAATTAATAAAAAATTATTGATAATGTACGGAAAAAAATAAAATAATCAAATTGCTATTGAACATGAAAAGAAAACCTAATTTAGATAATGGTACCCAACTAGGCTACGCTTTCTCTTTCACTATGTCCTCTGACTCTTTCACTATGTCCTCTTTGTCCTTAAAATGATGCATGCATCCTCCTTTTTAACACCTCCAATGAACATATCATCCACAAATATGCAAAGAAACCTAAAACATGTGAGTGGAACTATGTAGTTAATTATTTAAAATAATACTAAAACTTTTCAATACAGTAAATAAGCATTTAATGGTGATTCATTATTCATTATGATTCATATGTTCTTCTTACTTGCAACTACTTAGTTAATTATGGTGATATTTGCATGTATCATTGCACCAAATTGCTCATTGTTTTCAAGAGTTCATTGCACCCAAGTACCCATTTTAGTAAAGTACTTATTGCAAAAAATCTCTCATTAACCTTTGAGAATCATTTAATTAAATTATTTGAATGAATCAAAATTGTTGAAAAACTTCAATAAATAACATCATTATCATAGTAATATGGAAACTTAAAGTAGATTACATGATTTTCTTAATAACATGGACTTGAACTTGAGTTGATATGGTCACTATTCTAATTGTACCCATAGTGCTCATAAGTCAAGTTAAGGCTCACATAAGCCCGTGAATACTCAGATAAAGTCTTATTAAGGCTCATGTAAGTCAGGATAAGTACCATATCACATGATGAGAGGATTAAGTAACAATTTCATATTTTTTTAGCTTAAACATGATTGTCATGAATTCTTAATTCATTAGTATATAAATGATGTGTAGTATCCAATATGAAAGAATAACCATTGGAGTAGTAGAAAACAATAATATATAACATATTCAAGATTTTTAGTAAGAATATAATGAGATATAGCATTATTTTACTTTAATTGATCCATAATGAGTAAATATGTGAACAATTTAAACATTGAAACCCTAAATAATACTTATTTTCCATTACCCTCTTACATGAGACTAAGAAGATATACTAACTATAGACCAAATCATGATCAACCCAATAATCAATTAATGACACTTTCATACCAAAAAATCAATGAATTATACTTCATGAACATAGTCTTATGGTTTCTAATTAAAATTGGCAATTTGGGCTAGGAAAATCAGTTTGATCATAAATTAGGAGGGTTCCTTATCTCACTATCTTTCAATAAGTATTTTAAAAAAACTTCTAGCATCTAATGAAAATTATATGAATTTTCTAAGGTATGTCCGATAAGGGAATGGGAATCATTTATAATCACTTTCAAGAAAATTAGGAAGAAAAAGAACTTTCCTTACAAAGACTAATATTTTCTCACATAAATTTTGGAGAATAAGAGTGTGATAAGGTCAAAGAAGTAAAACACATATTTAACATGTGTGTGGTTGTATCAAAATTAGAAGAGGAAATTACCAAATTTCACTTTTTAGCATGAAATAAAGTGAGTGTAAACATGCACATTTGTTCCCTCAATTTCTCATGAAACCAAAACATACACAATAGATGACTCTCGGTAAATTATCAACAAACATCTTTGTTTTGAGGATAGATCTGGAAAAAGGTAAGAGGATTTGATTCTTCATGTCTTCTAGTTAGAAAGACCCTTTTCACTAATCCTTTGGTGGTTGGGGTGGTGATAAAACAACTACCAATTGTGAATGGGGAAGTACATGGAGGTCAATGGATGCAAGCACTACCAATAGTGAAACCAAATATGTTTACTAGTTTCAGAGATAATGTCAAAGCCAACGAGGTAAATACCAATGTATATCGATCATTAAACAAGAAATAGGGTGACAAAAATCAAAACATGGGATCTGAGGTTACAACATGGCAAGAGAAAAACTAAGTGCATGGAAAGTCATGACTAGCCCTACTAAGAGATTAAGCATCAATTTTGCAAGGAAAGAATCATCATAGTTCTCCAACAACCTATCTATATGAGGTTTAAACACTTAAGATTGTGCTAGTAGTAAGGACAAAAGGAAGCAACCCTAGGATTGGGTAAAAGATAGACTACAAGGACAAAAGGAATCCATCCTAGGAATGGGTAGAAGATAGACTATGGAATAATGAAAATCATTGATCTATGATTGAACTTATACAACCAAAGATACAAGGAAGAGTTTTCTATCTTGATGTAGAAGAAAGACTTTGTTGCAGCCTGTGGGGAACTGCATGAACAGTTAGTGAAGGGAAATCTCTTCTAGAGGTCAACTAATTCTATAAGGATCCATTTGTGTAAGTGAAATGTGGTGTGTTTGTGTGGGATTTTCATTGTGTAAAAATTAGCATAGAAGGGATAATTTTATGATTTTGGCCATTTTCATGAGGATTTACAATATAAGTCAAGTAAGGGTTTGTTGTATTGAAAACATCATTCCAAAACTGATGATGGTAAGATATTGGGAAATCATTAATGATAGAGAGAGTTAGAAAGATCAAAAGAGTTTTGGTAACGATTTCCAGCCTCAATGCACTTTTTGCATAGAAGTAAATGAAGTCTCCTTTGCTAGATGGAGGTAGGTTCTACCACTACCATTTGACCCATGGTTTGCAATATCACTAAATTGGAGGGAAGTGATGACATGCTCAATTGAGATACATGTTGGGGGTTAGCTAATATATACTAACTAATCAAATTGTTTAGATATCTAGGACATATAACAAAGCTTTCTACCATTTTCTTTCTAATTAAATATGGGGTATATGATTATCTAAGAAAAAAAATTATATATGTCAGCTAATTTGATCATGATGAATCCAAATAGTTACTTTGTTTTTAGGTTTGAGCTAGGGAATTATATGCTTTTCATTATTAAGTCACTAGGGTAATTAGTGCATTAATATTTATTGCAAAGTTTTGACACTACCCAAATTTGGTTGTAATCAGATTAGCTAATTATATACCATGCAAGGTAACATATTACATAAATATGTGGGTTCATTTGTTATTTACACCTTGATCAATCATTGTTAAATATCTAGGGTAATGTGTATTTTTTAATTAGGATGTAGTAGGGGGTAGATTCTTAATGTACATGGGTATTAAATTAACTTTAAACTTAGGGTTCTAAAGTAATTTCATATCTAAGGTGAAAATTTAGGGATATTACAACATCAAAATTATTGATGAAATAATGGGCATTTTCCCAATTGATGATGATAGAAACCAAGTGGGATTTGTTTTGTACTTGGAACAACATGCTTAATATGTTCTTGTAACAAATCAAGACATTGTGGAGGGATAGGGAATAATTGAGTTATTAGATGCAATAACCCACCCATCGCCTTCTTTGCACGAGGAATGAGACCACATCTCCTCCTTCAGATAGTGGTGGGTTCAACTACAACTAATTGAACTGTGGTTCAAGATGCCACTAGATATGGGGGCGTGACATGCTCAACTTATATGCATGGTAGGACTTAGGTAATTTATGTTAATCGGTCACATTATGTATATAGGTCAGTCAAACAATAGGGAGTTGTATTATTTTGTTTATAATTTAATAAGCGGTGTTTATGGTTATTTAAACTGATTCAAACAATGTCGATTGGCTAATTCAACTGTGAGGACTACAAATATCCACTTATTTTTCAAGTTTGAGGTAGGGAATTATTCATCTTTGGTTATTAGGTCCCCAGGGTAGTCAATGTATTAGTGATTATTAAATGGAAATTATTCTACCAAAATTGAATGGAAGCTTTAATCTCACAAACTAATAATATACCAACAAAGGGACATATTATGGACATAGGTGAAGAAATTTTTTATTTAATTCTTGGACATTCTTCATTTAATATTTAGGGCTATGTTGTGTGCATTAATTAACAAGAATGGTGTTACACCCACATCCCATGATTACCACTAATCATGAGATTAGGGCATAAGTTTGAGGATTATACATAATACAAAGTTCACTCCCAACTTTTTTTTCCTTTATTTCAAACTCTTTATTTTCTCGCATTCAATCACATAAACAAACTTTACAAAAGAATTAAACCTTGATTACTCTAATATGATCTCAACATTAATGATACACATCCAGAGATTTGTTCCTCACACTTCCATGTACATACAACATGATAACCAAATAAATACTCTATTATTGAGGAAACAAAGATACAACTCATCATTTAGAACTCTCTCTCTCTCAACTCTATACAAGGACCTAGAGTGACAGGGACCAACTGAACTTAACTAATCTCATATTTAACTCTTGTGGCATATGGATGCAATGACATCTTCAGTCCATGAGTCATCCCTAAAAATTGTGAGTAGATGTGTGAGCCTACTCACTCAGTGAATGAGTACTTCATAGAAATAGTTTAAAGCACTTATATGATTACATATATATTATCGAGCAACTGATATCAATTATAATAGTAGTAACCTTTAAAGAGTCTAATAATTCACAATCATACATATGGCAGGATACTCTAGATATCTACAAGAGTGAATCAATATATGAACATGCTTATTTGATCATAAAGAGAACTAATAACTCAAAAACATACAAAGAATAATTGAATAACTGTGCACACTTGTTTAACCTCTCATTCATCTTATTATGCCCTGAACCCACATGAGGTGTACCACAACATGTGAAAGAATCACAACAAGCTACCATCTAACTGTACAAGGCTTACAAGCATGCCCCGGTTCCTAAGCGTATCTCTAGAGTAAGACCCCATCTACAGTAGACCTCAACATGTCTGCATCTTGGCGGCTAATGGGAGCAACCAGATATCTCAGACTCCACCTCTCAACCTGGGTACTCAGGCGGTGAGTCAAAGCCCTCAGGCTTATTGTGCATTAGTCGACCCACTGACCACTGATCCCTATAACATATAACACAGGTACCACCGAAATCCCCGGTTGGTGTTGGATACCGCACAACTATAAGGAGTCTACCCTACTGGTCAAGACCCCTGCACCCTACTGGTGCTCTCTTGCCGACTTTGATTTCAAATACCTCCAGTTAGGAAATTGTTTCCTCCCCACATCACATGCCTCATCCTGTGAGGATTCTATAGTGTTCATGTCATCTAAATGTCTACTTCACTCTTTAAATTTACAATTCAATCATCATATCAACATATCTTAGTTTAGCTTTGTAAACCATTCATTTCATAAACCATATGATAACATGTACCACAATTGAACAGTTGATCATAACCACATCTCATATTGAGAAACATTGATATCACAATACATGAGTCACTGAACACCCTATCCTTAGGGTTTCATTTACCTCATTCACTTATCACATGACTTGCATAAGAATTTAATGTGTCACAAACACTCACAGAATAAAGATTGCTTTCAACAAGTCATATACAATCAACATATGTATGAAATCTTAGAATTGAGCTAAACTAAGGTTTCCATTCCATTTGTTGAGATATCATGAATCAAGAATAACATTGAATAAACAAAGTCTAGGATGTCAAGAAAAGCACTTCAAATGGATTTCACAATATCTATTCACAAATTTCCAACTTTCCACTCGTCTAGGGTTTCACCCTCTTATTGAGATATCAAGCAAACAATATTCACATCACAAGAAATCCAAGATAGTGTCTGACATATATGTACTACACATTAATATAAACAATAATTCATAATCAATGAAATTCTGGTTGAAACGATCGTCATCAAACTGACAAACAAATCATTACTAATTCAGCAGAATAAACATAAACAACAGATTAACAAAAGTCACTAAAAATTAAAACCATTTTGCAAGGAGATCCTTGTCTAGAAAACTTTTACTGAAAGAACCAAAACTCATACATATCATAATTTATATTGTACAACATTGTTCCATCTCATCTCGAGGATATCATATAACAATTTTTCTATCAAAACACATATTGAGCAATATAAAACCTCGAGGCATTCAAGCCAAAATATCAGATCATTCATGAAACCAATATGAACCAACTCCAAGGACCTAAGAGTACATATACGACACATAGGACTTCTATCTACAAGACAAGACAGGCAGTACACACAACCTGAGCTATCACTGTTGCCTCATCTGTTGTTCTTCCTCTGTAGAAAGATCTTTGCCACCTCGTACATGTCCACTTAAAAAAATGTGGATCCCACGGGGTGAGACCATTGTCCCAGCGAGAGTATAACTCTCTGCCGACTATATTATTATCATCGATTAAGCATTTATAAACTGAGTAGAGGTTCTTTTTATATTAATAGATAGGATTTAATCACTCTTTACGTAGAATAGAGCAATATCATCTTCTGAAACATTGTAGCTGTATATGATAAAGCAGTAATTCATCTATTCATTTTATAAGGAATATGAAGAACATGTATAACATCTATCCATTTAAGATGCATTAAGAAATGTAATATCAACTAATGATTTCCGTATTCCATCCTTAAGCAAATATGCTACACAGTTGTTTACATTTTACAATCACACTTATGCCCTAAGGAGATGAGGTATACTGCTCATACTCCAACTGACCACTGCAAAGTCAAAATCGGTACCATACAAGGTCAATGGAAGAGTCAGCTGCCATGACCTCTACCATCTCGGTCAGTGCGAGACCACAAGCAGGACCATGTCAACTACTTCATGGCTTTCTAGGGTATACTGGTAACTTTGCTATAGACCTACAGCGTAGGCTGCACTCTCTTTGGAATTGAGAGATTTCATGTTTATCTCCAAAGTGATCCTAACATTCATCATCATCGGGAGATTCATGATACATCCATCCCGACACATATAATGAAGGATTGAGAGATGTCGTGTTTATCTCATGTCAATCCCACATTAGGGCGTAAGGATATTCATGCCCATCACCCCCACATATTTAAGAATATGCACCTCCAGGAGATCATGTGGGAAAACATGTTTCACTATCACCAGTAGTTGACGATGATGGATCTATAGTAAGGGCACTACATGATAAGATTCCACTTGATTAATTAAGTGCATTATCGTATTCTTTTAGCATCAGTCAAGTTTTCAAATATGAATTATTATGACAACTTCTACAAAGAAAGGTGTAATACACGTATCAAGCACTTTTCAAATCTTTAAAACACATATAACATTTAGGATCTCAATCCCTCATCTCATTACTAGGAATGCTCATCCCTCAACATTATCATCATCTTGATTACTAGAACTGGGTATTCAACCCTTAGTTCATCACTAAACAGTGTTACCACATTTCACGTAACTATTACCTCTAGGTCCTCAGACCAAGGTTTTCATTTTACTTGTTGTACAAGTATTCACATGGATCACAAGGCCATTGCACTTTTTGTCACCTCTCACTAGGAAACAACTTATTTACTTGGCTCACAAGGCCATTGCACATCTTGTCACCTCTCACTAGGCAACAAATTATTCACATGGCTCATAAGGCCATTAATTATTATACTTGTTACACAAGTATTTAACATTCCTTACAAGGCTTACGCAATAAGAGAAATACAACCTTCCCATCATTAGGATTACGGTTTCCCTTTATAGTCGAATAGGGTTACAAGTTCATTCTAATAATTCAAACTCTAATTCATTGCTCCACACATCTAGGAGCATACATTGATATCATAAGTATTCAATCATTTTTATATATTCTCATCTTTTATCATTAAATGATAATCAACACAAACTATGAGTTTCTCTCTCATCCTCACTAGGATATTGATTACATCATACTTTATTAACATGGCTTCACCCTTTTTCTCAAAGCCTGTTAGCCTACACTTATCAAAGTGCATTAATCTCATTACATCTCAATGTAACAATTGACATGACACACATCATGTGTTGCTCATCCATGTATATTGGATTTAAGGTGCATCAAGGTATATCAGCCTTAAGGTGTTTGATATGATATTTATCATGACTTGCTGTATTACTACCCTCATTGCTTTTAGCTTACTTAAGTTCATCAACTTATCTTGTATTAGGGTCTATCCCATCTTAATACTTTATTCACTAACACATCACATTTACCATGTAGTGTATTGGCAATAAGTCACACAATTGAATTACCCAACTATCCTCAAGTGATATAGACTCAATTCGAGTTAAGGCATTGTTGATATACCATCAACCACTTTAGGTTTTCTACCTATCAAGGTATTAACTAAACTGCATCATTACTTGGTGTTACACTCATCACTCCTAAGAGTGTTTTACCCTCACCTTTACAAGGTGCATTTGATTGAATCATGTATGTCAAGTTGAACACATGTATTGGATTAGGTGTATGTCGATCTAGGCATCATTATATCCCTCATACCTGTACCCATTAAGGTATCAACCTTACCATTCATATGGTGTATCAACTTCACCATACATGTGTGTAATGTCCTCACCTCTCTTGAAGATATTGGCCATGCCATACTTTAGTGTATTATCCATCACATGTTCTAGGGTATTAACCACCTAACCACTTTTGTCATCTAGTGTATTGAGTTACCCACCATATCATTTTAGAGATATGTGATCAACACCATATTGTCCAAGAGGTGTATGCCTAACCCAATATCGATTTAGAGGTGTATGCTTGCTACCCATATCACTTTAGAGGTGTATGTATGCTTACTATATCGAGCAAGAGGTGTATGGTTGCTTTACACCATATGGGGAAGAGAGGTGTGTGTGTGCTTGCTTCACACCATATTGGACAAAGAGGTGTGTGTGTGCTTTCTTCACACCATATCGAACATAGAGGTGTGTGTGTGCTTGCTTCACACCATATCGGGCAGAGAGGTGTGTGTGTGCTGGCTTCACACCATATCGGGCAGAGAGGTGTGTGTGTGCTTGCTTCACACCATATCGAGAAGAGAGGTGTGTGTGTTGTTGCTTCACACCATATCGGGAAAAGAGGTGTGTGTTCTTGCTTCACACCATATCAGGCAGAGAGGTGTGTGTGTGCTTCCTTTACACCATATCGGGAAGAGAGGTGTGTGTGTGCTTACTTGACACCATATCAGGCAGAGGTGTGTGTGTGTGTATGCTTGACCTCATATAGTGCAAGAGGTGTATGCTACACCACCATATCGTGCAAGAAGGTATAAAATCATATCCATATCATTTTAGTGGAGTAGGTGCATCACCATATCGGGTTAGAGGTGCTTGCATGTGTGCTTGAACCCGAATATCACTTTACCTTTGATGGTGTCATCACCATCAACCTCTAGACCTTTGTTCTTATTGTTCTAAGTCATGGAAAATAGTCCCATGAAGCTTTTAGAACTCAAAGGATCATCAATTATTCAAGAGAAATTGAGATTGCAAGTATATCAACATGTATGACAAAATCAAAGGTGCATAATAATATAATTGGGTTCAAGTTATATAACCCGCCTTAAGAACAACTTCAAAGATCCAAGCTCCAAAGCTACACATTCCTAAGGTTGAAGATGAACTTCACAACTCCTCTATATGCAAAGAATCACCATGGATAAGAAATTGGTGAAGAAGAAAAGAAAGGAAGATCATAACCCTAATATCATGCTTCAATCCAAGGTTGAAGATGATCATGGCCTCACCTTAGGGTTAAGTATTGTGCTCCTTCTTGCTCCTTAGCACCTTGAACGATACCTCACTACCCTTGCACGATATTCCATCAATTTCGCATGATATCCCACCACCCTTGGCCGATATCCCCCTCACTTGTGATCAAAACACTTCACTATGGACGATATCACCTCACTAGGCCGATATCACCCTACTTGGCCGATATGAACTTGCTATGGATGATACCAAAGGCCCTATGCATGATAACACTTCACTCCTTCACGATAAAAGGAACCTATGCACGATACTATATGGAAGGAGGGTGGTAAGATTCGAAAATGTTCACTTAAGGGTGAAAGAAGGGGTATATATACTTGTTGTTCATGAAGAAGTGTGAAAATGAGGTGTCATCAATTTCAGCTACTAGGTGCCACGTGTCCATGCATGGGTTACACGTGTACATGCATGTATTAACATTTATCTTGACATTAAAAACTCTTGAAGATAATCTATGGATGAATTTTCGTCCATTACTTATCCCTTTGAACAAAATATATCAACACAATCACCACTTTATTCACACCCTGATACAACTTTTCTAAGGAAGCTGTAAACCGATACACTTCACCTCCTTGAGGTGCTCTGCACGTCATGGGATTTTCCAATAGTCCAAAAAACGATATGATACTCCCCCTATGGCTCCTTGGCTGATAGGCACTCATATATAAGCTTTTCAACTTGTTATAACTCAAGTTAAGGTTTCATATTCAACCCTTTTCTTGGTCATTTCATCCCAAGATTACCATCACTCATATTGATTCAAACATGGTGTATCCTTCTTTCTCTCTCCTCTAAATGATACATAGAGGAAGTAGGAATACTCTAGAGGTGGTAATTTTCATATCAACCCTATATTTTGGGTAAATTACAATTTGTACCAAAATTTGTGCACAAGGTACTAACATTATTCAAACATGTTCATACTTGGAATTTAGGCTTTCCACAAGCTACCAATTAGCATCATTCTCTCTATTATGATGCTAAAACACTTAATGCATGTTCAACATGTGACATTTTGCAATATAGACCCTCATCTTGGGTAAATTGCACTTTGGTCCAAAACAAAGGAACATTGCTCAAACAACATTCAATCATGACCAAACTTGGAAAATAAGTGTGTCACATGATAACAAAACACCTTAGAGGATTATATTAAATTCTTAAGAAACTTACTCAGACAAAACAAACAGGGTTACCTCATAACCCAAGTTAGGGTCCTTACAAGTTATAAACCCCTAACAAGGATTTCGTCCACAAATTCCCAGGTAAAGGGAGACAAATATTATTCTTTCATCATATCATCAAGTCTCCACATAAAATTTAATGTCATGGAGATACCATAGAACTTTGATCAACATAAAGTTCTTCCACATAAGGTTATCATAGAAACTGTCATACAAGGGCATATACTCCATTGTCTTTTTCATTATTGGTTGTAGAGTCAACTCTGTGTCAGGTAACACTTTTCTTAGTTAGAGAAACATTATACATACCCTATTTAACTCAGGTGTCAAAACTCACTAATTTGTCACCTTTCTCAACTTATAACTTTATGTGACAAGATTCTTGATTCTGGGGAGTCTTCCATACTCCTCTTTGTTTAGAATTTCTCTTCCAAGGAAATACCAGAGTTACATTCTCTCACCCACTTGGGACTATAAGTCTTATCATACATCTACTGTGCCATCTAATCTACTAACACAACACCAAACTTTCTTACTTCTTGTACCAACTATCTCATTAGTTGTACATTCTCTTGTCATAAGGGGAGGTTACTTATCAATTAAGAACTTATCTTAGAGGTATCTCTATATGTTATATATAAGTTGCCTTAATAGATCTAGATAGGGGTATTCTAAGGAATTATTTTTAGCTTGATAAGCTTTTCCCACAATGATTTTACAATTGTTCCTTCAATTAGTACATTCTTATCGATGTTCTGTTTATGCAGAGCATAAACCCCTAACATATGATGTCCATACTATTTTATGTAACTAGACTGATTTCACAGTTGGCCATCCCAGGTAACCAACATAAATCATCTGATTAGGAGTTATGTTTTTACTTTCCCATACCACCTGATATTTCTTAGATACAAGAATTCCTTACTTTTGTATCTGTCACATGTGTCAAAAACACATCACATCCTCATCATTTCCATCTCTCTATTATTATTACCAAAGCCACACATATAAAAGGATCTTTCTTTCATCTTTGGGACATTATTTATTACACATATCTTTATCTTGGAACCAAAGTCCAAGATGAACTGATACTTTTGTAAGTATCCATCAATTGGACAATTTTAACTCATGCACATCAAGTGTCATAAGACCCACTTGATTGCCATGTCCCTGAAAGGAAAGAACACAAAGAAACATATTCCTCTTATCACCCCATCATTACCAAGGGTTGTTTATCAAAGAGAAGAGATTATCATCTCCTCAGATTATTGCATGAACTTTCAACTGTCCATGAGTCACTTACTCTTGTTTCATCCTAGGTTCCTTGCCATAGACATAGGAATTATAAGGATGATTACATGTAATCACTCCTTTCTTTGTTATTGTCTAACATGTTCATGAACATTTTGTGATTTTATCACAGTTCCCATTTCCATATCATGGGAAAAGATCTTTATTGTTCACACAGGCTTTATCAGACAGGAATCAGCTCCCTTGTTCTCAGTCTCTTATCATGAGGATTATACTTTTTACTTCCTTATACACATAGATTGATCTGAGATCATCTTAGATTCCATTTAATACACTTAGGATGTGATAAAAAAATATCCATGCCATATTTTCAATTTTGTTATGCTCACTAGATTATCTCAAAATGACTACTTGATCAGAGTAATCAGAAAGATAACAATCTAAGAGTTCCATACTCACCTTATCTTCAATAGTTGAATACCTGGCCAAGGTATACTAGTACTGAGATTAGGTAGTATGCACTTTATTTACTATCATCTTCCTTACTTTTCATATCATAAAAAACATAGGACTTAGCATTCTTGGATTTACTCCATGAATCACTTCTATATCTCATCCCCTTTCACACAGATAAGAGCAATTATAGAAAATTTAAAAGAATACTGAACAAAATATAAATTCTAGTACTCATCATTTCCTCCATATGTCCCCATAGGACATTCAATAGGGAAATCCATAACAACAATCCTTCTTATGATTATCAGATAACATCAAGATAAGGCATATCAAAATTGAAAAGCTCTATCTAACAATTACCCCTCGTGGTCATCTACCACTTTATGTTGACTCAACACATAGAGTAGTTATTCCATGTTGTTGCTCTTGCCTTTTTACACTATTGGGCTGTAACTTTCGTAAGCCCTGCCGAGTCTACCTTGATTGTTGAGTCATTTCCTCCCTTCTTTTCAAAGAAAAGAGTTTAGTATGCTCAACATGTTCATACCTATAACATGTCTTTCCCTCATACCATGGTCTTATTGGTCTTCTTACCGATGTGAAAACTTAGCCATGGGTTCTTACAAGTGGATAGTTAGGACTTTTGCCTTTACTTAACGACTACTGCCCTGGTGTACTAGGCATTTATTACACCGATGACACCAAAAACTTTGCCTTTTTAGAACAACTAGGCAAATGTCTCTAAAATTATAGAGGCCTTATCTTAAATATCAACTTATTGCCCCTTCTTGGGCATTACCATCACATATGTACTATCTGTCTATACTTATTGCATAGTCTATTTTCTTTCCATATGTAAATCCTTCCCTCATTTCCACTATTCCAACATGACTATGTCATTCAGGAACCCTTTTTAAATCTTAGAGTTTCTGCATTAAGGTCTGGTAACCTAGGTTGTAATGCTAGTATCCAGTCTACTATATGTATCACTATTGTCCTAACCAACTCAACAAGAGCATAAAAATAGGATTTTTTTTCCTGATTGGGTCATGATGGGAATTCTTAGCCACTCATTCTTCTCTTGCCTGATCCCTTACACCCTCTCCTGGTGCAACAACACTGCTCTCAGCAATGTATTCCTCGTGTTCCCCAGTCATTTATAAACTTTACCCTTTCTTCTACATAAGCCGAAGTCGCTATAGGGTATATTGGAGGACACTAACATAGACTCAACATCTTAGTCCTATGTCTCTTTAGACTAGTGAACCTTGAGCTCTGATACCAAAACTTGTTACGACCATCATCAAACCAACAAAAAAATTATTACTAATTAAGCAGAATAAACATAAACAACAGATTAAAAAAAATCACTAAAAATTAAAACCATTTTGCAAGGAGATCCTTGCCCAGAAAACTTTTACTGAAAGATCCAAAACTCATACATATCATAATTTATATTGTACAACATTATTCCATGTCATCTCAAGGACATCATATAACAGTTGTTCTATCAAAACACATATTGGAGCAATATAAAACCTCGAGGCATTCAAGCCAAAATTTCATTTCATTCATTAAACTAGTACGAACCAACTACAAGGACCTGAGAGTACAAAGATGACACATAGGATTTCTATCTACAAGACTTGACAGAGAGTACACGGAACCTGAGCTATCACTGCTGCCTCAGCTATTGTTCTTCCTCTACGGAATGATCTTCACCACCTCGTGCATGTCCACCTTAAAAAATGTGGATCCCACGTAAATCCCACATTAGGGCGTAAGGATATTCACGCCCATCACCCCCACATATTCAAGAATATGCACCTCTAGGAGATCCCGTGGGAAAACCTATTTCACCATCACCAGCTACTGACGATGATGGATCTATGGTCAGGGAACTACATGATAAGATTCCACTTGATTAAGTAAGTGCATTGTCATATTCTTTTAGCATCATTCAAGTTTTCAAACATGAATTATTATGACAAATGCTAGAAAGAAAGGTGTAATACATGTATCAAGTATTTTTCAAATCTTTAAAACACATATAACATTTAGAATCTCAATCCCTTATCTCATTACAGGGAATTCTCATCCCTCAACATTATCATCATCATGATTACTAGATCTGGGTATTCAACCCTTAGTTCATCACTAAACATTGTTACCACTTTTAAAGTAACTATTACCTCTAGGTCCTCAGACCAAGGTATTCATTTTACTTGTTGTACAAGTATTCACATGGCTCACAAGGCCATTGCACATTTTGTCACCTCTCACTAGGAAACAACTTATTCACATGGCTCACAAGGCCATTGCACATCTTGTCACCTCTCACTATGCAATAACTTATTCACATGGCTGACAAGGACATTAAGTATTATACTCATTACACAAGTATTTAACATGCCTTACAAGGCTTATGCAATAAGAGAAATACAACCTTCCCATTATTAGGGTTAGGGTTTCCCTATATAGTTGAATAGGGTTTCAAGTTCATATTTTTAATTCAAACCCTTATTCATTGATCCACACATCTAGGAGCATACATTGATATAAAAAGTATTCAATCATACTTATTTATTCTCATGTTTTATCCTTAAATGATAATCAACACAAAGTATGAGTTTCTCTCTCATCCTCACTAGGATATTGATTACATCATACTTTATTAACTTGGCTTCACCCTTTTTCTCAAGCCATGTTAGCCTACACTTATCAAAGTGCAGTAATCTCATTACATCTCAATGTAACAATTGACATGACACACTTCATGTGTTACTCATCCATGTATATTGGATTTAAGGTGCATCAAGGTGTATCAACCTTAAGGTGTTGGATGTGATATTTATCATGCCTTGGTGTATTACTTCCCTCATTGCATTTAACTTACTTAAGTTCATCATATTATCTTGTATTTGGGTCTATCCCATCCTAATACTTTATGCACTAACACATCACATTTACCATGTAGTGTATTGGCCATAAGTCACACAATTGAATTACCGAACTATCATCAAGTGATATAGACTCATCTCGAGTTAAGGCATTGTTGATATACCATTATCAACCACTTTAGGTGTTCTACCTATAAAGGTATTAACCAAACCACATCATTACTAGGTGTTACACTCATCACTCCTAAGAGTGTTTCACCCTCACCTTTACAAGGTGCATCAGATTGAATCATGTTTGTCAAGTTGAACACATGTATTGGATTAGGTGTATATCGATCTAGGCATCAACATATCCCTCAGACCTTTACTCATTAAGGTATCAACCTTACCATTCATATGGTGTATCAACTTCAACATACATGAGTGTAACGTCCTCACCTCTCTTGTAGATATTGGCCACACCATACTTTAGTGTATTGGCCATCACATGTTCTAGGGTATTAACCACCTTACCACTTTTATCATCTAGTGTATTGGGTTTCCCACCATATCATTTTAGAGATATGTGCTCAACATCATATCATCAAAGAGGTGTATTCCTAACCCAATATCAATTAAGTGGTGTATGCTTGCCACCCATATCACTTTAGCGGTGTATGTATGCTTACCATATTGGGCAAGAGGTGTGACGTGTATTTTACTACGCGCTTAAATGCAAGTATACGCGTCGAGTAATATAGGCCTTGTGAGGCCCGAGTCGAACTCAGGGATACGTGAATTATTGGAGACTTCTACTAGCTAATCGCAATCAGCTAGACCGATTTACAAAGTAGGGTTTTGTTGTTCAAATTGAAAGAAAATAAAAATCAAACAAAGAAAACAATCGATTAAAGGTTAATTTAATCAATTAAAAGGGATATCTTTAGGATGGCGGTTTCACCGCGGGTCAACATTGTATTAGATTTCATATAATTCCTCACACTTCTCTCTCTATCCGGGTAGTGGTCTGAAATGAGAATTACTCACTGTCGTGGTGTAATCCACTACTTAGATTTAGGTTGATTCCATCGTCATAGTAATCATTCCCCTAAACTAAGCGCATTAAGATCGGTTCCTCAGTTCCCACCATTAATTTTACAACTCCTTTGTCAAGGGTTTTATTAATTAATGTAGAATTCGTCTCTTTTCAACCGTTAATCCTTCTGTCGAAGTGATTAAGGGCATTAATTTATTATTATGGTGATCAAGCATAACAATAGCAATAGAGAAAACGAATTTATACCACGGATATGAGAGAAAAATATGAATTATCAATCTAAAATCATCATACAATGTATCCCCGGGCTACTCCCGGTCCTAAAGATTGAGGGTTTTAGCCTCTCATGTTCATCTTACACGAATACATGGTAGAAATTGGGGAATTCATAAGAAAAACGTGAACTAGATGGGAAAAACCCCTGAACGAAGAAGAACCGGTGGATCCTTGGCGTAGAACACAAACTTTCCCCGCCTGTCGGTGGTGGAAATTGTCTTCGGCAGCGTCCGAATCAACCGGGATGAGCTTCTCGGCCTCCGTTCTCCTTTCTCTCCTCCTCGGCACTCGTGCAATCCAAAAATGAGATCCCTTTATGTCTCGGCGGCCGTCATTAGGTATAAGTCCCTAATTAGGTCGTCAAATAACAACAGCCGTCCGATCGAAATCAAAACACATCCAACGCATATCTACCGGCGTCGATACCATCGACACGGGTCGATGGTATCGACGAAGCGGATTAGCGGCAGCTTTCCTTTCTTTTATTCTGAGCGCCTGTGGTGATCTCGATACCATCGACTTGGGTGTCGATGGTATCGACTCCTTTAGCGTCGGTTGTTGTCGTTTAGCGACGCTGTAGCTCTCCATGTGTCGATGGCATCGACTTGGGTCGATGGTATCGACTCTGTATTGCCAGCAGCCTGGAAACATCTCGATGCCATCGACTTGGGTGTCGATGGTATCGACTCTGTATTGCTCTTCTCGGCTGACAACCTGTGGCTTGGTCGATGGTATCGACATCCGTCGATGGTATCGACGGATGTAGATACTTGTTTTTCCTGAAATTGCACAACAAGACCAAATAAATCCACACGATTTATGATAAGATGATCAATAATGCTTAAAATAATGAAATAAAGGGGATTTGATATAAAATGATGGCAGAGACCAAATAAGGTGAATTATGCAATAATATCCATGAAAATGAGTAATTAAGGCACAAAACACATATGAAATCGGTCTATAAATGCGACTCAAAATCATCGCATCAAACTCCCCTAAGCTTAAACATTGCTCGCCCTCGAGCAACTAATCCTTAGAATAGAATTGCGAATGTCAACTAACAATCAAAACACCAACCCACCTCACAAATGACTCCCACTGGACGTTCTCAAACCGGCCTACCCTAATCACAGAACAGTAATTACCCTATAGGCGACAATAACCATCAATAAAAGAAATTATCCTTCAAACTGATGAACACTATCACATAAGGCAGTTATCATAATAAAGTTTGCCGATTCAGCCATGGTGCATCTTGTGATCACCTACACTACGTTGCTCGCCCTAACTACCATCTACATGGAAGCAGTTCTCCTGATAAACATGAGTGAGGAGAAAATCACGGTGGCCTACCAATCCGAGCAACGGGTGGATGGAATGGGTGGTTCATGGGAGAATTTGGAAGTATTACACAGTTTCAAAATGCATATAACAAAATGCCCTAAATGATACAAATGCACATTAAGAATGCCCTACTGCCTAAAAGTGGGTGGAATGATGCATGCACTAACCTTCTACCTCACAATGAGATAGAAATCTACTCAAGCCACATCATGTACTCAATTCCCCTTTATTATACAAGTGATATCATTCCTTTCTCCCTCTTATTCCTTTTCTTTCTTTTTCTAACATTTATATATATATTTTTTTTTCCAGAATTTTTTCTTCTGTTTTTTTTTTCTTTGCCCATATATCCATAATTGCTTAGAGATACATGTATAAGGCCATTTTCTTTCCAATTGGAGATCTTTGCTTTATTTCGAGGGTATGGAACAAATTAGATCACCTATTTAGGAAAACTGAGATACATGGTGTGCTTATGCATGAAAATCATGAAATTGTGAGTGCAACTACATGACATGCACCTAAGGGTAATGTGCATGTATCACTATATATTTTTTTCATTATTCTATGCAAAAACATGAAAATAATAATGCAAAACCTATCTACATGCCATGCACGCAAAAGAAATTGAAGCTGCACTTTACTTTCAATTCTTGGGTGGATTATAGGAAATGGGGTGGAATGATCACAAGATTAAGTGACTGAACCTTAGAAAAATATCATGTGTCCCTCCTTACTGACATGTGTAGTAGTTCAAAGGGTTCTTTCTCGTATATCCAATTAAGGTCTCATTACCATTTGATTAGGTTAGGCTCAAACAACCGTTACTATCCACTTTTCATGAGTCAATGGGGGTGTGGGTGTGACATATTGCTTCAAAGTTGACATAATCAATCATTTTCATAGGACAAGTTCCCCAAGGACAACCAAGTTAAGCTATCCAAAAGACCCAGAAATTTTTAAATTCCCTTAAATTTCCCATGAAAAGAGCAAGATGACAATTTGTTTAAGACATCCACGATTACACTAGATAGATGTGGATCCTAAACAAACACTAAAATTGCAAAAACAAATAACAAAGCAAAAAACTAAAGAAAACTAAAGAAAAGATAAAAGATAGAGCTGTTCCAGCCACCCCCCTAAGCTTGAATTCGACTATGGCCTCATAGTCAAAAACCAACTTAAGGGTGGAACAGTGATACCAGATCAGTCTGATGGTGGTGGAGGCGGGTACTGCCAGGGTCGTGGGGTCCGGATTTGCTCTGGATGATGTGACTTCATTTGACCAATAACCCCGTCTTGAATAACTGACACCGACACTGTTGTGTACCTGTCGATACCATCGACGGAAGTCGATGGTATCGACTCGCTGATTAGGGCAACTGCCTCGCGAGTCCGGCCGCCGCCTTTTTCACTTGAAAATGTCGATACCATCGACAGACCCGTCGATGGTATCGACTTCACTGAGTCGATTTCTTCTGAAAATCTCCAGAGATCTCGATGGTATCGACTGGCATGTCGATACCATCGACCTTTTATTGCGACCTGTATGTGACCATGTCGATACCATCGACGGGGCCGTCGATAGTATCGACTCAGTGCGATTTTTTTTTGCAGCTGTCAACCTGAACCCATGTCGATACCATCGACCAGTGTGTCGATGGTATCGACCCTGCCTGTGCCTGCACATTGAACAAACGGATCAAGGTATCTTCTTTACACTAAAATTCACACGAAATAAAAGCAATCTACGACTATAACTAAACTATCCTAATGTACCAATGGTTGGGTTGCCTCCCAACAAGCGCCCTTCTTTAGCGTCTTAGGCTAGACGGTGTGACAATCATCATCTTTTCACCTTGGGAACTGGGCTTAGAGGATCATTCGGTAATTTGAATTCAACACGATCTCCTCCAATGCCCAAAGACAGAGTACCTCTCCCTAAGGCAGTCACGACATCTGCCGTTGCTTGAAACGGTCTTCCTAGAAGAATTTCACAGCTTTGGAGTGGTGGCATATCCATGACGACAAAGTCCACAGGGAATATGAATTTATCCACTTTGACGAGAACATCTTCACATACTCCATAGGGTCTCACTGTAGACCCATCTGCTAATTCAATTGTTGCAGCCAACTTCTTTATCTCTTTTAACCCCAACTTTTGAAATGTAGCCAAAGGCATGAGATTTATACTAGCGCCGGAATCACATTGCGCTTTAGAAACATGTTGACCACCTATTGAACACGGAATGTGAAAACCTCCTGGGTCCTTTCTCTTCTGTGGTGAACTCCCGTGAATCATCGAGCTCACCGTCTCATTCATCCAATAAATTTCATCTTCTTTTATCCGCCTCTTCTTATTGATGATTTCCTTGATAAACCTCCCATAGGCGGGTACTTTCTCGATCATCTCCACTAATGGAATATTGATGTGGAGTTTTCGGAATATCTCCAGAATTTTCTTAAAGTGACGATGCTCTTTCTTTGACTTCGGATTTACCGGATCTGAAACATCAGCTGCATCAACACGCCTATGAGGTGGCACATAAGAGCTTTTCAGGGGTACCTCCCCTAAGCTTGCTTCAATGATTCCCTCGGACGTGGGCTTTGGCGAGACATCATCAATAGTAGCAGCTTGTTGTGGTTCCTCTCTCGCCTCAGATGTCTCCACATGTGCACAAACAACCTGCACCTGCTCCTCTTGCCTAGATGGAGATACCATACTCACAACTCTTTCTGATTTTCTGAAGAAATGGTTTCCACCCGGCAATCTATAGTACGTGCGTGGATATGGTATCGCCGGTGTTGCATTCACATTGAAAGTCATCTTTCTTTCTTCTACAGCTTCTTGCACCTGAGATTCCTCATTTCTTACCACCGACATGTACTTAACCTGATGATGTGCTTGAGCCACGTTCGCATTCTCCGCTGGTTTCTGTTGATTGGCGTGCTTGATGGCCGCCACTTCATTTGAAATCTGTGCCACGGTGGTCTCTAATGCCCGCATTTGCACTCCATGGCTTTGCAGCGTCTGCCCAAACTTGGTTAGAATATCACCTTGAGATTGCAATTGTTTTCCAAACATGGCCATCATCTCTTGGTTTTGCTGGACCATTTGAGTTAGTAATTCAGTGTTCTTATCCTCGGTTCTTTGCTGTGGTTTGGCATCCAGATCCTACAGAAAATTATTCGGATCCTTCCATGAAAACTTTTTATCCTTTCTCCATGCATAGTCATTGTTTCTATAGCCCTGTTGTTGCATGAACTTCACTTGGGCTTCCTCATCCTCAGATGCATCCTCCTTAGTTAGCACCTTCTTGGCTAGAAGATCTAACTTGGCATTCAGCTCCCTCACTATTCTGGATTCGCCAGCAGCTCTGACCTGCTCCACAGCACCTCTGTCACCCCATGACTGTTTCCTAGCCATGTTCTTTAATATCTCCCAACATCGGGTATCTGTATTATTCAGAAAGAATCCGTATCCAGCTGAATCAAGGTTACTTCTATCATGCTCGGAGAGAGCAAAGTAGAAGATCTTCACTTGGGTTTCCTTGTCTAGTCCATGGTGTGGACATCTCCTCAACATGACCTGGAATCGCTCCCAAGTCTCAGAATAAGTTTCACCCGCCTGTTGGGTGAAATTGTGAATCTTCCTGATCATATCATTGGTCTTCTCAGGAGGGAAGAACCTCTCGAAGAAAACCTCCACCATGTGATCCCATGATTCAACAAACTCGTCGTCGAGGTTATGAAGCCACTCTCTTGCCACTCCAGCCAAGGAACTCGGGAACAACTTGAGATACAACGCATCTTGCGGGAACCTGTCGATTTTCACCATATCACAATTCTCCACGAACTGGCTGATGTGGGCCACTGGATCTTCATTTTTTAATCCGTGAAATGTGTTTGCTTTAACCAGGTTAATCAGTGCTGGATCGATCTTGTATGTCGGTATGTTGATCGCCTGCTTCTTTATGGGCCCCTTTGATGCTGAGGAAGAAGACGCCTTGATCTTCTCCCATATTGTCTGTGTTTCAGCCATTTCTTCTGCTTGTTCTTGCTCTGATTCAGAATTTATATCACTTTGGTATTCCTGCTCGTAGTAGTCCTCGTCCTCTGGTCCCGCAGATGGAACCTCAGGTGTGCGATTCACGTAGTCTCGACTACGTGTGTGCACCATGCAAAGTACCTGAAATATGGAAATAGGGGTTCAGTACAATGCTTTGAACGAGTTAACACAATTATAGAGAAATAAAGGAATTTTTAAAATTGTTTTAAAATTAATAAAAAAAATGTGGCCTAGAATGGCCGCTCTTAGCACTCAGAGTGCCAATAATTCGCCGTATCCCCGGCAACGGCGCCAAAAACTTGACGTGTATTTTACTACGCGCTTAAATGCAAGTATACGCGTCGAGTAATATAGGCCTTGTGAGGCCCGAGTCGAACTCAGGGATACGTGAATTATTGGAGACTTCTACTAGCTAATCGCAATCAGCTAGACCGATTTACAAAGTAGGGTTTTGTTGTTCAAATTGAAAGAAAATAAAAATCAAACAAAGAAAACAATCGATTAAAGGTTAATTTAATCAATTAAAAGGGATATCTTTAGGATGGCGGTTTTACCGCGGGTCAACATTGTATTAGATTTCATATAATTCCTCACACTTCTCTCTTTATCCGGGTAGTGGTCTGAAATGAGAATTACTCACTGTCGTGGTGTAATCCACTACTTAGATTTAGGTTGATTCCATCGTCATAGTAATCATTCCCCTAAACTAAGCGCATTAAGATCGGTTCCTCAGTTCCCACCATTAATTTTACAACTCCTTTGTCAAGGGTTTTATTAATTAATGTAGAATTCGTCTCTTTTCAACCGTTAATCCTTCTGTCGAAGTGATTAAGGGCATTAATTTATTATTATGGTGATCAAGCATAACAATAGCAATAGAGAAAACGAATTTATACCACGGATATGAGAGAAAAATATGAATTATCAATCTAAAATCATCATACAATGTATCCCCGGGCTACTCCCGGTCCTAAAGATTGAGGGTTTTAGCCTCTCATGTTCATCTTACACGAATACATGGTAGAAATTGGGGAATTCATAAGAAAAACGTGAACTAGATGGGAAAAACCCCTGAACGAAGAAGAACCGGTGGATCCTTGGCGTAGAACACAAACTTTCCCCGCCTGTCGGTGGTGGAAATTGTCTTCGGCAGCGTCCGAATCAACCGGGATGAGCTTCTCGGCCTCCGTTCTCCTTTCTCTCCTCCTCGGCACTCGTGCAATCCAAAAATGAGATCCCTTTACGTCTCGGCGGCCGTCATTAGGTATAAGTCCCTAATTAGGTCGTCAAATAACAACAGCCGTCCGATCGAAATCAAAACACATCCAACGCATATCTGCCGGCGTCGATACCATCGACACGGGTCGATGGTATCGACGAATCGGATTAGCGGCAGCTTTCCTTTCTTTTATTCTGAGCGCCTGTGGTGATCTCGATACCATCGACTTGGGTGTCGATGGTATCGACTCCTTTAGCGTCGGTTGTTGTCGTTTAGCGACGCTGTAGCTCTCCATGTGTCGATGGCATCGACTTGGGTCGATGGTATCGACTCTGTATTGCCAGCAGCCTGGAAACATCTCGATGCCATCGACTTGGGTGTCGATGGTATCAACTCTGTATTGCTCTTCTCGGCTGACAACCTGTGGCTTGGTCGATGGTATCGACGGATGTAGATACTTGTTTTGCCTGAAATTGCACAACAAGACCAAATAAATCCACACGATTTATGATAAGATGATCAATAATGCTTGAAATAATGAAATAAAGGGGATTTGATATAAAATGATGGCAGAGACCAAATAAGGTGAATTATGCAATAATATCCATGAAAATGAGTAATTAAGGCACAAAACACATATGAAATCGGTCTATAAATGCGACTCAAAATCATCGCATCAAGGTGTATGCTTGCTTTGTTGGCTAAATTGGACATTAGTATAATCCCTTTGTTTTGATGATGACAAACATTTCATTCTTTTTGATCTAACGTGCTACTTGAGTGTTGCAGGAATAAAGTGAATGACAAATATTTGGAAGATCTATATGCTAAATTGCTTTAATTTCATGAATGTAATCAATTGTAAAACTTGTACAAATATATAATGTACAAGTACTTAGACATAATGTAAATCAAGAGTTAGATCTTCCTTTTCCAATCACAACACTTAGATAGGTCATCCTCTTCAATAGTGTCACAACTGTACACTCATACACAAACTTATTACTTAGTTTAAAACCTTGAAACAGGGTCAATCTCGGTCGACAATATTCTCGACCGAGACACTCTCAGTCGACAAACTCCTCGACTGAGAAAGACCCAGGTAGCCGTTAGACACAGCAGACAAGGTAGTTGGCAGTTGGAGATGAATGTTGCATACACTTGCTCCAGACAGTCCCTCGGTCGATAAGTCCTCGACCGAGAAGGACTCTTGGTCGACAATTCTTCGACCGAGATGTGTTCTGTCAGAAATTTTCAGAGTTAATTAACTAGTCATTGCTAAAGCAACTAATGTGTACCTAACGGCTAGTTAAGCACTTAGAACCCCCTAGAAAGTGTCTAGAATGTCCTTAAGCACTTGTAGGTCATTCCTATAAATAGGATATGCCTTAGGACACCCCAAAGTACACTTGTGCTACACTTGAGCATTCATACTTGCATTGGCAATTCATTCTTGTGAGCAATTGAGCAATTCCAACATTGGCTATACATTTTTATTGCTCTAAATTCGTGTCCTATAGACTAGTATCTCCTACCCACTACCCTTACAATTCCATACACATTGGTTAGGAGATCAAAACTCTTGATATAGGAAATCAAGCCTTGTGCTACAACGATATTGTAATTTCTATTTTTCTTTCTTGTTCCTTTATATCTTTTGTACTCTCCTTGCTACTCCTAGGGTTGGAGGCTACAGATTGGAGAGGGTTTCACTTCTCAGGTGGAGAAGGGTCTTCTATGTGGCGAAGGTGGACTTTGGACAACTTCAAGAATGATGTCTCAACGGGAAGCTACTTCAAGAGGAAGGCTACTTCAAGGGGGAGCTTGAGGTTACTTCAAGGAAGGCTCCTTCGTGGTTGGTGAGACTACTTCTAGGTGAAGGTTGTCCGAAGGGCTTAGTGAAAGTATTGTAATTTTATGTAACATCCTTGCGAGGTAATAAAATTAAATACTTTCAAAATCCCGTTTGGGTAAGCAACCGGGTAGTGGATTGACTGCCTTAGTATTTGCTAAGGTTGGAACCACTCTAAATCCTTGTCCCCTTGTCCAATATTTTTGTGGTTGCTTTCTTTGGTTGAATTATTATTAAAATATCCATAAAACCCTATTCACCCACCATCTAGTGGTTTTTCAATTGGTATCAGAGCAGGCTTCAAGGAGCTCTAATCAAGTCTTGAAGAATGAAGGGTGGTGGTGTCTACAATCACAAGCAAAAGAAAAGCATGGAACAATCTTCAACAAGTTGCAATTGGTTCTTAGGAACAAGGCACATGACACCTAGCTATCCATGGAGGTCAAAGAAGGAAGATGTGCATAAAGAGTGCCTTATTGCTACAATAAGTGAAGAAGAAGAAGAAGAGGTAAGCCTTTTTGATTTACCTAAAGAAGATTTAATTACTAGTCTTCAAGAAACACATGAAAAATATATTGAGTGCAAGAAGAAATTAAAGAAATCAAATAAAGTAAATGATGAGTTACATGCCAAACTTCTTGATCTCACATCTAAAAATGAAGATCTTAAAAAGGCTATTGAAGATCATGATATTAAGCTGAAATCTATAGAAGCAAATTGCAATCTTTTTTCCCTAGAAAAATTAAACTTGCAAACTCAAGTAAATGATCTTAAAAAACAACCTGTTTTGTGTACACATCTAGATTATGATATTATTGTGAAAGAAAGAGATTATTTATTATCTAATCTAGATCAAGCAAAGTTAGATATCAAGAAGAGAATGGATGAGATTGTTAAGTTGCAACAAGAAGTGAGTAGTTTGAGTAACAATGATATCCTGGATAAAATCTTAAATGTTTCTTATCATCAAGTTGGAAGGAGAGGACTAGGTTATAAGCCTAAAGGAAAATCTTATCAAAAACCAAGTTGGAAAAAGACACAAGTGCCAAAGAGTCAATCTATGTATGTACCTAGAGGCAAATATACATATGTACCCAAGAACAACCTAGAACAAAATCATAGAAAGAGATATGAGGTTGATTCTATATGTTGCCATTATTGTTTACGTCTTGGACATTATTCTTTCTCATGTCCTTACAAGAAAAAAGATGTTGAGTTAGTATGGGTTCCAAAACCCCCAAACTAAATGAACAAAATTAAGTTGAGATATGACCAAAGACTCTAAGTTATATATCTCTATGTCTATCTCAACTTAACATAATTGATTCAAGTAATTAAAAGTTCTAACTTGAAAATATACATTTTAAACAAATCTGTAGAGACACATCTTTGAAAATTTATCTTAATAAGGGTCCTCAAAACATAAAGATTTGAATATGATTAGTTGAGATTTGATATTAATGTTACTTTGATATTCATATGTTTTATCTCAACTAAACTGAGTTTTCAAATTGTATAATTGAATTGAAAATGACCTATGATTTACTTGTAAACAATTACTGAAAAATAGTATAGAAACATTCTCGGTCGAGAAACTGTTCGACCGAGAACACTGTTGGTTGAAAAATATTTGACCGAGCATGTTACTGTTCAAGTTTGCAACAAATCTGATAAAACCTGTACAAACAGCATCATTCTCGGTCGAGAAAAACGTCGACCGAGATAAATTTGGTCGACAAACAGTTCGACCGAACCAAGTTTTGTTGAACCTATTTTAATTAATCTAGTTTGCTATAAATGTGTTGTTAATGATTGATTTAATATGCAAATCAAGAATGAATCTTGGAGACCATCTTTTAATCAAGACATATTGATCTTTTGCATCATGAATTGATGAATGAAGGTATAACATTATGTATATGAAATCCTTAAAACATATTGCAAAAGTATTGTATGAAGACTGATATTGAACATACTTTCTTCATTGATTGAAAAAGTTTATTAAGCATGTTCATTTACAAGGTTTGTCTTAAATTTGAAAATCCATGAATCATGAATGAGATTATTTTGGTTTATCTTCTACATGGATTGGCTTAAATCTGAAAATTATGAACCATGGAATTCCTACTTTATCATAGTCCACATGGTTTATCCTAAATATTTCTTGGTCTCTCTATATAGGAACCATGTGAATTCCAATGGTCATTGTATTTTATAAAATTACATGCTTCTATCTTCATCATTGTATTATGGATATGCTTCTACTGTTCTATCATAATCATTATGCCATGATCATTATGTTTCATTGGTTTGTCTAAAATAATCTTTGATCCATATATACAAACCATGAATTGATATTTTTCTTGATTATTGTGATTCAGATCATTGAAAATGTCATTAGCATAAAAGCATCTTGACATAATAATTATTGTGGGCATGGCTTGTAATAAAATAATGATGTTGATATGACAAGCAAAATAGTGTATCAAGAATATTAATGTTGTTTAATCTAAAGCACAATCTTAACTTTAAGATATCATTTTTGCTTTCAAGAATGCATGGTTCTAAAGAATCCTATGATTAATCTAAAAATAAAGAAATTGAAATTTATGCACCCATTGAAGAGCTTAGGAGACATCATTCAAAATGAATATAAAACAATAATCAAGGGCAAAAACTTCATTATGATGCCTATATTAAAATTTTAAACATCTTCATAATAGGTATCACTTAATGTGCTTCAAATTGATAGTTATTCAAGCTACCTGCAGAAATTATACTTCACACATGAATGTTCAAATTGGATATCTGCATAATTTGCCTCTTGGTTGAAATTAAATTTGACCAAGGGGCGCTATGGTCGTAGTCAAGGTCGACCTAAAATAAGACTTGACAAAATGCTTATTTGTACATCTTTTTACTGCACTTTATCTTAGTATCTTGATTCAAAATTAGTTCATCATATTGCAAAAACATAAAGCTCTAATAAAAGGTCAAAATCAAATCTTAAAAATCGTTTGTGACATTAGAATCCTTAAATTGTCTTAATTATAAGATTAAGGGGGAGCTCACAAAAACTATTTTGATTATCAGATTAAGAAGCTTACAAATCTTTGTAAACATCATTTGAAGCTTACTATGACCTTAGTATCCTTAAAAGTAATTTTTGTTATGAAAACAAAGAAATCTACAACATTCATGAATGTGACATATATCTTGTTCTTAATGGATATCTCTAAACAAATTAGGGCTTAACATTCCGTGTATTTTATTAGAGATACATTCTACTATAAGCTTAAATGGATCTCATTTCATCTTCTGGGCTTAACATCCCATGTAAAATGGATGAGATATCAAAATACATATGCCATGGATCTAAAGGATCTCATATCATTTCAAGGCTTAACATCCTTTGCAAATGATTGAGAAACAAATTGTGGCAAAATTTGACAATCAATGGTTTACATTTATCTTAATCCCTATTTTTAAAACTAAATATCTTAGTTAGGGGGAGCATAGCATAAAATTAAGAGGAGAAATTAAAGTCATACAAAATGATTTTCTTGGATATCTTTTTGAAATGACAAAGGGGGAGAAATAATATAAACCGAAAACATAAAGTAAAATGAGTTTCATAAAACTCCGGCCAGAATTCACTTGCAAAACAAGAATGGCTACAAAAGGTAAATTTCAGGTATGAAACTCACATGATTTATATTTCCTTATTTTATATTTAGGAAATATTTGTCATCTTCAAAAAGGGGGAGATTGTTGGCTAAATTGGACATTAGTATAATCCCTTTGTTTTAATGATGACAAACATTTCATTCTTGTCGATCTAACGTGCTACTTGAGTGTTGCAGGAATAAAGTGGATGATAAATATTTGGAAGATCTATATACTAAATTTCTTTAATTTCATGAATGTAATCAATTGTAAAACTTGTATAAATATATAATGTACAAGTACTTAGACATCATGAAAATCAAGCGTTAGATCTTCCTTAGCCAATCACAATACTTAGATAGGTCATCCTCTTCAATAGTGTCACAACTGCACACTCATACAAAAACATAGTACTTAGTTTAAAACATTAAAATAGGGTCAATCTCGGTCGACAATATTCTCGACTGAGACACTCTCGGTCGACAAACTCCTCGACCGAGAAAGATCTAGGTAGCCGTTAGACACAGCAGACAAGGTAGTTGGCAGTTGGAGATGAACGTTGCATACACTTATTCCAGACAGTCCCTCGGTCGACAAGTCCTCGACTGAGAAGGACTCTCGGTCGACAATTCTTCGACCGAGATGTGTTCTGTCAGAATTTTTCAGAGTTAATTAACTAGCCATTGCTAAATCAACTAATGTGTACCTAATGGCTAGTTAAGCACTTAGAACCCCCTAGAAAGTGTCTAGAACGTCCTTAAGCACTTTTAGGTCATTCCTATAAATAGGACATGCCTTAGGACACCCCAAAGTACATTTGTGCTACACTTGAGCATTCATACTTGCATTGGCAATTCATTCTTGTGAGCAATTGAGCAATTCCAACATTCTCTATACATTTCCATTGCTCTAAATTCGTTTCCTATAGGCTAGCATCTCCTACCCACTACACTTACACTTCCATACACATTGGTTAGGATATCAAAATGCTTGATATAGGAAATCAAGCATTGTGCTACAACGATATTGTAATTTCTATTTTTCTTTCTTGTTCCTTTATATCTTTTGTACTCTCCTTGCTACTCCTAGGGTTGGAGGCTGCGGATTGGAGAGGGTTTGACTTCTCAGGTGGAGAAGGGTCTTCTCAGTGGAGAAGGTGGACTTTGGACTACTTAAAGAAGGATGTCTCAACGGGAAGCTACTTCAAGAGGAAGGCTACTTCAAGGGAGAGCTTGAGGTTACTTCAAGGAAGGCTGCTTCGAGGTTTATAAGACTACTTCTAGGTGAAGGTTGTCCGAAGGGTTTGGTGAAAGTATTGTAATTTTATGTAACACCCTTGCGAGGTAGTAAAATTAAATACTTTCAAAATCCCAATTGGGTAAGCAACCAGGTAGTGGATTGACTGCCTTAGTATTTGCTAAGGTTGGAACCACTCTAAATTCTTGTCCCCTTGTCCAATATTTTTTTGGTTGCTTGCTTTGGTTGAATTATTATTAAAATATCCATAAAACCCTATTCACCCCCCTGTAGTGGTTTTTCATGCTTTACACCATATCGGACAGAGAGGTGTGTGTGTGCTTGCTTCACACCATATCAGGTAGAGAGGTGTGTGTGTGCTTGCTTCACACCATATTGGGTAGAGAGGTGTGTGAGTGCTTGCTTCACACCATATTGGGTAGAGAGGTGTGTGTGTGCTTGCTTCACACCATATTGGGCAGAGAGGTATGTGTGTGCTTGCTTCACACCATATCGGGCAGAGCGGTGTGTGTGCTTGGTTCACACCATATCGGGAAGAGAGGTGTGTGTGTGCTTGCTTCACACCATATCAGACAGAGAGGTGTGTGTGTGCTTTCTTCAAACCATATCGGGCAGAGAGGTGTGTGTGTACTTGCTTCACACCATATCAGGCAAAGAGGTGTGTGTGTTCTTGCTTCACACCATGTCGAGAAGAGAGGTGTGTGTGTGTGCTTGCTTCAAACCATATCAGGTAGAGAGGTGTGTGTGTGCTTGCTTCACACCATATCAGGAAGACAGGTGTGTGTGCTTTCTTTACACCATATCGGGCAGAGTGGTGTGTGTGTGCTTACTTGACACCATATCAGGTAGAGAGGTGTGTGTGTGTATGATTGACCTCCTATCGTGCAAGAGGTGTATACTACACCACCATATCATGCAAGAAGGTATAAAATCATATAGATATTATTTTAGTGGACTAGGTGCATCACCATATCGGGTTAGAGGTGATTGCTTGTGTGCTTGAACCCGATGTCACTTTACCTTTGATGGTGCAACCACCATCAACCTCTATACCTTTGTTCTTACTATTCTAAGTCATGACCAACAGTCCCATGAAGCTTTTAGAACTCAAAGTATCATCAATTATTCAAGAGAAATTGAGATTGGAAGTAGATTAACAAGTATAACAAAACAGAAGGTTCATAATAATATAATTGGGTTCAAGTTATATAACCCCCTTAAGAACAACTTCAAAGCTCCAAGTTCCAAAGCTCCACGTTCCTAAGGTTGAAGATGAACTTCACAACTCCTATATATGCAATTAATCACCATGGATAAGCAATTGGTGAAAAAGAAAAGAAAGGAAGATCATAACCCTAAAATCATGCTTCAATCCAAGGTTGAAGATGATCATGGCCTCACATTAGGGTTAAGTATTAAGCTCCTTCATGCTCCTTAGAACGTTTCACGATACCTCAATACCCTTGCACAATATTCCATCTCTTGTGCATGATATGCCACCACCCTTTGTTGATATCCCCCTCACTTGGGATCAAAACACTTCACTATGGTCGATATCACCTTACTAGGCTGATATCACCCTACTTGGCCGATATGAACATGCTATGGATGATACCCAAGGCCCTATGAATGATACCACTTCACTCCTTCACGATAAAAGGACCCTATGCACGATACCTTAGGGAAGTAGGGTGGTAAGAATTGAAACATTTCACTAAAGGGTGAAAGAAGGGGTATATATACTTCTTGTTCATGAAGAAGTGTGAAAATGAGGTGTCATCAATTTGAGCTACTTGGTGCCGCGTGTACATGAATGGGTTATAGGTGTACATGCATGCATTAACATTTATCATGACATGAAAAACTATTGAGTATAATCTAGGGATGAATTTTTGTCCATTACTTATCCCTTTGAATAAAACATATCAACAAAATCACCACTTTATTCACAACCAGATACAACTTTTCTAAGGAAGTTGTAAACCATTAGACTTCACCTCCTTGAGGTGCTTTGCACATCATGGGATTTGCCAATAGTCCACAAAATGTTATGACACTCCCCGTATGGATCCTTTTCCGATAGGAACTCATATATAAGCTTTTCAACTTGTTATAACTCAAGTTAAGGTTTCATATTCAACCATTTTCTTGGTCATTTCATCCCAAGATTACCATCACTCATAATTGATTAAAACATGGTGTATCCTTCTTTATCTCTCCTCTAAATTATAAATATAGGAATTAATAATACTCTAGGGGTGGTAATTTGCATATCAACCCTATATTTTCGGTAAATTACAATTTGTACCAAAATTGGTGCACAAGGTACTAACATTATTCAAACATGTTCAAACTTGGAGTTTAGGCTTTCCACAAGCCACCACTTAACATCATTCTCTCTATTATGATGCTAAAATACATAATGCATGTTCAACATGTGTCATTTTGCAATATAGCCCCTCATCTTGGGTAAATTTCACTTTGGTCCAAAACAAAAGAACATTGCTCAAACATCATTCAATAAGGACCAAACTTGGAACATAAGTGTGTCACATGACAACAAAACACTTTAGAATATTATATTAAATTTATAAGCAACTTACTTAGCCAAAATAAATAGGATTACCTCATAACCCAGGTCAGGGTCCTTACATAGATAGACAAATTTCTCTATTTAATTATACAACGATTTCAGTCATAGCCGAAAATCCTAAATTTTAGTATATTCATATAACCTCTACAATTACTTTAAGAATTCTCATTTAGATAGATTCTAATAATTTCTAATGTGATTTCATCATCTGAGATTCATCACAATAGATAAATAATCCATTTCATATCATGTTGCAAAAGCTAGATCAAAAAGGCAATTTAGGGTTTGTACTCGCATACTAAGCAATTGAAGATTATTGATGATTTAACTCATTTTTGTACACTCTATTATTTAAAGGAAGTTCCCAATCACTGTAAGGTATGAAAACACCTTTAAAACATAGCCCATCTCTGGGAATCTCAAATTTATATCAAAACCCTAGCAAATCACCAGATTCTTCGTCCCTTCAACTCGGAAGCCCTAGAAATGGGGGATTATGAAGAAAGAGCCAGAAAAGGGGAAGATTTGATACCATTTTGAATCATATCTGAGAAGGGATAGAATATTGACATGTGAGATAAGATTCACCAAGAAAGGCTTTGCAAAGAAGTTAAACTTACTTGATTTCCTCATATCTCAGATAGAGAAATCCTAGATCAGCAACTCCACCACTTTCTCAACTCAAACCCTAACTCTCCCTATCTCTCAAAGATTTTGTTTCTATGGAATGAATCATGAATTATGAGAGACTGTAATGTGTTAGGTTGACCATATAGAGAAATTGAGAAGCTTAGGTCAATTGCATATTGACTCCTCACTATACTTTCTCTTATTTTAGTTCAACATTTTGTCATAAATAAGTTACTGTAATTAATTTATTTCAGAGATCAAACAATCTCTAAAAATATGAGAAAATATATAATGTTGTTTACGATTAAGATTAAAGTCTTCACTTAAAATTTGAGATAATTCAAATCTTCCATTAAATAAATAAAAATAGAATATGTGCACTGCTATCCAGAAATCTATGCAAGCTACCACGGCCATGTTAAGATGGACCCAGAATAGTTGTGTTGCCTTCCATGGACATGGTGAATTGCTTTCATCAGATTTGAGTGCAAAAGTTGGTCAACATTTCAATTTTTTCAAAATGGCAGTGTGGCCTAGAATGAATGTGCCACCAATGACCTAACATGGCTGTGCTACCCACCATGGCCATTGTAAAGCTCGAGCCCACTGCCCAAGACTCTAGTAGAGGTGTAGGAATGATGACTGGCCCCACAAACCACCACTAGCCTTAACTGCGCACTTTGTCCTCACCGATGCGCAAGCGAGGATCAACTTCCCGACTTGTCACCCATCCTAGTACTACTCCAAGCTGAGCACGCTTAACTATGGAGTTCTTTAGTGATGGGCTCCAGGAAAAGGATGTGCACCTTGGTGATATGGGTAGTCCAATCATTCCTTTTAAGATCATGTTATCCGAGGCCTCAAATCCTGGGATGTTATAATCTCCCCCACGTAGACTCTTGACGTCCTCATCAAGGCTCAACTATAAGGCCTCATAATCGCTTCCCCATTTCAGTGCAGACCCACAATGACCAATGGACATCCAACTCCCGATCACGGAATACGAGTGCAAGGGTGGCTACGTCAACCATGGAAAACCCTTTCCTACACGCCTGGACCGCACGACTCAAGACTGGCATGCCATGCCCATGTGGGCCCACCTACTGGAGGGGAATTGGCTCTGACACCATATGTAAAGCCCGGGCCCACTGCCCAAGGCTCTAGTAGAGTTTCAGGAATGACAACTGGCCCCACAAACCACCACTAGCCTTAACTGCGCACTTTGTCCTCACCGACGCGCAATTCAGGATCAACTTCCCGACTGGTCACCCATCCTAGTACTACTCCAAGCTGAGCATGCTTAACTATGGAGTTCTTTAGTGATGGGCTCCTGGAAAAGGAGGTGCACCTTAGTGATATGGGTAGTCCAATCATTCCTTTTAAGATCATGTTATCTGAGGCCTCAAATCCTGGGATGTTATAGCCATGCTATCCAAGCCTCCAACTACCATTTTCATTATACTTTTCCTACCTCTCTCATTCCTTCCCAATACGAGCTTGTTTGGTAAATACCCTAATTTCAACCCACTAGGGTTTATATTTTCTCAAACCCTAATTATACAAAGTGATAGCATACTTGGATTTCTCATTAAGTTAAACACATCATAATCTAATTACCATCCTTAATCATGTTTTAATAATGATCAATATAAATAAGCATGTAATCATCCAGATAAACCCTAATTTACCAATTAAGCTCAGATACGGTCATAACAATTCTTCCCCACTTAAAAAGGTTTCGCCCCCAAAACATAAATATGCAAGCAAAGTACATTCAAGGTTTATTTTAAACTTTTGAAATCTTACAAATCAATATATTCTTGTAGTTCATACTTGAATGTAGCTTTCAATATTAAGTCCTTTATTTCTTTTCTAATCACAACATGTTTAAAATAGTTCTCAATGATAACAAACGAATTCTCTATGCCATAATCAATCATTGGATAGAGAGAGAAACAAACATTTCAATAATTTCATACTCTTGAGGTGTTACCTCAACATTGATAATCTGATCCAACTATCTCAATTCATATTGCTCAATATGTACTATTGTTTTGTATTACCTTTGAGTCACAAAAGAGAGTTCACCATGTTGTTTTGTATTTTACTATTACTCTACTCAAATAGCAAAGCAATCATGAGTTAGAAGACTAGATTCAACAACAATTGTACAATACTAAGCTGGATTACTGATATGAATCACTAAAAATATCAAATACCTTTAATTAACATATTGCTTGCACAAGTACAACTGAAATCATATGTAAAACAAATTTACATCCATTAATAAACCTTCAACAAATTATTCTTCTAAAAACAAATTCATGTATACTAAAAGCCATTATTTTCTCTTATTTCTCTCCTCATTCATTACTCCTTACTTCTTGTTACTTATCCTTCTCATTTTTATCATATAGAATAAACATCCCTAAAATTTAAACATACAAGGTAAGAATAAATTATTCATCATTCTTGATATCACTGCAAGAATTTATTTCATATCACACTTTAATCTTGTTGTATTTTGCCTTTGGTTCAAAACACACTTCTTACATTTCAAATTTATTTCTTATCCTTTGATCTGAATCATTTCCATATTATTTATCTACCATTCAAATTTTCTACCTTCAAATCTTGTATTACTATCAGTGCTAGTTTATTTCTCATAGTACTAATCTTATGATCTTGTTTTATAGAGATGCGAGTATTCAAGGTCAAATCACTAGTGACATCCCTTAAACTACTACAAATCTAAACATTCTAGGGTTTGTTCCTTATCAATAACATGACACTATTGTGATGTGACTTTTCTCCCTTAACTTGAAATTCAAACTATGGATCTCACAAGTTTTACTAATGTTTTCCTTATCTTATCAATTGAATTTACATTCTCTTACTTGGCCATTTGGATAGATTACATTCTCAATTTACCCTTCTAGGGTTTCATCATCATATTGTGTGTCATTATTACATTTACTAGATGTCTCTACCATGGTAGTTATGCATCATATATGATTCATTTTCTTATCACTGCATTCCCTCATTTCTCTCATTAAGGAAGATATGAAAGAGAAGATGATTCTGAGGCTTTGAATTCTTATCTTCAAACATTACCTTAATACATTTCTCGTATGTAGGTTTAATTGGTTATCAACAAGGATACTTGACTAATTAGCACTTGCTTGAATCTCACAACCTCTTTATTTTATAATCTATATTACACCATCATGTTTCAAACCCTTCCTTACTTTCCATAATCCTCTTACCATATACTACTCTTCCACCTGTCATCTTTAACTTCTAATTTTCTCTTATGATCATGTTTCTTATTCATGTGTATGATCATGTATACCATGTTGTACATATTTCTTTTTATCCTTCTACTATTGTGAAGTTGAAATTCTAAATCAATAATCTCTATACTAGTTTCACCCATTGTTTAATACATTACATATACTTCTTTTTAAGTCAAACAAAACTCATGCATGGGTCAAACTTTGTTTCTCTTTCAATGAAGTTTTTCCTTCCTGAATATAGACTACATTTGTATGACTAATTCATTTGTTTAGCTACACTTTTGTTCTTCTTTTAGAAACTATTTTGGTGTTCTATAGAGACTTAGAATCCAAAGGTAGTAAGGATGAATGTATTAAACTTCATAATAAAGGTATACATTCAATGCTCTCAATTATATCATAACCCTCATTCCTTAATCAAGTTCATCATTTCCAACATTTATCTTTGTTTCATCTAAGTTTCTTATCCTAGTCTTATGATTTACATGTTCATCTAGTTCTCTTCACTTTAACTCTTCTAAAGACTCTTCACTTCTATGCACTTGTTGTATATCTAACTCTTTCCTTCTATTTTCCCATTTCTTTGGAGTGCATAAAAGCATTTTACTCGATTATATGATCCATTCCTTATAATTGATTCCTACTATCTTGTCCCTTACATACTTTTCTCATATCTTTTCCATATTTCATATTTCGAGTTCATATAATACTAATCATTAAACTTAATATAAACCTTATGTCATGTTCCTTTATTCACAATTAAAGGTTTCTCATATGAGGCCCCAAATTTTGGATCTTAGATAGCAGTTCCAACTGATACTTAGATATTCTAATATTTCCCTTATATTTCAACATCTTAGTATATGTACATTCTCATTATGATGTGGGTCTAATTTATTCAGAGTCTACTCTTATTATAATTTCAATAGGAGTCATTAGGTCCCAGTAACACATCCTATCAGAAGAACCTACAGTCCTGAAGTGAACAGCTACTCAAGATTAACCGACTTCTATATATCTCAAACATATAGAAAGAATATCCACTCAGGGTAAACTCATTTAAAGATAGCTTTTGGTTTAGCTGATATAAAGAACATAAACAATAATTGAACTAACTTCATAGTGTACAAGAATCTTAAAATACCATATATTTCTAAAGACTAAATATTTGAATTCCAATATATAATAGCATATCCATTGATATCCAATCAAAGCAACAATATAAAACAAGAGTTACATCACATTCTATTCGTATGCTCAATTCTTTCATTTCTTTCTGGTCTTCTAATCCTGATATTTCTAGGGTTTCTCTCTAGCCCATCCTCCCACTGCATGCCTGACCAGGGCATTAAGAGAAGAATACATAGAGTAGCTTAATACTAGTCAACCTAAGTATTCAGATATTGGGCCAGGGTATCTAATACTCAGACCTCCCAGAGTTGTTCACACATCACCTCTCAACTACCACACTTATAACTCTAACTTTCTATCCTAATGGTCTCTGACGACTCAGCCTAAGATCTGATACCAAGGTATTACACCCACATCCAATGATTACCACTAATCATGAGATGAAGTAATAAGTTTGAGGATTATACATAATAAAAAGTTCACTCCCAATTTTTTTTCCTTTATTTCAAACTCTTTGTTTTCTTGCATTCAATCACATAAACAAAATGTACAAAAGAATTAAACCTTGATTACTCTAATATGATCTCAACATTAAAGATACACATCAATACATTCATTTTTTTCCTCACACTTCCATCTACGTACAACATGATAACCAAATATATACTCTATTATTTAGAAAACAAATATACAACTCATCACTTTGAACTCTCTCTCAACTCTATACAAGGACCTAGAGTGATAGGGACCAACTTAACTTAATTAATCTCATATTTAACTCATGTGGAAGATGGATGTAATGCCATCTTCAGTCCATGAGTCATCTCTAAAAATTATGAGTAGAGGGGTGAGCCTACTCGCTCAGTGAATGAGTACTTCATAAAAATAGTTTAAAGCACTTATATAATTACAGATATATTGTCAAGCAATTGATATCAATTATAACAGTAGTAAGCTTTAAAGAATCAAATCATTCACAAACATAAATATGGAAGGATACTCTAGATATCTACAAGAGTGAATCAATATATGAACATGTTTGATTGATCATAAAGAGAACTAATATTTCAGAAACATACAAAGAATAATTGAATAACTATGCACACTTGTTTAAACTCTCATTCATCTTATTATGTCCTAAACCCACATGAGGTGTACCACAACATGTGAAAGAATTACAACAAGCTACGATCTCACTGTAGAAGGCTTAGAAGCATGCCCGGTTTCCTAAGCCTATCTCTCGAGTAAGACCTCGTCTGCAGTGGGCCTCGGAACGTCTGCCTCTCGGTGGCTAATGGGAGTAGTCGGATATCTCAGACTCCACTTCTCAACTTGGGTACTCAGGCGGTAAGTCAAAGCCCTCAGGCTTATTGTGCATCAGTGGACCTACTGACCACTGATCACTACAACATGTAACACAGGTACCATCCCCAGTTGGTGTTGGGTACCAAATAACTATAAGGAGTTTGCCCGTTGGTTAAGACCCCCACACCCTACTGGTGCGCTCCAGCTAACCTCGATCTACACTACCTCTAGTCAGGAAACTATTTCCTCCCCATAGTGCAGGCCTCATCATGTGAGGATTCTATAGTGTTCATGGCATCTAAATGTCTAATTCACTCTTTAAATTTACAATTCAATCATCACATCAACATATCTTAGTTTAGCTTTGTGAACCATTCATTTCATAAAACATATGATAACATTTACCACAATTGAAATGTTGAGCATAACCACATCTCATACTGAGAAACATTGATATCAAAATATTTGAGTCACTGAAAACCCTATCCTTAGGGTTTCATTTACCTAATTCCCTTATCACATGACTTGCATAAGAATTTAATGCGTCATAAACACTCACAAAATAAAGATTGCTTTCAACAAGTCATATACAATCAACATATGTAAGAAATCTTGGAATTGAGCTAAATTAATGTTTGCATGCCATTCGTTGAGATATCATGAATCAAGAATAACATTGAATAAATAAAGTCTATGATGTCAAGAAAAACACTTCAAATGGATTTCATAATATCTATTCACAAATTTCCAACTTTCCACTCATCTAGGGTTTCATCCTCTTTACTGAGATATCAAGCAAATACTATTTACATCACATGAAATCCAAGATAGTGTCTGACATATATGTACTACGCATTCATATAAACAATCATTCATAATCAATGAGATTCAGATAGACAAATTTCTCTATCTAATTATACAATAATTTTAGTCATAACTGAAAATCCTAAATTTTAGTATATTCATAAAGCCTCTACAATTACTTTAAGAATTCTCATTTAGATAGATTGTAATAATTTCTAATGTGATTATATCATCTGAGATTCATCACAATCGAGAAATAATCCATTTCATATCATCTTGCAAAAGCTAGATCAAAAAGGCAATTTAGGGTTTGTACTCGCATACTAAGCAATTGAAGATTATTGATGATTTAACTCATTTTCATGCAATCTACTATTTAAAGGAAGTTCCCACTCACCCTAAGGTGTGAAATCTCGACTCATATCAAAACCCAAGAAAATCACTATATTCTTCTTGCCTTCCACTCAGAAACCCTAGAAATGGGGGATTATAAAGAAAGAGTCAGAATAGGGGAAGATTTGATACCATTTCAAATCAAATTAGAGCAGGGATAGAATCTTGACGTGTGTGAGAAGATTCACCATGAAAGGCTATGAAAAGAAGCTAAACTTACTTGATTTCCTCATATCTTAGATAGAGAAATACTAGATCAGCAATTCCACCACTTTCTCCACTCAAACCCTAACTCTCCGTATTTGTCTAAGATTTCATTTCTCTGGAAAGAATCATGGATTATGAGAGCTCCTAGTGTGTTAGGTTGACCATATAGAGAAATCGAGTTGCTTGGGTCAATTGCATATTGACTCCCCACTATACTTTCTCTTATTTTAGTTTAACTTTCTATTAGAACAAAAGTTACTATAATCTGTTTATTTCAGAGATCAAACATTCTCTAAAAAGTATGAAAATTTATAATGTTGTTTTTAATTGAGTTTTAGTCCTCATTTAAAATTTGACATCATTTCAAGCTTCAATTAAATAATAAAAAATTAAATAGTGCACTGTTATCCAGAAATTTGCTAAAGTCAATTGAAGAGAAAATGCCCAGAACGACCTTGCAAGCTGCCATGGTCATACTTCCTTCCACGGGTGTGGGGCATTGGTTTCATTAGATTTGAGTATAAAGTGGGTCAACAGTTCAATTCTTTCAAAACGTCTGTGTGGCCTAGAATGTCTGTACCACAAACGACCTAACACAGTTGTGCTACCCACCATGGCCATGCTATCTAAGCCTCCAACTACCATTTTCATTGTCCTTTGCCTACCTCTCTCATTCCTTCCCAACATGAGCTTGTTTGGTGAAAACCCAAATATCAGATGACTAGGGTTTATATTTTCTCAAATCCTAATTATACAAAGTGATACCATACTTGGAGCTCTCATTAAGTTTAGCACATCATAATCTAACTACCATCCTTAATCATGTTTAAACAATGATCAATATAAATAAACATGTAATCATCCAGATAAACCCTAGTTTACTAATTAAGCTCAGATACGGTCATAACAGATGTGCTATAATTTTGATTCTTCATGTACATTTATTATGCAAGGGTTTCGACATAATTGAGAACTGATTCAATTTGTGAATTACGATTTTCAATTTAGTTATTTCCCAATTGAGAATTTAGGGATTTTACAACATCATTCATCCACACATGGTGTTAGACTATGGATCTAGTAATCTTTTAAAGGTCACTATGTCCTTTGCCTTGCTAGATCTTGCATTGATTATTATCAAGTGCCTTATCGCCAACCCTTGATTCTCCCCGTGCATGCACACAAATAGAACATACATATATATACATATGTACATACACACACACACAAATATATATATATATATATATATATATATATATATATATATATATATATATATATATATATATATACAGAGAGAGAGAGTCATGCTAGAATACACTCAAGTGCATAGATTACACGAATACACTCAAGTGTGTTTGCATATCAAGACTATTTTTTGCAAAATGTAAACCATTGATCTTCACTGTCATACTATAACTAAGCTACATACAATTATTTAGCCCATTTGGATGAGTGTAAGTCACTCATCCAAGGGCAACAAAATCGATGTGCAAAACTAATTTTAAATGTATAATTTTTGTTGTCTTTATAACATGACCTACAAATGTCCAAATGTGCTCAAATTATATATATGAGATTTTCACAAGATGTTTAAGAAGATCAATGGATTAGATTTTTGAAAAAAATATTGCATCATGAAATCCTACTTGAGTGTATTCCACTCTGAATACACTCGAGTGCATTCTAGCCTGGCTCTCTCTCAATCTCTCTCTCTCTCTCTCTCTCTCTCTCTCTCTCTATATATATATATATATATATATATATATTGCATTTCTGGGTTTAGATTTTATGGACAAGGTGAACAAAATCAAACCTCAGCCCAAAATTTAGATTTCCTTCTAGCCACACACACACACACACACTCACACACACACACACACACACACACACACACACACACACACACATATATATATATATATATATATATATATATATATATATATATATATATATATATATATATATATATATATATATATATACACACACACACATATATATATACACACATACACACACACAGATATATATATATATACATATATATATATATATATATATATATTAGAGAGAGAGATTGCATTTCCATATTTAGAGTTTATGGACAAGGTGAACAAAATCAAACCTCTGCCCAAAATTTAAATTTCCTTCTAGCCACATGGCCAACGCTGTTTGTATACAAGATAAAACCATTAAAATGGTTTATTGATGCCATTTGACCTTCCTGATACATCAAATTCCAATGACAATTAATCTACAAAAATTAAACCCCATCAATAGACCTCCCTTCATGGCAACCAAACCTTATATCATCCAACCCTTCTTGTAGTTGCCCGAGTCTCCACATTGTTTAATTTTTATGTAAAAAGGCATGATCCAACAATAACACTTAAATAAATATATTTTTTCACTCTCCTTTCCTTACTAAGAACTAATTGTCCCAACATAAAGTAAAACCCATAATTAAAAAAAATAATTAATTACAAAATCCAAATGCCCACCCACACTTCTGTCTTTTAATATTCACATTACCACATGGAAAACTTTCCCTTCATAAATTTCCATTATAGAATTAAAAATCTAATAAATGACTACGTATTTGTTTAATAACTAAGAAATAACAACTTATAAACAATTCTAAATAACAAAATTAAATAATAAACTACTCTCTTTCTTGTTCTTTCATTAATTCCTTTATAGAATCATATAAGTTACATGATCACCCTTATTCGAGTCAAACGAAACCAATCTCTATGATGTGTCACAACATATTTTGAAACTAAGAAATATTTTTAATTGCCTCTAAATTATTAATGATCCTCGAAAGGAAATAAACCTCAATATTACATGATAACTGTAACCAAGACCCACTCCTAAGGAATGAGTATAGTAATAGGAAATATAATTGGCACCATAGACAAACACTAGCCATGATAGTATGCTTTTTCCTTACTCACACAAAACCCGAGCAAACTTATCATAATGTCAACCATCCTAGTGGTACTCTGGGCCAAAAAATTTAAATAAGAGAGCTTTTAGTGATGAGTAACTCATTCATATGGGTAGTCCAACATTTCCTTTTAGTATCATTTATTTGAGTCCTAAAAGGTCGTGATGTTACAATCTTCCCCATGTAGACTTTTGACATCCTTATCAATGCTCTACTAAATGGCCTCATATTAAATCCCCCCTCCTTTCAATGCAAACCTAGAATTACCCAAGTACAACCATCTCCTATTTATAGCTACTGGCACAAGGGTGGTTTCAGTTATGTGGATATCTCTTTAAAACATTTTCGGGCCACACGACTCAAGACTGGGGTGGCATATGCCCACATGGGCTCCACCTAATAGAGAGAAACATATTTGATACCATTTTATTGCATGGGCCCAAACGATACAAATCAAGTAGAGTTTCAAAAATGACAAATGAAGGCATGTAAACCATTGGACTCGATTGCATGCTTGTCCCCATCACACACAACCCACTTAAACTTCTTGGCATATCACACATCCTAGTGATACTTTGACCCTAACATGCTTATGTAAAGAATTCTTAGTAATGGACTTGTTGAAAATGATGTTCACCTCACTGATATCGGTAGTCCAATCATCTATTTTGTTACCATTTTATGTGTGAAGCCAAATCCTGAGGTGTAAAAATAACCTTCGATAACAAAATTATGTCTCCTCCACTCCACTCTTACAAGGTATTGTAGCCAAGTAAAAAACTCCTTATCTACAACTTCAAATTATCAAAACAAAAATAAGTACTGAAAGTTAGAAGAAAATATAAACACAAATTCTCACTTGATTATTATAGTTACATTTTTGCAGTGTACATGATTTGTTCGATTATGTATAATAGATTGTAAAATGGGAAATCTAATCACGTATTAATTAACTAGATGGCTTAATAAATATGTGGCCAAGCAAGAATTCATCTGATTTTATTTTATTCCTCAAATTAATTGGACATGAATTATCTTGAAAAAAATCTAGAACTAACATATAGGACTTACTCTCCTATATCACCATGGTATTTATTGTGAGACTATGAACCAAGATTAACCTTAATTTTCCTCTATATTGCCTTACTGTGTTATGCTCTTGATTTTGTTTTGAGACAATTGGCTAGGTGATATATCTAATTTTGTTCAACTTGCACTATATTTTTCTTTATTTCATGTTTTTTTGCAAGTTATGGGCTTAGTTGTAAATTTAACATAGTAGGATTACCTAATTGCAAATTGTGTGAAATGTAAATGATCTTATGTTTTCCTTCAAATTCATGCTTGATTCATCCTTGAAATCAATTGGTTAAAAGTTCACACTAGCCTGACTTCAATTACACCTTAATTTCTTTTGCATTACAATTTAAGGAACTTTAGACTAATGTGCATTTTCACCTAAAATGAGGACCTAATTGAACTTTTTTGTGAAATATCTTAGCTTATATTTTTCTAATTATATTTATTATTATATTTGTCTTGATGCATTTGACCTTAGATGGAATAGGGTTCATCCCTAGCTAAATTAGTGGTGGTGGTTGATGATGGTCAATGGATTCATTAACTGATGATAGTTCAGGACTCAATAGATAATTGAATACCCAAATATCATCAACAGATTTGATTCATAATGTCATAAACTAATATTTTGACAGGTCTCACAATTTATGCAAAACCTAGGTTGACAATCGATGTGATTTTTAAGCAACTGACTAATGGGATTGATGGTTTGCAAATTAACTGATAAATATCATGTTAATGAAAACCAATGGAGATCATATTGATGTGAATCAATGGAGATAAGGACCTAAAAATTGATGATGAAATTGAATGGGTGAACATATGAGTAAGAAAGAGAACAAATAATAAAAAGTGTCACCAAACAACCAATGAAGTTTTTAAGTTGTCAACCAATGAAGCTGCTATGTGCCCAAAGTGATGGACTTGTTGATCAATAGAACCTCTAGTTGATGAAAATCTAGGGGAAACTCATGAAAATGATGTCTTGGTCATTAATTGCTAACATAATCGATGATAAGGTTGCTTTGACCAATGGAACTCCTACATTGATCAATGGGATTTATAGACACCAGTTATGGGTAGTTTTAATATTTGCAACCATTATAGTTTATAAAACCCTTTCCCATCAGCCTAGGAGATCATTTGACACTCCATAATTATGCTAAAAGTATCAAAAAACCTAATAGGTCGATAAAAGCTTCATTTAAGATCATGGCCATGGTTGGAGGCTTGCAAGTTGATGCACGTATATGCATATGGTTCATCAATATTCTCTAACGTGTTTCCAATCTTAGTGGCCCAATCTTGGTGGCTTAGTTTTCAATTCTAACCATGTAAGATCTTCATTCCGTAATCCCTTTCATACTAGTTTCCCTCTCTTATTTATCCTTTAACCAAGCTCCAAAGATTTCCATGATGAAACTGATGCGAGGATTTTGAGTCACTTTTATAGGATAGTTTCATATGTGTTTTATGAGATTATTGGTCATTTTCACAGTTAATATTGCATGATTTAGTTCCTTCAGCCTAAAATCTCATTATGCATCAGATTTACCTTTTTTTTTCTCATTTGGTATGAATGATCATATTTATCAAAGATATCCAAGTTGATTTGAGTTTATCTTTGATTTTCAGGCAAAACGGATATATATAGTTGTCGATACCATCGACAGTTGTCGATAGTATCAACAGGGCCACAGAGAGGTAGCCGCATAAGAGCAGAATGAGTCGATACCATCGACTCAGAATTCAATGGTAGCGAGATAGCTTCAGCGAGTCAAATTTCTACAAGTCGATACTATCGATCAAATAGTCGATACTATCGACTCTGTCTCAACATAATCAGCTTAAGCATCAGATTCCATAGAAAAGTGACGCCTAAGGTGTCGATACCATCAACCCAGAAGTCGATGGTATTGAGATCATGTCAGAGCAAACCTACAAAATTAGAGGACCGCCGGTATCCGGGTAGGTCGATACCATCAACCCGCATCGATGGTATCAACGCCGTCAGATCAGGTTAATATACAAGTTGAGTCTAATCATACGGTGGCGATGTTTTGGTGGCCAAAAAGCAGTGCTTATACCCAAAAATGAAGGCTTTAAGTGATCTATCACGTCATTAGCCGCTGCACAAGTCTCGGGGAGAAGGGAGGAGGAATAGCGGAACTAGAGCTACACACTGATTGTTCTGGAGTCCGTAGAAGGAGTTTTCCACCACCGAAAGGTTGCAGAACGCTCATCCCATGCCGAGGAATGCCCGAATTATCTCCGTTCGTGGGTTACATCACATCTATCTACATTTTCTCCATGTTTCCTCTTTCCTTCACCATGTTTTCTACTGAGATGAACATGCAGGGCTAATCCCCTTTGTCTTTAGGACCGGGAGTAGCTCGGGTGATCGTTGTATGATAATTTCAACATAGTTTATCATAATTTGTCTCTAAAATTCATGGTATGCTATTTTTTTCTCTTTTATATCATTGTGCTTGATAACCATAGTGATAATCCAATACCTTTAATTGCTTTTGATGAAGAATTATCGGTTGAAAAGAAATGATAATCACATTAATCAATAAATTCCTTGGAAAAGGTGATGTACGATTAAGGGTGGAAACCTTTAGACCTAAATTTTATGCACCTTATCTAAGGCATAGGTTACTACTGACGTGGAACCAACTTAGGTTAATGTAGTGAATTGTATCTTGGAAGCGAGAAATTCTAATTCCAGGCAACTACTCGACTTAGGAGACATTTCATGGTAATTGTGTAAAATTGAGTGCAACGAGAACCCGCAGTGAAACTGCAATCCTAAAGATTCCATTGAAATTGATTAAACCAATCATTTAATCGATCATTCTATTTTCTTTTGTTTTATTTTTCTTTTTCAAAACAATTCTCAAACTTTTAAAACCAGTTTAGCTGATCGTGAGTAGTTAGTAGTACTCTACCGAGAATTTTGTTTCCCTGAGTTTGACTCGGGTCTCACAAGGCCTATATTATATTGACGCGTACACTTGCGTTATACACACGGTAAAATCGTGTCAAGTTTTTAACGCCGTTGCGGGGACACGAAAATTGTCGGCACTACGAGTGCTACAAGCGGCCACTCTAGGCTACTTTTTCATTTCATTTGCAATTTTAATTTTTGAAATTAATCATCTATCTTTTACATTCTATTTTCATCTAGCACTGTGCTTAATTAAATCCATCTTTTTGTAGGTACTAGTGCATGGTGAGCACGCGTAGCACAGACTATGCATGGTCATCATCACATGTCCCGTCTTTGGGATCAGACGACGAGGAAAACAACATCCAAAATCAACTTGAGGACGTGGATTCAGATTCTGAACCAGAAGCAATGGCTGAAGAAAAAATAATATGGGATAAGATCAAGGCTTCTTCGTCTTCTACGTAAAAGGGGCTTATTAAAAGACAGGCAATAAAAATTCCTACATATAAAATTGATCCGACACTGATTAATTTGGTCAAATCTCAAGCGTTTCATGGGCTGAAGAATGAAGATCCAGTGGCCCACATTAGCACTTTCGTAGAGAACTGTGATATGATAAAAATTGGCCGGTTTCCACAGGAGGCACTTTACTTGAAGTTTTTTTCCCAGCTCTCTTGTAGGAAATGCACGAGAATGGTTGCATAGCCTTGATGAAGAGATCGTGGAGACTTGGGATCAAATGATAGAGGTGTTCTTCAAAATATTTTTTCCACCAGAGAAGACCAATGATCTCGTAAGGCAGATCCATAATTTCAGTCAAAGGGTCGGTGAGACCTATTCTGATACATGGGAGCGCTTCCAGATCATGCTGCGGAGGTTCCCACATCATGGGCTGGATAAGGACACAAAGTAAAAAATTTCTACTTCGCTCTCAATGACCATGACAGAAGCAATTTCAATTCAACAGGCTTAGGTTTTTTCTTAAACAACACAAACACAAGGTGTTGGGAAATTTTGAAGAACATGGCTAAGAAACAGTGATGGGGTGTCAGAGATGCACCAGAATAGGTTTGAGTTGTTGGAGATTCAAAATCCATTAAGGAGCTTAACGAGAAAATGGACCTATTAGCCAAGAAATTGCTAGCAAAAGAAGATGATGGATCTGATGATGAGGCACAAGTGAAGTTCATGCGCCAGCAATAGGGGTACAAAAATAATGACTATTCTTGGAGGAAGGACAAAAAGTTTTCATGGAAGGATCCAAATAATTTCCTGCAGGATCTTGATGCTAAGCCACATCCCATGGTAGAGGAAAAGAGCAATGAGTAGCTCAATCAGGTGATAAAGTAGAATCAAGAGCTAATGAGCACGTTTGGCCAACAAATCAAGCAACAAGGAGAATTTATGAACTAGTTTGGGCAAACTCTACAAATTCATTGAACCCAGATGAAGACTCTTGAGACATCCATAGCACAGATGGAAGCTGAAATAACAAGTCTAAAGAAGCCCACAGTGCAAGGTTTTCCAGGAAACACAAATGTTCCAGGAGGGAACCACCAGGCCAAAGCCATTCTAGTAAGGAGTGGAAAGAAACTTTTAAACCCTAGGGTCGATGAACTGAGCACCCAACAACCAAAAAATCAAGGTGAGATCGTAGAGGGTACTAAAGTGGTAGAGAGAGTTGAAGATGAAGGAGACAAGGCCAGAGATAATCCTATTGTAGAGAAGGAGAAAGATAATATGATGACATATGTGCCACCACATCAGAGGGCACAAATCGTCCCCGTCCCTTACCCCAACAGTCTCAAAGCCAAGAAAGTGGATGCACAGTTCAAGAAATTTCTAGATAGTTTTAGAAAACTTTCTGTTAATATTCCTTTGTTGGAGGTGATTGAGTAGATACCCTCATATGGTAAATGTTTGAAATATATTATTACAAAAAAGAGAAAGATACCTGATACTGAGGTGGTAGTACTTAAGGATCAGATCAACACTTTCATTCTGGGAAAATTGCCACCAAAGCGACAAGATCTGGGTTGTTTCAACATCTCCTGCCATATTGGTAAAGTCAAATTTGGTGAGGCACTATGTGATTCTGGGGCATGTATTAACTTGATGCCCCTCTCCACATTAAAAAATCTTGGGCTAAAAGAATCTCAACAGAGCAATATGACAATTCAATTGGCAGACAATTCTGTGGTTAGGCTGTATGGTATTTGTGAGGATGTCCTAGTGAAGGTTGATAGGTATGTGTTCCCGACTGATTTTTTCATTATGGAGATGCAAGATGAATGAGCGAATGAGCTATTTTTGGGAAGACCCTTTCAAGCCACTGCCGACATGATACTGGAGATGGGTAGAGGCCAGTTAACAATGGGTGTAGCTGATGACAAATTTGAAATACTCATTCCATCAAATCCAAAGCAATCACAAGTAAATGAACAATGTCATAAAATAAAGCACATTGAGCACAACATCTCTCTTTGTCTAAGGAAGCCATTTCTTGAAATGGCTCATGTCATGATGAAAGTAGATAAAGGCACAATTGTTGTGGACATCATGGAGCAGACAAAGGTAATTTCTCTTGTGAAAGCAGTGGGTTATCCCAATGATGAAGAAGAGGAAGTTTCAACATCTATAGAGGATGAGGCTATAACTATTGGGTTTTAGGGGAGGCAGAGAAGACAGCGGAAACAAAAATTTTCTCCCCCAAACATGGAACAAGGAAATGCATCAACGTCTATACAATAGGAAAGGATGGTTTGTGGAATCATACCTTGTCCTGAGGCTTGCTCGGTGACAATACCTCGCGCCTTGCGCGATCTTCACCTCTGATCTTAGACGGTGTTTGTGCAGCTCCTGGTCGCACCGGGTCTGACGACTCCTAGTCTCACTGGGACAGTAGGGATTAATAATTGTCCTCCGAGTGGCAGAAACCTCCCGCCTCTGAAGTAGTCCACACGGACCACCTGGAACTTCAATCTCCTTGTCTCACAATGAATTGGAAGGAGACGCACCCTCCTGTCAGCGTACTAGTCACCAACACACTCTCCTGCCACCAATTGCTTTCTGCAGTTGTCTTTCCCTTGTTGTGCCTCCCTTATCGGGTAGCACTTGCTCAGGCTCTCTCAGTTACCAAAACCAGAGAGAATGACAACTTCACAGAGCAACTGGTTGCACTGGGTTGTACTTTGAGAAGCCCCCAATACCCCTATATATAGGAGGGTCATGGGACATGGTTCTCCATCCCGGGCAATGCGGGACTAAAAGTAGGAGTAGAAGGGTTCGAGATTTTCCACAAAACAACCAACTCACAACCTGAACCGATCCTTTCACAACTAAAACAGTCGGTTGGGGACCTGAGTCGGTCGATTGACACCTCAACTGGTCAGTTCACTTCTGAACCGGTCGGTTCGTGGCCCTAGTCAGTTCTCGATTGACTTTTTCTCTTTTGTTTCTAATTGGTATCAAATACCAATCCTTGATCCAATCAAATTGGGAAAGTGAAACGATAGGAAAATTGTCACCAATCCTACTTTCTGAACTTGCTCGGTTGCAACAGTTGAACTGATCGTTTCAACACTTGAAGCAATCGTTTCACCCTTTCATGAGCCGATCGACTCACCACTTGAGCCGATTGGTTCACCAAGCTCAGCCGATCGGTTCATCACATGAGCCGATCGGTTGTGAGTGTAGATTTTGCAGAATCAGTCAATTGCAGTTTCAATCAATCTGATACTCCAATCAATGTGTCCAACACCTAGAACATTATGAAATTGAGCTATAAATTAATTGAGAGTTTAATTGAACTACTAAACTGCATTAGTAATCAATCTAAACATTTTTTGTGGACAAAACTCCTCTTCCAGGTTAAATCCTATGTGTGTGACCCTGCAGGTCCTTTTTCATGTTGGCAGTGAAAGTCCATAACACTTATGACTTCACAAGCAAAGAGCAGTGCCTAGTCACACATCAGTGCTACCCAAGTGAAATAGAAAGTTGGAGAACAACTTTCAATCCTACAATCCATGAATGGTGTTACAGTGAATGTATAATTCCTTTGTCACTGATATCCTGAATGAACTCGAGGCATGGAACAATCATCCTGTTAACGTTCATTCACTTTCTTGATCTCAGAGCAGATTGGAAGAGATATGTATGACATCAATATAACATACTAATTCACACATGCGTGCACACGCCTTTTTAAATCCTACTCATCAAGTGGCCTTGGATATCAAACTCCCTCAGGAGGGACAAATCCCATATCTATCACTCACCCCTCAAAAGCCCCATGTGTCAAAGCCATCCAATCATCACCTTTATAACAACCCATGTTTCAGGACTACATTTGATGATGTCAAAGTGTGCCCTACGACATGTGTTGAGTGTAGTGATTTTAGGTCAAAGAATCACACTCCACCATCACTGTGAGTACTTACTGTGACTACCATGTCATGGTTCCATGTGTCAAACTCACGGTGGGTCTGTCAGGTACACTTGTTCTCTAATAAGTACCTATGTGTTTGGTTTGACATCTCTATATCATGACTAATGAGATTTTGTCATCAACCAACACCACAATCGAGCCTTGTGTGTCATTGATGTCTATCTACCTTCCACAATGACATCCGACTAGGGACATAACAAGAATGTACAAACTCTTAGCATCTGTATGATCTCATCGTTTAGGTCCTCAACCTAAAAGCATACGTCATTGAGTATTGTCATTCTCTAGACATTCAATCTGTTCTATCACTATCTCGTATGACTGAACTAGAAAGAATTGGAAGCTTTCCTTTGATGTTTATCAAATCAATCTTAATGTATCCCATCAATCATCCCATGATTGGCTCTCCGGAGATACATACCAAAAGACTCCCACTTGCACTGCGAGCCAATCACCCTTGAATCATATTCATAGTGATCTTCAAACATGTCCCACATGTTACTATACTCTTGTGCCAACATAGTGAGTTATGGCAACACCTTTCCAAAGTCAGTATAAATTGCATGCCTCACATCTCTTCACTGTACGTCACACGTATGAGATGGAGTTGTCGTAATATGTGATCCAGTACTCCTTTGCTAACCTTTAGCCACATTGCATGATCAAGGATTCCATACTTGTCATCAATGACCGGAATATCTATAAGTTCATCTCATGAACTTCTAGATCCATATAGTATCCACTGTTGTTTTCTAACACACGGATACTTGACATTTCCTTTTAAATGGCTTTATTGGAATGTTTCCCATTATCAACAAACTTTCACTTTATATATCCCATATATACTTTATGATTAATTTTTTGTCCTTTCGGAAGTTCGCATCAATGTAACTCTTTACATCAAACTCTTCCTTATCTCCATAGAACTAGTACTTCTCAAGTACTTATCAAGTTCATATGGTTTCCAGTAACCCTTACTGGAAGTAGACATACATCCACTCGTCATGTCCCACATACGAGTTATCAGGATGAGCACATCATATTGTCATGTCCTACATACAAGATGGTGAATGCATTTTATTCTTGCCATGTAAGATAATGGGATGATTACATACATGATAGATCCATATCTATTCTTAGTGTTCCCATTCTTCATAAGAATTAGACACTTGGCCTTGGGATACTAACTCCATGTAACATGGACAAGTTTTCTCCCACTGAATCTGTGTACACTGAACCCTTCAGTATAGATTGCCAATGTATGCTCTCTCTTTTCCAGGTCAAGTGGTTTTCAAGAACTATCTCTATAGATCTCGATTCCTATCACATAAGAAACATCTCTATCTTCCTTAAAGATAATTTCCACTTTTGGATTTCCATTCTAGAACATTTCCATTTCACATCAACATGTGGAATGCGAACACGCTCCCACTAAATCACAGATCCTTTCTTTGTCTTTGACATATCAGTCAAACCCTTTGACTATATCATCAAAGTAAAGATCCAATTTTGAGTTGCTTGTACTCAATCAATCACATTGATTAGTCCATTGTAACTTATAGACTTCATTTGCATTAGTGGATTCATAAACCTTATAGGTTGTGTCGCATACACATCCTTGCTTTATTCCTCATAGGAATGCAGTTTTAGTATCCATATGCCAAATGTCTTAGTCATTAAGTTGCAATCAACAAGCATCATCCTTCTCAAAATGTTATCCATGTGTCTTAACACTTAAGACTCATTTGCACTTATGGATTTCATCCAATGGGTGCTACCATCAAGGTCATACCTTATGGTTCACATGGATGTCACTTATGATGTAATGGTCATAAACCATAACTCAAAATTCGGTTCCTCATATTCATCTAGATAGTTGACTCATCACATGAACAACTCATCACATAGATAATTGAGGTGTATCCGTCAAGGATACAAGAACTCACAACTCCTTGTGATTCTCAATGTCCTTTATTAGTGTGGGGTATTCTTTTATTAAGAAGAATTCAATTATTTGATAATCATTCTCTAACTCCTTAGAGTATGATTCCTTCTTGGTTTAGATATCACCATGCCTTAATCATGAGTTCACTATGATACACTATCATAATCACTCAAAAGGATCTCAAACATTTGGTCCAAGTATTTCATTCATTGATCTCATCAAGAATTAACACTTTACCAAATTTGCACTTCATCTATGATAATCTTGAACACTTCAAGATATTCATATTGGTATTTCTCTAAACACCATTTGAAATATTATCATTTGTTCCAATAGGTATGTAAATACATCACATGTATCGTACCTAACAGGATAATCATTCTCCCACTACCATTAGTGAAAATTGATTAATCATGTCCAAGATATTCATGTCTCTTACTAGTTCTTAACCAAAAGAGTCTAGATTTATCCATCACATGGAAACTAGATATGAATTTCTCATGATTTATGCTAATTTGATTGTTTGAGTTATCTATAACTTTTAGGTATCATTTTATCATATGCATATCAAATACCACAAGATAAACAAGGCATTGCCACAAAGATCATATATTTAGAAATTGAAACATCTCTTTATTGATTGCCATCATTATCATACAATATGCAAAAATAAAGTGTTTCTATCTATTGGCAAATATGAAATAGCAGTTCCTAATTGTATTACATGCCTTTTAGGCTGAAAATAAACTAAAGTACTCATGTCTATGGCGGCAACATTTTCCCCAATTATGAGTGCTTTACACTTTACATCTTGGCATCATATACCTCAAAAGTGTTACAAGTTTACTTTCAGGACACCTTTAAGTAGAGACGTCTGTCACCTCCTTCTTCTTTTGTTCTTCCAGATAGAGAGGACAATTCCTTTTCCAATGTCCTAGATTTTGACAATGGTGGCAATTTCCTTTCTTGGTTACGCCTCCCTTGGCCTTGAGAGCTGAAGACGACTTGGGCTCCTGGCTTGCATCAGAACATTTCTTAGCTTTGCCCTTGCCCTTGCGCTTGGACTTGCCTTTCTTGCTCATGATCACCATCACATACTTAGGCTTGTCCTTCTTCATCTGTATCTCGGCTGTTCTCAACATGCCCAACAACTCTGAAAGTGGCCTATCAAAGTTGTTCATGTTGTAGTTCATCACAAACTGACTGTAGGATTCTGGCAACGATTGCAATATCACATCAGTAGCCAACTCTTGGCTCAGTGGAAATCCCAGTCTGGTCAGGTTCTCCACATACCCAATCATCTTGAGTGTGTGAGGACCAACTGGATCTCCTTCTGTCATGACGCACTTGAACATTGCCCTTGAGACATTGCATCTCTCTTGTCGTGCTTGATCTTCATACATGTTTCTAAGATGCTGAATCATCTCAATGACACCCATGTTCTCATGTTGTCTCTGCAACTCGTGGTTCATAGAGCACAACATCAAGCACTTTGCATCAATGGCATCATCAGAATGCTTCTTGTAAGCATCCCTTTCTGCCTTTGATGCATTTGGAGCAGGTTCCTCTGGAATTGGAGTATCCAGGACATAGAGCTTTCGCTCTTGAGTGAGAATAATTCTCAATGTCCTATACCAGTCATGGAAGTTTGTCCCATTTAGCTTGTCCTTTTCAAGGACCGATCGCAAAGAAAAGTGATTGTTGTTTGTTGCCATTTGTACTACAAAAGTAAAATATGCAATTTTAGTCCAAAACACTTTTGACTTATTTGATTGATTTGAAAGGTTGACGATAAAATTAGGCCTTTAATTAATTATCACTCCCACTATTTTAATTCAAATTGATAGCCCTCACCATCAATTCAGAAGATTACAACATACAACCTTCTAGTGGGAAAGATCCTGAAATCCTCTAAGTCATGGACCAGCTAGGGCTGTCACCCACAACTTAGATCTTCCAGGTAGGCAACCTTTGCCAATTGCATCATTTGCAACTCTTGATGAATGAACATGCACAACACCTTACCATGAACATTCCTTGCCTCTGGGCTTAGACGCTCTAAGAATCACCAGTTAAGTCTAACCCAATAGCCGACACGGTAAACATGCACCCTGCTTTGGTAGAACCCACATGTCTACCCTTCACAATTCCACAAGATAGACGGCGCACCACACTTTGGCGTAACCTACGCATGGTCGATCGAGTTTTTCATGTGAGCTGCTAATGGAAGGCATATGAGACTCAATATTTTAATGAGGGATTTGGTTTTTATATACATATACATATCCAATCACCACAATACATAGTACATATCATATGCATGCTATATTCCATAGAAAACATGCAAAATGATAAAAGCGATGATTATGGCCATCCTAATGTGATTCCTTGAGCTAAGAGGAATCACAGTCATCTAGTTCTACATCACATGCAACCTGTACAAGATGAACTCTATGTTTTACCTTTTTGGGTTTGATCAACTCATCACATGAATGATCGGCTCGCCATCAGACTGGTCGGCTGGGTGCCACCAGCCGATCAATTGGCTCCTCCAACTGATCGATTTGCCTGGTCGTCGTGCATCTCATCATGGCCGCCACCCGCTCATCTCACTCCTCGAACCGGTCATCAACTAATCAGCTCACTCCTTGAACTGATTGTCTGGAACGCAACTGATCGGTTCATGCCTTGAACCGATCGTCTCAACTTTCGTCAGATGTCCTCCGTTCTTTCACATAACAGGAAATAAAATTCTATCCTATTTTACATTATAAAAAGAGAATCCTCAAGTTACATTCGAGGGGAGCAAAGATAGGAAAGAAATCTCGAATTATTTCAAGTTACATCAGGAATAGGAGAAGGAAGATCGATGCGCAGACCGAGATGCAAGCAACCACATACAACCATACACAGATAGGGTTTATTGGTCATAACCATGCTATACATCCACCACAAAACTCGTTTAAGGGTGAAGCATATCGAGTGCATTCATAATACATATCATATATGTAAATTGGGATTTGTGGATTTACGATTGGACATGCATAAAGCCAATTTTATTCGCATCGTATGCAATAAATAATGGTGACAAACCAAAATCAATCATATCGATAATCCCTAAAGTATAGAGCAGTTGACGTGGCTCTGATACCACTATTGGGCTTTAGGGGAGGTAGAGAAGGCAGCAGAAACAAAAATTGTCTCCCCCAAACCTTGAACAAGGAAACGCGTCAATGTCTATACAATAGGAAAGGATGGTTTGTGGAATCATACCTTGTCCCGAGGTTTGCTCAGCGACAATACCTCGCGCCTTGCACGGTCTTCACCTCCGGTCTTGGACGGTGTATGTGCATCTCCTGGTCGCACCGGGACTGACGACTCATGGTCTCACCGGGACTGTCGGGATTGACAACTGTCCTCCGAGCAGCAGAAACCTCTCGCCTCTAAAGTAGTCTACACGAACCACCTGGAACTTCAATCTCTGGGTCTCACAAGGAATTGGAAGGAGTTGCACCATCCTGTCAGCGTACTAGTCGCCAACACACTCTCCTGCCACAAATTGCTTTCTGTAGTTGTCTTTCCCTTGTTGTGCCTCCCTTATCAGGTAGCACATGCTCGAGCTCTCTCGATTACCAAAACCAAAGAGAACGACAACTTCACAGAGCAACTGGTTGCACTGGGTTGTACTTTGAGAAGCCCCCAATACCCCTATATATATAGCAGGGTCATGGGATAGGGTTCTTCATCCCGGGCAATGTGGGACTAAAAGCAAGAGTAGAAGGGTTTGAGATTTTCCACAAAACAACCAACTCGCAACCTGAACCGATCGTTTCACAACTGAAATAGTCGGTTGGGGACCTGAGTTGGTCGGTTGACACCTCAACTGATCGGTTGGGACACCTCAACCGGTCGGTTCAATTCTGAACCGGTCAGTTTGTGGCCCGGGTCAGTTCCCGATTGACTTTTTCTCTTTTGTTTCTAATTGGTATCAAATACCAATCCTTGTTCCAATCAAATTGGGCAAGTGAAACGAAAGGAAAATTCTCACCAATCCTACTTTCCCAACTTGCTCAGTTGCAACAGATGAACCGATCATTTCAACACTTGAAGCAATCGTTTCACCCTGTCATGAGCCGATCGACTCACCACTTGAGCCAATTGGTTCATCACATGAGTCGATCAGTTGGGACTGCAGATTGTGCAGAATCATTCAATTGTAGTTTCAATCAATCTGATACTCCAATCAATGTGTCCAACACCTTGAACATTATGAAATGGAGCAATCAATTAATTGAGTGTTTAATTGAACTACTAAACTCCTTTAGTAATCAATCTAAACATTTTTTGTGGACAAAACTCCTCTTCCAGGTTAAATCCTATGTGTGTGACCCTACAGGTCCTTTTTCACATTGGCAGTGAAAGTCCATAACACTTATGATTTCACAAGTAAAGAGTGGTGCCTAGTCACACATCAGTTCTATCCAAGTGAAATAGAAAGTTGGAGAACAACTTTCAATCCTACAATCCATGAATGGTGTTACAGTGAATGTATAATTCCTTTGTCACTGATATCCCAAATGAACTCGAGGCATGGAACAGTCATCCTGTTAACGTTCATTCACTTTCTTGATCTCAGAGCAGATTGGAAGAGATATGTATGACATTAAAATCACATACTGATTCACACATGTGTGTGCACACCTTTTTCAATCCTACTCATCAAGTGGCCTTGGATATCAAACTCCCTCAGGAGGGACAAATCCCATATCGATCACTCACCCCTCAAAATCCCCATGTGTTAAAACCACCCAATCATCACCTTTATAACAACCCATGTTTTAGGACTGCGTTTGATGATGTCAAAGTGTGCCCAACGACATGTGTTGAGTGTAGTGATTTTAGGTCAAAGAATCACACTCACCACCATCACTGTAAGTATTGACTATGACTACCATGTCATGGTTCCATGTGTCAAACTCACAGTGGGTCTGTCCGGTACACTTGTTCTCTAACAAGTACCTATGTGTTTGGTTTGATATCTCTATATCATGACTAATGAGATTCTGTCATCAACCAACACCACAATGTAGTCTTGTGTGTCATTGTTGTCTATCTACCTTCCACAATGACATCCGACTAGGGACATGACAAGAATGTACAAACTCTTAGCATCAGTATGATCTCATCGTTTGGGTCCTCAACCTGAAAGCATACATCATTGAGTATTGTCATTCTCTAGACATTCAATCTATTCTATCACTAGCTCATATGACTGAAACAAAAAGAATTGGAAGCTTTCCTTTGATGTTTATCAAATCAATCTTAATGTATCCCATCAATCATCCCATGATTGGCTCTCAAGGCATACATACCAACAGTAACGGTCTCTATGTTTGATTCATACTCACAACTGCCCCTTCAGGCATGTCTATTCAACTAAACTGAAGATTGGATCAGAAGCGCCTCATTACAAGAATGTGTAAAGATGCTTCAAGTGTTTCCTTACTACTATGCCAAGCACTATGAAGATCTGGGACCGCTACCACCACCGCTTCAATCCTCCTTGGTCAGCCCACCTGAGTTGGAACTTAAACCACTGCCCCCACACCTAAAGTATGTTTTCTTAGCAGATAATGAGAAGCTTATGGTGATCATATTGACTTATCTCAGTGCCGATGAGGAAGCACAGTTGATGATTGTGTTGATGAACCACCGTGGTGCATTTGGGTGGTCCGTTTCTTACATCAAGGGGATCTCCCCTACTCTTTGCCAGCACAAAATTCGGCTTGTAGAAGGAGCCAAGCGAGTTATTCATCCACAACGTCGACTATATCCTAGCATGATGGAGGTCGTCAAGAAGGAGGTGATCAAGATCCTTTCAGCAAGTATCATCTATGCCATTTCAGACTCAACATGGCTAAGCCCCACACAAGTAGTCCCTAAAAAGGAGGGAATCATTGTTACTCAAAATTTGTTAAATGAACCTATCACCACCCGATTGGTAACCGGGTGGCGTGTTTGCATCGATTACCTCTGCTTGAATTCTGCTACCCTAAAAGATCACTTTCCTCTTCCATTTATTGATCAGATTTTAGAGTGACTGGCTAGCCGCTCTCATTTTTGTTTTTTGGATGTCTATATTGGTTACAATCATATTTCCATTGATCATAAGGATCAAGAGAAGTCCACCTTCACTTGTCCTTATGGAACCTTTGCTTATTGTCAAATGTCATTTGGTTTGTTAAATGCACCAGCCACTTTTCAGCATTGCATGCTTGCTATTTCTCGGATATGGTGGAGTGCTTCTTGGAGGTTTTTATGGACAACTTTTCTGTCTATGGTGTGTCATTTGAAGAATGTTTGCAGAATCTTGATAAGGTGTTACAGAGATGTGAGGACACACGTTTAGTCCTCAATTGGGAAAAGTGCCACATGATGGTAAATGAAGGCATAGTTCTAGGACACAAGGTGTCCAACAAAGGACTGGAGGTGGATCCAGTAAAGATTGAGGTTATTTCCAAACTACCTCCACCAAATACGGTGAAAGGGGTGTGGAGTTTCCTTGGTCACATCGGATTTTATTGCCAGTTCATCAATGTCTTTTCAAAAATAGCTAAGCCACTTTTGGAATTGTTTGAGAAAGATGTCGTTTTTTATTTCAACGTTAAATCTCTGCATGCTTTTGAGGTGCTTAAGGACAAACTGATTTCTGCACCGGTTTTCAAACACCAGATTGGACTAAGCCATTCGAGCTTATGTGTGACACATCATATTTTTTCGTCAGGGTTCTTCTTGGGCAACGTCTTGAGAACAAAGCTACAGTAATTTTTTATGCGTCTAAAACTTTAAATGATGCACAACTCAATTACACCACTACTGAGAAAGAACTACTTGTCATGGTTTTCACTTTCGAAAAATTTAGGCAATATCTAGTGGGTTCTAAGGTTGTGGTGTGGACTGATCATGCCGCCATAAAATACCTAATGGAGAAAAAAGATGCCAAACCTAGATTGATTAGGTGGATTTTATTGTTGCAAGAATTCTACATTGAAATTAAAGATAAGGCAGGTATTGAGAATGTGGTTGCATACCACTTATCTCGGTTAGAGCAGGTTGATGAGAAGGATACCCACATACCCATTACTGCGACATTTCCAAATGAGAAAATTCTTTCAATTCAATCAACGGATCCTTGGTTTTCACATATTGTCAATTACTTTACCTATAAAGAAATCTTGGATGATTGGACCTATCAAGAAAAAAAAAGGTTTTTCCATTCTTTGAGATATTATTTTTGGGATGACCTAATTTTGTTGAGACAATGCAGGGATGGAATCTTGTACAGGTGTGTACCGAAGTATGAATATGAGAGTGTGCTTAGTCATTGTCATACACTCCCTACCAGCGATCATCATGCAAGTGCAAGGACGAAGACTAAGGTCCTAGAGAGTAGCCTTTACTAGCCTACACTTTTCAGGGACACCTATGACTATGTGAGACGATATGATTCCTGTCAAAGGGCAGGTAATATATCAAAATGGAAAGAGATGCCCCTCACGGTATTCCAAAAAGTTGAGGTGTTCAATCTGTGGGGTATTAATTTCATGGGACCATATGTGTCCTCCAACTCCAATTTGTATATCTTACTTGTTGTTGATTATGTATCGAAGTGGGTAGAGGCAATACCCACCAGGACTAATGATTCTGCGGTAGTGTTCAGGTTTGTAAAAGATTATATTTTGTGCAGGTTTGGTGTGCCACAGATGATCATCAGTGATGGTGGCACCCACTTCACAAATCGCAAATTCGCTACATTACTGAGTAAATACGGAGTCAAGCACAATGTAGGCACCCCGTATCACCCGCAAACACAAGGCCAGGTGGAAGTGTCAAACAGAGAAATTAAGAAGATCCTAGAGTGCATTGTGGCCTCATAAAGAAAGAATTGGAGTGTGTTGTTACCGAATACATTATGGGCATACAGGACTGCATTCAAAACACCTATAGGTACTACACCTTTTAGGTTGGTGTATGGCCGGGATGCCATTTTCCGGTAGAATTGGAGCACAAAGCGCATTGGGCGCTGAGGAAGTTGAACTTGAGCATGCATGAGGCTGGGAGAAAGAGAATGTTAGAGCTCAATGAGCTAGATGAGCTGAGAATGAATGCCTATGAGAACACAAGGATTTATAAAGAGTGCAAAAAGAAAATCCACGATCGCCATATCCAGCTGCGGATGTTCAAGAAGGGTGAGATGGTACTTTTGTTCAATTCAAGCTTAAAGTTGCACCCGGGAAAATTGTGATCACGCTAGAGTGGACCATTTATAGTAGAGGAGGTGAGACCCCATGGTGCTATCATGGTTAAGGATGGTGACAGAACATTCTTAGTGAACGGCCAAAGATTGAAGCACTATTATGGGGAGGATTATACAAGAAAGGTGCATGAGGTTAAACTTGTGGAACTTAAGGAAGAATGATTAGCTTTATTGTGTCTAGCCTAAGACATTAAAGTAGGGCGCTTGTTGGGAGGCAACCCAACCATTGGTAATTGCATTTTTTTTATTTAGTTGATTTTTTGCATTTTTTAAGTAGTTTTCATTAATTTCGTTTTTAGTATAAAAATGATGCCTTGATATGTGTGTTAACTGTCCAGGACTATTTGGGTGTAGATACCATCGACCCTTGTGTCGATGGTAATGACCAGGGTGTAGAGCGGAAGCTGTAAAAAAATTTCTCTATCGATACTATCGACGACCTCGTCGATAGTATTGACCACCCATCAGGCTGATCGACAAAATTTTCTAGAGTAAGTCGATATCATCGACCCCATGGTCGATGCTCGAGAGATCTCTGGAAATTTTCAGATGAAATCTTCTCATTAATGTCGATGCCATTGACACTATAGTCAATGGTATCGACTTGACTTCAGGAAAAACCAGAGCTAAGGCCTCGCAAGGATAAGAGATGCATACAGAAGTCGATGCCATCAACAACCCGTCGACGGTATCGATGGGACACGTCAGCGATCTGCGAGATGCAGTCAACGAAGCATGCCAAATTTGGAGGGCGGTCCATGGGATGAGTCGATACTATCAACTCCTATCGATGGTATCGATGTGTCATCGATCTGGGCGCCCACATCCATCAATCGATGATTGTCGATACCAGCGGAAGACGGATCATTTTACTAGTGTCGATACCATCGACACCATGTCGATGGTATTTATGAGTCAACAGGGGCACCGATCTTAGCGATATAAGGAGGGGTTGTGTTCATTTCTTCTTCACACCTTCAGATCTTCTCTCCACTTGATTGATCTAGAGCACTTGTGAGCAATCAAGGGCCTACACCGAGCTCTCTTCCTCACTACCCCTCTCTAATCATCATGGTGAGGAACGCCGCTTTGTATTTGAGCATTGTGCTGATGGAGATTGAGACTTTCATTCCACCACCGCCAGGCTCCGTCCCTCGTCCCCAGCTTGCGCATCTGTCTGTAGATGTGAAAAAAAGTTTGCGAGGAGCTTATGAAGAGGACTATCGAGCCGACTTGATATTGTGACCAACACATGATTTGTGATCTCGGCTTTGAGGATAACTTGATGTATGTCCTCCATGGACAATAGGGGAGGAGGGGTAGGATCGATGACATGGTCACCCATCATGTGGAGGGCCACCCCTTTTTCAGCGAATGGCCAACCTACAAAGAACTGGTGGTGGAGTTTATGGCATCGCTAGATATTTGCGTCGTGCCAAACGACATCAATGTCATCGACATGGAATGGATTAAGGGTCGAGTGTCTTTCTGGCTTTTCAACAGAAACTACAATCTGACGTTGCAGCAATTCAATTCAATTTACAACTGGTGGCACTCTTCCAAGAAGCACCGACGGCCAGACAACCAGGCTAATTATGATGCCATGTTTACACGTCTAGTGACAGTCCCTCAAGGCAAGACAATCAACTATCACAATGACGTGGTTGCTGATTTCAAGAATCCTTTTGTGCGGGTTCTCGACCGCATGCTTTGTATCACTTTCTTTGCTCGAGGTGAGCTGTCACTGAGCAAATTTCAAGAGATCGATCTCTTTTTCCTGTACAATCTGCTGACAAGGGGCAAGCTTAACAGGGGTGCATTTTTCTTAACGCGCGTGATGGCCGTGAAGAGGAGCACTAGGAGAGCCTCAATTCATTTTGGGGGACTCATCACTCCTCTAGCCCTCTATCTCGGACTAGATCTTTCTTCAATCCCTCCCCTGGTATGTAAGAGCTCTGTCAGCCTCCATCATCTACATCGGTCTAATTTGTTGACAGTTCGTGATAGCGTGGTCTATGCGCACTACCACGTCAACAAAGAAGATCAGGAGTGTGCGCTCCCCAATCCTGTCTTCAACATTCATGGGGCCCAGCACTTCAGGTGGCTCATTATTGCCATCGATGACTCCGACAGTGCAGAAGACGAGGAGGACAATGACAATGATGATGGTGACGAGCATGAGGAGGAAGAGGAGACTGTTACTCCTCTTTGGACACGAGTGGCACTGAGGAAGCGACCACACGTCTATCCAGGTGCATCATCATCCTCGCAACCTCCACCACCACAACCCTCTCAGGAAGGAGAGGATGCCTTTTCGATGTAGGGAATGTATGACATGCTACAAGGCATTCAGGAGACGTAGCAACTGCATACCGCATCCTTTGTAGATATACAGGACACGACCATGTTGTATGTGAATCAGTAGGTGATTTTTGAGAATGAATGTCAGTTGTTTACCAACCAACAGTAGGTCTACGACTGGTTGGGGAGGATCGAGCAACAACAGTAGCCATTCTACGATCATTATTGGAGCCGCGACTACTTCGGAGGGTATCCACAACCACCGCCCATGGCGACTTATGATCCGAGCTTTCAGGGGCAATATCATGAGTGAGACCCCCATACCCAGCAGTACCCGCCATTTCCACCGCCACAAAAATAGAAGGGTATCCCTTTTCCACCTTCTAAGGTTGTTTTTGACTATGAGGCCATCGTTGAATTCAAGCTTAGGGGGGGGCGATTCTATCTTAGTATTTATTTTTATCTTCTTTTGTTTTAGTATTTTCTAGTTTTTATTATTTACAGCTTTCTAGGATCCACATCTACCTAGTGTAATTTGTGGATGTCTAATTTTAAATGTGTGTCATCTCTTGTTTTCATATGGGGAAAGTTTAAATTTGAGCATTAATTTGGAAAAAAAAACAAGTAATTGTAAGCTTTCTTTGTTTGAAATTGAACACATAACTTATGAAAACAATTGGGCCAGTCAACTTTAAAACATATGATCATAATTGTACATCCGAATGATTCAAGAAATGTGGACAGTTTTGGATGTTGAGTCTAAACTGACCAAATGGTAACGAGATCTTAATAATAAGTGAGAGAGAGAAACCCCTTGATTTAGTAGTACACAAGTCGGTAAGGAGGGACATATAATATCTTTCGATGGTTCTGTCAATTAGTCTTGTGATCTATCCACCGCAATGTCATTCACACTCCACCATAAGAACTGGGAGCACATTACTATGTTTAACTCTTTGGCCACATTCCATGTAGGTAGGTCTTGCATTACAATCATTTTTGCATATTCATTTAAAAAAAAATGAAAAGTAGAGAATGGTTATACATACACATTATCTGTTTGTGCATGTCATAGTAGTTACATAATTGACATTATGTAATAGCATTTGTATCTTTTGAGCATACAATACATCATGTGTCTTATGTTTTTCTAAAAATATTAAAGGTGTTGAATTTGTTCCATACCCTCCAAAAAGAATGCACCAAATGTACAAGTTATGTAAAAGGAAGAATGCCCAACAAATTACTCATTGTCACTTATGAAAATGAGGGCTTGAAAAAAAAAGTATTTGAGAAATAATAAAGAAGAAGACAGAGAAAGGAACATATTCTCACCTGAGAATTAAGAAGAATAAGCACATGGTGTAGTTTTCTAAGATATTCCATCTCATCTTGAGACGGAATGATTGTACATACATCATTCCACCAAAAATGTAGCATTAGGACATTTTCATTTTAATTTGCATTTTGTATGATGATAGGTCATTAATTTTTGTATTGCATGATTGATTGTTATGTGCTTCTTTTTCTTCCACAACCACCATATAACATCCCACTCTTTCTATGCAAAAAAAATTCCAAAATATTTTATTCTCTGCATGCTCTTTTTCTAATAAGATAATTGTTGAGGACTTAAATGCAAATTTCCCATGTTAGTTTTGCAAATTCATTTTATTATGTCAAATTGCTCTATTTTTCTTGTTTTATTTAAAGAAAATGTTTTCATATATATCTATGCTCTTTTGTTTAAGAAAATGAGAATAAATGCTTTTATGTCAAATTTTCTCTCTCATATGGTAATTGGTGATTTACATGTTTAATTGCTTGATTAATGGCCTCCATCTTGTAAATTGAAAAGAAATAATATTTAGTGCATGTTTTCATATCTTAAAATTCTTATTTTTATAAATTAATGGATTTATTTACATTCATCGTGGTCATTTAAGTGCACATAATGGTTTTTGCTATTTTAGGCCTAAAATGTGTACAAGTAGTAAAACTACTTATATAGGGACGTTCTAGAGCCCCTAGCGCACCTATGGTCAAAATTTGGGCTCATTTGACCCATGTTTGACCCTCAAAGCAATTAAAGGAGGTTTTTAATATAGTGTAACCATTCAATTGAATGATATGTCATTTATTTGATCAATTTAAGCTATGGTTCGATGTCACACGTTACTTCATTTCCTTTTTCTGGCATGCGGGACAGCAGTTGTTGGATCATGATCCAACGGCGCCTGTATTCTCTCCCGTGAAACGGCAGCGACTCTACCTGTGCTGCCTCCTCGACTTCAAACCCAATCATTTCTCGACAGTTTCGCGTTGTTTCTTCACCATCGAGTTCGGTTCGACACCCCAAATCCAACGATCCCCATCTCGCTCCCCCTCGCTTGTTGTAGGCGAAATGCCTAATCTTGGGCATCACCTCCCCTCTTCCATTGATGCACAGCTGCCACCTAAGAGTTTCTTCTTTCCTTTTATTGTGCCTAGTAGCACAACCGGACCCCTAGAATCACTCCCCCTCTCTCAATTTCTCCTCCTACGCTCTCACGAGCCCTGACCTGATCAACCTCATTCCCCGACTACCATGGCCTGGTGCATGCCACTCCGGTTACCTCAGTTCAATCTCAATCCTGGTGAGCATCCTCTAGCCTCCCTCTTTGTTTTCGTCGCCTTGGTTTGCCCTGTTCTAGCCCCAGTCGATGTACCCTATAGAGCTTAGTGGAGGTCAGCACTAACGCTAGTCGTGGCGGCGCCTCAGGGCTCCTACTACTTGGGGAACAATGCCCCAACCTTTGTTTGACCACGACGAACACTTCTCGGCCCTCAGCAGATGGTTTTCACCATGATCTCTGTGGTTTCCAATACCCGACCTCCTCCCCAGTTTCTCACCATCGCACTCTGTCCTTTGGCCATGACGGTCCTCTCCTGATGATATTGGCCTTTTCGGCTTTTTCGGACTTCCTTGATCGCCCTATGGTGGTTCTGACTTCATACTTCTTGGTGATTCTTTGCCTGGTGGTTTGGTAGTGGCGCTTGGACATGGTCAGAGCAACTCCTCGAGTCAAGTACTCTCCATGGTCCACCTTCTTGGCCCTTGGCTCCGCTGAAGCTTTGCATCTCATAGGAAATATCGCCCCCGCAACAACAATCCTCCCATTCTGCGTTCTGCTTTAGATCTTACCAGCAGATGCCTTCCTCATGCCATGGCTCACGCTGTGTAAGCGGGGAGCAATCCAGGTCCTGAAATGACCGGGATGGCCCTGTGTCACGCCATAGCCAATAAGTGCCACCAAGGGTGTATACATATTTAACTACCTGATCTCATCATTTGACCGCGGATCTGCAACCAGTGTTTCGCTGTGTTGGATGATGAGGCATACTTGGCTTTTCTTTGATTTTTGATTGGCTACTTCCTTATAAATTCGTATTAAATCACCTGTTAATTAGAAAATTCTGAGAAAATATGTTTTGGAAAGGATTTTTGATGAGGAACTCAATTTTATCATTTTTATCGATTGATTTTTTGATTTTCACATCTCAATATTTATATGAGCAAATTAGGGTTTAATGATATATGATGAAGGATAATCATATTAGTTTCAGGTGATTAAGAGGATCCAATCAGTCAAACAAGGTTTGACTTAGGTGTTTTAGCGCAAGGTAAGCGGGCCATGCCCTTGGCATAAGGTAACCTTTGATTTATTGAATGTTTATGATTTATGTTAAGCACCTTATATTAAAGTCATGATAAATGCATGTTTTCCTTCAAGTATATGATTATTGAATGCTTTTCTACTATAATCTAACTCTAAGTATAGAAACCACATTTATGTTATGAATTATGGTTAAGGAACATGAAACTAAGATTAAGAGGGAAGAGATTCCCATCCATGCTTTAGAGGGAGAAATCCCATTCTGTTTCATGGGGAGAAATCCCAACTATGTTCAAGAGGGAGAAATCCCATTAAGATCAAGTCTAAGTCATTTAGAAGATAATTAAGTCTAAGAAAGATCATGGTAAATGCAAATTGATTTAGATTTATATGCACCTTGTTATGGGCTTTCCAAGCATTATGGGCTTTCTGAGCAATTATGGGATTTCCGAGCATTATGGGCTCCTTATGGGGCATATAGAGAGGAGCATATACTTCTATCAAGTATCTTATGTAAAAGATGTCAAGAAATGATTAAAGTTAAATGTATGTCCATGTTTATGTCAAGTCACCTTTATAGTTTATTCTTATGCTTTATAACATGTCAATGCTGCTTACTTACCATGTTTGTTTTTCCTTTACATGGTTGGGGACGAGATGTCCGCAGACATTGGAGCTAAAGTGAAGGAGACATCTTGAGGAGATTCTAAGGATCCAAGACCTTAGAAGTTGTTTCCTGGTGGGATGTCCATCTATGGAGGTCCTATCTTTCATATGTTATCTAGAATATGTGTAGCTTTAGAACCATGATGTAGTTTTCTTTCCAAGAACTTATGTATGAATCTATGCTTCTATGAATGCCAAGTGTTGTTTATTTCTTGATATGAGATCATGCATGTGACAATCCCTCCCTGAAATGCCAAGTACCACACATTATGGATAATGTTGGGGACTAGGTTGTGCTTCCGCTGGTTACGTATGAAACCCTAGGGAGGGGTGTTACATTAATGGTATCAGAGCAAGAAATAGATGGCCCCTAAGGCAACAACAAGTATTCATGCAAGTCACCCAAGGATGAAGAAATAGAAGTAGAGAACATGATTATGTATTCTAGTATGTCTAGAGAACTATAAAGAGGACTAGAACCCTCACCTCATTAGAGAATTACATGTTAGCATGCTCATGTAGTTGAAACCAAACCCTAGATGATGACATGCTTCTCCTTGTCTCAATGGTAAGGGCCACCCAATTGAGATTTGAGGAAAATGTCATTTAATGTGACTTTTTATGTGCCTTACCTTCTTAATTGTGTATGTGGTATGGGATACATGTGCAAATAAGTTCGTGAGATATAGCATAAAAAGATCCAACATTTCTAAATATGTGCTTGATCACCACATATAAAGAGATGAAGGATATATGACCTAAGGTTAGACAAGTATGAAGATATAGTCATGGTAAGTGAGAGATATATTCCCTAAGTGTAATGAGTTAGGTGTAATGTTAAGGAGAAGTATGAGACTTTGGAAAGGTAGTTAAGTAATTTATGTTGAATCATAATGCTTTGTTTTTATATGCCTCTTCTATAATGAAAATTTGTATGGAAACTTTGCAAGTTTATGTGAAACCCTTAGGGTGGGTAGAAACTCTAGGAAATTTTTAGGACGAAATTTATTTAAGGTGGGTAGCATTGTAACATCCCATTCTTTCTATGCAAAACAATTTCCAAAATGTTTTATTCTCTGCATGCTCTTTTTCTAATAAGATAATTGTTGAGGACTTAAATGCAAATTTACCATGTTAGTTTTGCAAATTCATTTTATTATGTCCAATTGCTCTATTATCCTTAATTTATTTAAGGAAAATGTTTTCATATATATATCTATGCTCTTTTGTTTAAGAAAATGAGAATAAATGCTTTTATGTCAAATTTTCTCTCCAATATGGTAATTGGTGATTTACATGTTTAATTGCTTGCTTAATGGCCTCCATCTTGTAAATTGAAAAGAAATAATATTTAGTGCACATTTTCATATCTTAAAATTCTTATTTGATAAATTAATGGCTTTATTTTCATTCTTCGTGGTCATTTAAGTGCACATAATGGTTTTGCTATTTTTGTCCTAAAATGTGTACAAGAAGTAAAACTAGTTATATAGGGATGTTCTAGACCCCCTAATGCACCTATGGTCAAAATTTGGGCTCATTTGACCCATGTTTGGACCCTATAAGCAATTAAAGGTGGTTTTTAATATAGTGTAACCATTCAATTGAATGATATGTCATTTATTTGATCAATTTAAACTATGGTTCGACGTCACACGTTACTTCATTTCCTTTTTTTGGCACGCGCAACAACAGCTGTTGGATCATGATTCAATGACTCCAATATTCTCTCCTTCCTCCTCTCATCCCGTGAAATGGCAGTGAAACTACTTGTGTTACCTCCTCAACTTCAAACCCACTCATTTCTCGACGGTTTCACATTTTTTCTTCACCATCGAGTTCGGTTCAAAACTGTAAATCTGACGATCCCCATCTCACGCCCCCTCGCTCACTATAGGTGAAATGTCTAATCTTGGGCATCACCTCCCCTCTGCCATTGATGCACATCTCCCACCTAAGAGTTTCTTATTTCCTTTTTATGTGCCTAGTAGCACAATCGGAACCCTAGAATCACTCCCCCTCACTCAATTTCCCCTCCTACGCCCTCACGAGCCCCGACCTGCTCATCCTCATTCCCCGAATACCTTGGCCTGGTGCATGTCGCTCCAGTCACCTCAGTTCAATCACAACCCCGGTGAGCATCTGTTACAACCCCAAATTATAATGTGGATGTTACATACTATTTTCATAAAGACGAGTGTGATGTAACAATATGATGACCCCACCTCCCGATAAAATGTTACGACCTTTGATCTGTGTGACTTCCTGGACCCCACACGGTCCAACCCTATTTTAAACCCAAATGTTACTACCCCACCTCCCGATAACCCCAGATTAAGGGAGACCGAGAGGTCGAAGTTGTACCCATACTTTAAGGATCAAAGGTTCGGCAATTAACCAAGAACAATTATCAAATTATAACATACTAAACGGGAAAACTGTAAGAAAATAAAATTTCGCATACCTTTTTGAAAACTTGGATCGCTAAACTTCTATCCACTTATGGATTTTACTCTAACTAATCATCCTTGTATTTTACTTCATGTATTTCACAATATAACAATTTATTGTTTGTCCTTTTGGCTTGTACCTAAAATGCCGACAAACAAAACGTCAGTCAGCCGAAGATGGTATGTGGGGAAAACAATAATTATGTAAATATGTTAACAATGTAATCATTCAATTAATCATTTAACAACCAAGATTACATTTTAGATATAACTCTGCTATCCAAGACTACCCTATCCTCTATGTTGTCCCCATTAAACCCCTCATGATCCACCTATAGGTGAACCAATTTCTAGGTTTGAGTCACATGGCACTACTCGTAAGTAGCCCACTCCTTAACTCATGGCAGGCTAATGAGTCTCATGGCACTACACGTAGGTAGCCCAGTTTCTAACTCTCGGTAACCTAGACCTTGCTCTAGGATTACCCCTTTTTTTAGCCTTTTCAAAGAAATAGAGGTGGACGCAGATCTAGTCAGTTATAAACGCACATTTATAGTGATAATCATAGTCACTTTATAGTTGCATGAAATAAATAAACATCCAACGGTTATTTTCAAGAAACCGATTAAAACTTCAGGAATCATCGTGGAACTAGATCGATTATTCATAAGCGTAACCACATACCTGATTTGATGAGTCATGCAAATTATTCAACATATACTTCATGTATATACAATCAAGCCAATCAACAGATCCAAGCAAGTAATTCAATCATCACATAATTCCTGAAAAGAATATGTACCATATTTATTACACACTTTATCAAGAATCTACTTTATTGACTTGGATTCACTTTCTAGGGTTTTTGTATCCATTTTAGAGTTTCATTAATCTTCATTAGGGTTTCTTAGATCCATTCCTCAAACTTTACCCTTTTAGGTCAACAAACCCTAAAATACTCTTTTCCATTTATATGAACCTTAATTGCTCAACTATCCATTTTAATAGTCTTTTATACCCAAATTGACTTAGGATCATCATATCCCTATTTATTCATGGATTTGAACAATTAAACCAATTAAAAGATGTATTCTCTTAAATTAGGGTTTTCAAGCTCATTAATGCATAATCATGCACGAAACCTTAAATTAAGCCAATTATATAAAAAGATCATATTTTTAGATCCTATTTTCACTTTTATTAACAACAAGTTAATATCAGCTTGAATTATCCAAATAACATCATTAAGTCCATCTATCATTAAATCTAAGGGTTTTTCCTTAATTAAATCATTAAATATAACTTTATGTCCTTTTCAAATTTTCAAGAATCTTTATGCACTTAAACTCTAAATTAGACAAAACACATGCAAAGTTCTTCCTTTTTGAACATAATGTACTTTTTTTATATTTAACAGGTTAACATCAACTCTAATGATCCATTAAACCCTATTAAACACTTTATTCCTTTCAAAATAGGGTTTCTTAATCTTTAATTCATTAAAGATGATAATTTACACTACATTTCGAACTATGATCAAATTCAGGCTATAAAACTATTTTTATTGGATTCCTTGTATTCTTATGATCAAAATTCATATATTACTTGTCCTAATCAGAGTTACCAATCATTAGTTATGAAATTTGCAAGAGTTACCTTTTTGGACCAATCACGGAGCGCCACATCATTGCAGCTTGCCTTATTGGAAACATAACGAAAAGACGCTCCTACCCATGCGTAAGTGGATCATCTCTTTAGCCTACCAAGGGCAATTCTGTCCAATGGATCCCTTGTTTCTTCTTCCTCGCGCAAGCACCAGGCCGTCGCCCTAGCTGCTGACCTAGCGGCCATGGCAGCGCATTGCAAGCTGCTCCCCATCATCTCAGCACTCAGATCCGACCAGGACTCATCTCCTACCTCCGCCGTACCGCCCTCTACGTAGAACTCCTCCAGATCGCGGCCACATTACAGGATGTCACCACCCCAGAACTGTTGCCCGACCATGCAGCGATCTCCTCCGAACAAATGAAGGTGCATAACACCAGACAGGGTCTGACTCCCTTCCTCAAGGCGTGGCGGGTGTGCACGAGGCTCTCAGGCCTTCACCCTTCCCTTCTGCCCCTTCTGGGCCACACGGGGTGACCAAAGCGTGTGCCTGCTGCCGCGACTCCCTGCATCAGCCCGGTTAGACCTCCTAGCCACGAAGGTTGTCGCTGCTGCTAGAGGAAAGGGGGCGAGCGGACCTTTGTAGGGATGAAGATGTTGACGATGGCTCAACGATACTCATCCTAGTCCATGTTGTTGCCTGTCTTTATACCCATGTTGCATGTCCGTTCAGGGCAGTCGTATGATCGGAAGAGTTGGAGGATAAAAGGCGCTCACGCTGTGCTAGGTGGAGATAGGGCACCATGGATATATATATATATATATATATATATATATATATATATATATATCCTCACAAGGACAGATAGGAAGGGTAAAAGGGGAGGGAGACATCGCAACCTAGGTTTCCTTTAGATCGTTCGTTCCTATCCTCTCATTAAAGCAGTTGTATTTAAATAAACTCCAAGCACTTCCTTGATATTCCCTATTCCTTGGGTAATTAGGAACACGAAAACCTTTCTTTTATTCTCTTTATGCTCGACGTTAACTCCATAAGAACGAAATCATGTTTTCTTTTAATAGAAAATACCACCTTTTGAAAAACAACTCAAAATTCATTAATAATGTATCACATTATTCTTTTATTTTGCAATTTTGGTATTTTCTCTTTCTTTCCTCTTTATTGGGACTCCTTGGATCCCAAGACACTCTTTTATTTCAAAATTCCTTTTTCAAGGATACTTATTATCCATCTAGATGCATCTATATGCATTATTTCACATTATCTTTTTTATTTCTCATTAAAATATTTCCTTTTGAGGATTTCTCTTTATTTCTCTTTTATTTTCCTCATTGGTATTCCTTTTATCATTAGAAATCCTTGGGACAAGAAATTCCACAAAGGATAACTCAATTATACCTCTTTTCACTTGTTTTCCACATTTTATCATTATTTTTAATTTCTTTCTTAATAAAGAAATACTTAATTGATCTTTTCTTTTCTTATTGCACTCTTTATGCAACTTTGGACTCCTTGGAACCCAAGGAACCCAAGAGGCACGAAATCCTCTTTGGATTTGCCTTCTAGAGGTTTCTACATATTTATTTTCTTAAAAAAATTCAATTATCCATTTACTAATTGAATTTCCTTGTTATTTGGGCCCAATAGCCAATAAAGCCCACAACACAATCATCAAGCCTATTGTAAACGAAATCCATTTATTTGAAGCAAATTATATCATTATTTGTTCAAATATCTTTAATATGAGATTTTACATTTCTCACCAAATGAACCCAAATTTTGGGGTTGTAACATCCTTCCCCTCTTATAGGAATTTTGTCCTCAAAATTATATCAAGCAAACAAACAATTCAGGATAAGAATTTTCCATGTCCATCATTGGCCCCTATGTGGCTTTACCGTACTCATGGTGCATCCAAAGAACCTTTATCATCACATATTCTTTTCTCTGAGTGCTTTCATCCTGGCGTCTATAAACTACACAGGTGACTCAGGCCATTTCAGCCTCCCTTGGGGCACACTAGGTTCATTGCTCAGCACATGGTCGGGGTGCCTCACATAGTTCTCTAAATTGGACACATGGAACTCATCACACATTACTTTATCCTGAGGGGTAAGATGACACTTAACCTTTTCCACCAAACCAGAAGAAAAGAACCTATGCATCAGGGACTCAACTCTCTTAGCTATAACTTAGAGGGGTCGGATTTTCACATATTCTCCCGCAGTGAACTTGTATGTCAGTCTACTTTGCATCTGCTCACGACTCTCATCATCTCTAGGCTGCTTTCAGCCCTTGCACAATCAAAGCGACTTCATCTACACGCATTGTGGCCCTTTTCTATCCATCACGTGGTCCTTTCACCAACATCACCTTACTGAAGTGGTGACCGACACAACCTCCCTTACAGAGCTTCTTTAAATCCTGATACTGGCCATGGTGGTCATAATTACATCTTTCATAGGACAGTAATTGTCTCTAGCTATCACCTTGAGCAAGAACATATGCTCTCATCAGACCCTTTAGTCTGGATCATACTATCCATTAGTTAGGGGTGATAAACTGTACTAACATCGAGTTCTTTATGTACCTACTTCCACCTTTTGGAAGGGAACCTTTAGGTCAAACTCAAGAACCTTTGAACTCGCTTCATGGTGTAGTTGAACCATCTCTCTCATGGGTAGTTCGACCAGATCTGTCCCTTGACAAAACTCTTTCTTTCTCATGTCATCTAGGTAAGGCGATCTACCATAACCCATACTGCATCTCAACCTTCCTTGGTCCTGAGGATACTTACAACATCCATAGAGATGAACTCCCCTTCCCTTTCGGGGACTCTTTATCCTTTATATCAATGCACTGGGTTACCGGTGCTCATCCTTCACTTCCTATCATGCATGGCAACATACCACGTGCAGCCTCATCTTAGGCATCTAAAGTACTATTGTCACTTATTATCTTGGTAGTACCACAGTGTATGGTGATCTTCAATCATGATCTCCTATATGTCATTATTCTTCAAGATCAATAGCTCAAAAAAAAACCTAAACCATTCTATTGGGGTTTCATCACCTTCTTTTCCAAAGAAGTGCACCTGAGGTTCTACCACCATCCTTTCATCGTATCAAGGACTAGACTGGCTAACCAAACAACCCTTGACTTTTCAACGTATCTTGTTACATCTGAGTGTTATCCAAACACCTCTCCTTTTCAAACTTAGGGTTAGCCAAACAACCTCTTCTAGCTTCTAGTCAAACAAGTCAGATGTATCTCAACCAGAGCATCCATTACCACTTCACATCCTTAGATATTAGGTAACATTGAAGACATACACTTCCATGTATTTCACTTATCATCACAAACTCTAAGTCTATCTTCATTGAGAACACTTTTGAGCTCATCCTTATGAAGATTAAAATTCAACCATGCATCACTTGCAAATCTCACATACCTCATGCTAGAAACATCCTTATAAGATGATTACCTTATTCCTCTTAGTGTTTGCAAACCATCCATGTATAATTCACTTTACTAGGGTATGTTATCATCTTTGTCCTCATACCTCGTAGCAACGTTCCAACTCCCATTGTCTTTTATCCTTGGTGTAGGACATGCGTAATGTGATATCTATCACTCCCATAACAAGAGGAAATAAGCATTTGGTTGCAGTCCAAATACAGAGTTCTTCCTATTCCAAGAGTAGAGATGGTACATCCCACCTTGCCAGTACACCTTTAAATCTAAGTTGAAATGTGCCACATATGTCTCAACATCACATTCATCTTGATATCAAAGTTACTTCCATGGAAAACTAGTCTACAATCCTTGGTCACCTCTTCTAGGTCCATGGGGATACCGACACTTATTGGATCATCCCTCTCCCCTTATGCACCCAGAGAGTGCCTTATTCATCTGCCCTTTGGGTCCCATGAGTTCATGAAGGTGATCAATCTCCTAACCCATGTCCCTCATACAATGATAGTTGTTACCTCCCGACCCTACGGTCATGTGTAACTAGGGAGTTAGGAAACTCCTACTTCCATCGGTCTTATCCCTACCTGACCCTAGGCTAGACTTTAGGATTCCATTATAGTACATGTCCAACTTAGAACCTTACCCAAGCCTTCATTATCTCTCTCTTTACATTCGTGGGCTGACTTTCATCCTTTCATAGGGATCATGGCAACCTGCCTACCTTGGTCAAACCCCATATCAGTTACCTCCATGGTAACACATCCATATGCACATAGAGATGGCTATCTATGGGTCTAGAGGTTCATTCTCATACCATGTACTTTTCACTTAGCTTCTCAAGATCCTATGAGACCTCTGTAGGTTACCTTAAACCAACAAAACTGGCATACACCCTTCAAAAGGGTCCCTCTCCCAGGATGGGAGGAAACTAAAACTCTTGACCATACGGTCACAAACATCCTTAGGTCTAGGGTTTACATCCATATGCTTAACCCTAGTAAGCTATTAAGGCACAAGCAGACCACCACTGTTCGGAAATCGGTCCGCACGACCGCATATACTCCCACATATACCTATTCAGTCACCCTACCGCACCGCATATTACTAATCGGTCCACTAAGCAGTCATGGGCCGCATATACTCCCACTTGGCCGATTAAGAGGCCGATTAAACTCCGCTTTTCGAAAATTCCACAACTAATGTTTATGCATTTCATACATACATGCATACATATACACACATTTCATTATATATATAAATTGAGATATATAGTCATTGAATTATATGTATACATTGTAATACATATAAAACTTTTCCACACACATTTGTACATTTATTCAAATACCTTTTGATATATTGACATGTATAGATACATATACAATATACCTAAATATACAATCACATATGTGTGCATGTATATATACATTTTGATTTATTCACATTTATACACACTATACATATATTTGTACATTGATTTACCTACTTTTAGTATTTGTACATATATTACAAATACATTCTATATATAGACATATATACATATATAAGCATATCATACATCATACATGCATATTATTATGTTTATAAGTAAATAGATGTACGTGCTTACTCTATACATTTTAATTTATGATCTCACTATATTAGTTTATATATAATTAGTTTATTGATATAAAAAAATCCAAAATCGCATATACTCCCGTATATACTCCCACATACTGCATATACTCTATGCAGTACCTTCTCCGCCCGTACACTGCATTCCGCTTTCCTGAACCATGCAGACCACTAAACCAGGCTTGGTCATCTGGGTTCTCATTCTTCAACATTAGATCAAGGTCATACCTTCCCGTGTCATCAACTTTATTGTGAGGGATTCATCAACCATATCTTTAAACTTAAGGGGGTTTCCCTTTTCTTTATACATGAGGAGTACCATGCTCGAAACTATAGCAACTAAATTCTCATCATGAGCATTAGGTATACCACTTCCCCTCTTAGGCCTAGGAACACTAGGTTCACTTTTAGGTGTCCAACTGCATGCTCTATCTCTTAACCATGAATCAAGCTTGCAAAAGGCATAACATGCACTTCCTGTCATGCTTCAACTCGAGCAACACTTTAGAGTTGGATCCTCCTCAAGGACAAACCATAAGGTACAAGGTCTCATAACCTGTTACAAATCCACTTCAGGGTATAGAGAATATCTTCTTCCTTTCTCAGCAGGTAAACACTTATACCATAGGCACATAGGTGCCAGAAACCTCATCCTTCCTCTAGGGTTCAAGCATGTAGTGACCACTATCATCCACTTAGGTCACATCATCCTCAACTCCCGACTTCTCCTCATATCCCAGAGTCTAGGATTCCAACCTTCTTGCTGGGTTTCCTGCTCTCTCTCTCTCTAGAGCTAACCCAACAACTAACCTCACCATTAGAGGTCCTCTCTTCGTGAAGGGTCAACCTCAAAAGCATGCCCCTACCTGGATGAACCCTATGTTCAACTTATGTTTGCTCAAGGTTATCCATAGCCCCTTAGGCTTATCACATAAGCTATCCATCAAACTCTCCTGGCCAGTGTTTCAACCTACAACTCGCACTACTGATACATTCTGGGTGCCTATTATGCCCATATAAGCTCATGGGGTTTCCATAGGTTCTTCTCTAACCTCATCAATGAAGAAGATATCCTTCACTCCAACATGCACGACCCTTCCCAGGGTTGGGTCACCAGAGGCACTAGGTCTTCCAACCTCTCATAGCTCATACGCCATCCAAGACATGTTTATCCAAACACTTGGCCCAACTCATCTTGCCACCTCTCTCTCTCTAACCTTCACTTAGGGTTAGGGTTAGCGTCATCCTCAGAGGATGTGCCAGGTCTCTACTTGCAATGGAGATCTCTATCTCCAAGACTAACTTATCCTCCTGACAAGAAGGTCTAGCCTCAAGTCTCTTCTGAGGACATGACAACTTATGTCATACGACCTAAGCATGTTTCTATTCATTAGTTTACGCTTACTCTATTAAGCTTATGTCCATGACATCTTAATTACATGCTTTTCATTAATTTGATGGAGGATTCCTTAGACCTTATTAATATTACCCATACCTTAAGAGGGTGAGGATAAGAGGGAAAACCCTAATCCTTAAGGTCCTTAATAGAATTTGTGATGAGAAGGGATGAATAAGATGGGAAAGTCCTAAAGGTATCTTATTTCGATTCATACCCTAAGACTTTGGCCAGGCAGTCACACGGATCTGGGAGTCCTCGTATTCCGACTAGCGGTGTCCTTTTTATGTGATGTAACATACTATTTTCTCTGAGTGTTACGACCCCACCTCCCGATAACCCCCAATTAAGGGAGACTAAGAGGTCAAAGCCGCACCCATAACTTCCGGATCAAAGGTTCGGCAATTAACAAAGAACAATTATTAAATTTTAGCATACTAAACTGAAAAGCTGTAAGAAAATGAACTTTGGCATACCTTCTTGAAAACTTGGATCTCTAAACTTCTATCCACTTAGGTATTCTACTCTAACTAATCCTCCTTGTATTTTACTTCATGTATTTCGCAATATGACGATTTACAATTTGTCCTTTTGGCTTGAACCTAAAACGCCGAAAAACAAAACGTCGGTCAGTCGAAGCTGGTATGTGGGGGAAACAATAATTATGTAAATACATTAACAATGTAATCATTCAATTAATCATTTAACAACCAAGATTACATTTTAGATATAACTCCGCGATCCAAGAGTACCCTATCCTCTATGTTGTCCCCATTAAAGCCCTCATGATCCACCTATAGGTGAACCAATTTCTAGGGTTGAGTCACATGGCACTACTCGTAAGTAGCCCACTCCTTAACTCATGGCAGGCTAATGAGTCTCATGGCACTACACGTAGGTAGCCCAATTTCTAACTCTCGATAACCTAGACCTTGCTCTAGGATTACCCCTTTCTTTAGCCTTCTCAAAGAAATAGAGGTGGACCCAGATCTAGTCAGATATATACGCACATTTATAGTGATAATCATAGTCACTTTATAGTTGCATGAAATAAATAAACATCCAAAAGTTATTTTCAAGCAACCGATTAAAACTTCGAGAATCGCCGTGAAACTAGAGCGATTATTCATAAGCATAACAACATACCTTTGATTGTAGATATGAGACAAAATTAATCAGAATAGAGAAATCCCATTCAAGCAACCAAATATACACAAAATCCTAAAATAAATATACCAATTTCCTTTTATTAGTATTTATCTAATATCATCATATTCCTTAGGATTTCTATTCCAATTTTAGGGTTTCCATGGAAATTAGGGTTTCACTTCATTTACTATTTTAAACCATATTTCTATTCAATTACTTACAAACCCTAATTTCAGATTAAAGGCACACTTTAAACATTAATTAAACCCATTATGCCTCTTTTACATTAAAGCTACTATTCTTATCCTTTTAATCAATGACAAGATCATTATGAGAATTTATCATTATTTCATAGTTCATTATGGTCTAATACACAAATGAACTATATATATCATTAAATCCACCTTTTATTCATTGGAAAAACCCTAATTATTATATTAAGGGTATTTATTCAGAATTAAGGTCTTTTATATACAAATAACTTAGAACCATCATTAAACAATCACATTTTCAAATTAAATATGATTTTATCTTCTTTTACCCTAAATTAGGGTTTCTAAATTATTTAATCATTCTCATATGAGGTAAAACCCTAAATCATGCAATTCTACATCTAGATCAGATTTCAATCTAACATTATCATTCAACAGGTTATTAACACCTCAATTAACCCATTAAGCATTTTAGATTCAACCTTTAATCACAAATAGGGTTTTTAACTTTACTTTAATGCACCTTTAATTAACTTATAGTACTTTTGCAATTAGGAACGGATTCTATCTTTATTACCATTTTTATTGGATTCCTATCGTTCCCCTGATTAAAATTCATATATTACTTGTATTTATCCGAGCTACGGTCTATTAGATATGATTTTAACAAAATCACTTACTTCGAGCCAATCCAGGAGCGCCATGTAGCTGTTTCCATGCATTGTTTCTTGACGGCTTTGCAAACATAACGGAATTCCATTTTTGCCCCCACGTAAGTCAGTTGGTCTTCAGCCCGCAGAGGGGTAGATCCGTCCAAACGTCGAAGGTCGTCTTCAACCTTCAGAGGGTGCGATTCAGCCGCCCTAGCCGTGCTTTGCGTGGCTATTCTCTTGCTCCTCGGACCTCGATTGCCCAAACAACTTTTGCACTGACTCCGCCATGCTCCCACGCACCTAATATTGCTCCTGGTACGCGGCTAGTCGGCCGGAAACGTCCCCAGCAGGTCTGCCACCATGGCTGACCTGTAGACATCCTACGGCACTGCGCAGGTGCTAGACCTAAGGGACGATGGTCGATCTCCTTTCCCAAGGACTTGGGATCATCGTACCCCCATCAAGCTCCTGTCTAAAGCTCCACATCTTTCTAGGTTGCACTAACTCCCATGGTTAGGGTTTTACACGCAAGAAACCAGAAGAAGAAGAGAGGGTTACGTGAAACTCCTCTAGAATTGTTCCTGGCTCTACCCCTTATATAGGGGAGAGCACCCAAGCCTCAAGACATTCATATAAGAGGGAACAAGTTCCTTTCCTAATAGGAAACAACTTCCCTTACTTAAGAAGCAAATCTTCTCTCTCTCCCTCATCCCTTTGATATATCTTTTCTTGAATTATTAGGATTTCAAAAATTACCACTTTTATCTTCCTTGTACTTGCCTTTTATGTATTGGCACGAAATTTCTATCTTCTTTTAATAGAAATAACTTCCTTTTTCGCAATGCCACCAAAATCATTAATAATGTATCCTATTATCTTTTATTTTGCAAATTTTGGTATTTTCTCTTTCTTTCCTCTTTATTGGGTCTCCTTGGATCCCAAGACATTCCATTATTTCGAAATTCTTTTTATTGGATACTTATTATCCTTCTAGATGCATCATTATGCATTATTTCACATTATCTTGTTTATTTCTCATTAAAATATCTCTTTTTGAGGATTTCTTTTTATTTCTCTTTTATTTTCGACATTGGCATTCCTTTTAAAATTAGCAACCTCATGGATATGAAATTTCCCCAAGAAATCTCATTTATGCCTCTTTCCACTCATTTTCCACATTTTATCATTATTTTCAATTTATTTCTTAATAAAGAAATACTTAATTAATCTTTTCTTTTCTTATTGCTTTCTTTTTGCAACCTTGGACTCCTTGGTACCCAAGGAACCCAAGAGGCATGAAATCCTCTTTAGATTTGCATTCTAGAGTTTTCTACATATTTCTTTTCTTAAAAATTCAATTATCCATTTACTAATTGAATTTCCTTGTTATTTGGGCCCAATAGCCAATAAATCCCATAACACAATCTTCAAAGCTATTGTAAACAAAATCCATTTATTTGAAGCAAATTATATCATTATTTATTCAAATATCTTTAATATGAGAAATTACATTTCTCACCAAATGAACCCATAATTTGGGGATGTAACATCCTTCCCCTCTTATAGGAATTTTGTCCACAAAATTCTATCAAGCAAACAAACAATTCAGAATAAGACTTTTCCATGTCCATAATTGGCCCCTCTGTGGTTTTACCGTACTCATGGCGTTTCCAAAGAACCTTTATCATCACATATTCTTTTCTCTGAGTTCTTTCATCCTGGCGTCTATAAACTACACAGGTGACTCAGGCCATTTCAGGGAGACCGAGAGGTCGAAGCCGCACCCATAACTTTCGGATCAAAGGTTCGGTAATTAACTAAGAATAATTATCAAATTTTAACATACTATACTGAAAAGCTGTAAGAAAATAAGTTTTAGCATACCTTTTTGAAAACTTGGATCTCTAAACTTCTATCCACTTAAGGATTCTACTCTAACTAATCCTCCTTGTATTTTACTTCATGTATTTCACAATATGACGATTTACTGTTTGTCCTTTTGGCTTGTACCTAAAACACCGACAAACAAAATGTCAGTCAGCTAAAGATAGTATGCGGGGGAAACAATAATTATGTAAATACGTTAACAATGTAATCATTCAATTAATCATTTAACAACCAAGATTTCATTTTAGATATAACTTCGCGATCTAAGAGTACCTATCCTCTATGTTGTCCCCATTAAACCCTTCATGATCCACCTATAGGTGAACTAATTTCTAGGGTTGAGTCACATGGCAATACTCGTAAGTAGCCCACTCCTTAACTCATGGTAGGCTAATAATGAGTCTCATGTCACTACACGTAGGTAGCCCAGTTTCTAACTCTCGGTAACCTAGACCTTGCTCTAGGATTACCCCCTTTTTTTTCTTAACCTTTTAAAAGCAATAGAGGTGGACCCAGATCAAATCAATTATATACGCACATTCATAGTGATAATCATAGTCACTTTATAGTTGCATGAAAGAAATAAACATCCAAAAGTTATTTTCAAGCAACCGATTAAAACTTCAGGAATCGACGTGAAACTAGAGCGATTATTCATAAGCGTAACCACATACCTGATTTGATGAGTCATGTAGATTATTCAACATATACTTCATGTATATACAATCAAGTCAATCACCAGATCCAAGCAAGTAATTCAATCATCACATAATTCCTGAAAAGAATATGTACTCTATTTATTACATACTCTATCAAGAATCTACTTTATTGACTTGGATTCTCTTTCTAGGGTTTCTAATCCACATTAAGGTTTCATTAATATTCATTAGGGTTTCTTAGATCAATTTCTCAAACTTTATCCCTTTTAGGTTAACAAACCCTAAAATACTCTTTTCCATTTATATGAACCTTAATTGCTCAACTATCCATTTTAATAATCTTTTATACCCAAATTGACTTAGGATCATCACATCCCTATTTATTCATGATTTTTAACAATTAAACTAATTAAAAGACATATTCACCTAAATTAGGGTTTTCAAGCTTATTAATGCATAACCATGCACGAAACCCTAAATTAAGCCAATTATATAAAAAGATCATCTTTTTAGATCCTATTTTCACTTTTATTAACAACAGGTTAATATTGGCATGAATTATCCAATGAACATCATTTAATCCATCTATCATCAAATCTAACGATTAAATCATTAAAGATGGTAACTTTATGTACTTTTCAAATTCAAGCATATTTACGCACATAAACTCTAAATTAGACTAATCATGTGCAAAGTTCTCCCTTTTTGAACATAATGTACCTTTTTACATTTAACAGGTTAACATCAACTCTAATGATCCATTAAACCCTATTAAACACTTTATTCATTTCAAAATAGGGTTCCTTAATCTTTAATTCATTAAAGATGATAATTTTCACTACATCTCGAACTATAATCAGATTCAGGCTATCAAACTATTTTTATTGGATTCCTTGTGTTCTTCTGATCAAAATACATATATTATTTGTACTTATCCGAGCTATGGTTTATTAGATACGATTTTAGCAAGAAATCACTTACCACGACCAATGAGAGGGCACCACGTCGCCTCTATCTCCATGCAACGTATCGATTTGGAAACATAATCGATTCACATATTTTCCCTTGGTAAAACACGCGTTCCTTCATCCCACGGAGGGACATCCTTGTCCACGTGCCTCCTCCCTTCTCCTTCCTCGCGGTAACTTAGCGCTGCTTCTCTGTTCACGCTGGGCGCAATTTCTCCACTCCTTCCTCGACCCCGCTGGTTGCCAAGGAGTTGCCCCTGCCTTTGCTGTGCTCCCGCACAGGCAAGGAAGATTCAAGCATGAAGCCGGTCGTCCAGGGTTAGAGTAGGCAGGCCTGCCGCCATGGCCACCCTACAGCCATCTGCAGACGTTGCGCAGGTGTAGGGTGCTGACACGAAGGTCTTCTAGTCCTTTTCTGACAACGCAAGAGCATCGCGACCTCCTTGTATGATCCTCATTGCTCCCAGGTTCACATTACCCCCCTCAGGTTAAGGTTTTGAAAAGAAACAAGAAAGAGAAAGAGGGAGGGGTGCCAAGGATCTTCTTAAACTCGGGCTAAGGGGTATACCCTTATATAGAGGAGTATAGCAATGCCCCAGTTTGCCTATCCATGAGGAAACCAAGTCCCTCGTTAAACATGGCAACCACATACTTTCCTTGTTTAAGATGTAACTCCTCTTTTCTTTATGAAAATATATTCTATTCTAAATGTGATTCTTGGTCATTAAAGGGAGGCTGGGTCATTACAATTGGATGTTACAACCCCAAATTATGGGTTCATTTGGTGAGAAATGTAATTTCTCATATTAAATATATTTGAACAAATAATGATATAATTTGCTTCAAATAAATGGAATTCATTTACAATAGCTTTAATAATTTTTCTTGGTTAATTGTTGAACCTTTGATAGGAAGTTATGGGTGCGGCTTCGACCTCTCAGTTTCCCTTAATTAGGGGTTATCGGGAGGTGGGATCGTAACATTTGGTATCAGAGCGTAGGTTCCTCATTTAACCATTAATAATTATTAAATTTTACAAACTCCATAGAACCCAAGGGAGTTATTAGAGGATTATCCGAAAGACGGAGGTGTCTAGAAAAGGATCACGACCGGGGGCTGGCAATATTTTCCTTCGCACCGCTAGTCGGAATACGAGGACTCCCAGATCCGTGTGACTGCCTGGACAAAGTCTTAGGGTATTAATCGAAATAAGATACCTTTAGGACTTTCTCATATTATTCATCCCTTCTCATCATGAATTTTGTTAAGGAAGTTAAGGATTAGGGTTTCCCCTCTTTTCCTCACCCTCTTAAGGTATGGGTAAGATTAATAAGGTCTAAGGAATCCTCCATCAAATTAATGAAAAACATGTAAATAAGATGTTATGGACATAAGTTTAATAGATTAAGTGCAAATTAAAGGATAGATACATGCTTAGGTCGTATGACATAAGTTGTCATGTCCTCATAAGAGACATGATGCTAGACCTTCTTGTTAGGAGGATAAGTTAGTCTTGGAGATAGAGATCTCCATTGCAAGTAGGGACCTGGAACATCCTCTGAGGAGGATGTTAATCCTAACCCTAAGTGAAGGTTAGAGAGGGAGAGCTAGATGCCTTGGTAGACCAGGTGTTTGGAAGGACATGCCTTTGGGATGCCATATGATCCATGAGTGACCTAGAACCTTTGGCAACCCAACCCTGGGAAGGGTCATGCATGTTAGGGTAAAGGATAGTTCCTTCGATAATGATGTTAGTGAAGGACATGTAGAGACCCTATGGGCTTATGTGAATAGGGCATAGTATGCACCCATGGTACGTTAGTAATGTGAGAAATAGGTTGAAACCCTGACCGAGAGAGTAGGAAGGATGGCCTATGAAATAAGCATAAAGAGCTATGGATAACCTTGACTGAACATAAGTTAAACATAGGATTCATCCAGGTAATGGCATGTTTTTGAGGTTGATCCTTCATGAAGAGAGGACCTCTAATGATGAGGGTTAGAGAGAGAGTAGGACACCAAGCAAGAAGGTCGTAAACCTAGACCCTGAGATATGAGGAACAGTGGGGAGTCGAGGATGATGCGACCTAAGTGGATGACAGTGGTCGCCACATGCTTGATCCCTAGGGGTTGCTGATGTCCTGGTTGCCATGAGAAGAACCAAACCCTAGAGAGAGGATGAGTCTGTTGGTACCTCTATACCTATGGTATAGATGAGAAGAAGAGTTCCTTAGACCTGGAGAGGTATAGTAATAGGTTATGAGGCCTTGTACCTTGTTGATTGTCCTTGAGGAGGACTCAACTTTAAAGTGTTGATCAGGGGAAAAGATGACAGGAAGTGTATGTGATACTCATTACATGTTTGGTTCGTGGTTAAGATATAGATCATGTAGTTGGACACCTACAAGTGAACCTAGGGTTCCTAGGCATAAGAGGTGATGTGGTGTACCTAATGCTCATGATGAGAGTGGAGTTCCTGTAGAAGCGAGCATGGTACCTCTTATGTAGAGAGGAAAGTGAAACCCCTTAAGTTTAAGGTATGTTTGATGAACCCCTCCCAACTAGGTTGATGATAAAGGAAAGTATGATCTTGATCCAACATCAAGTAAAGAGGACAAGTATGACTTAGCATGGTTCAGTAGGTGATCTACTTGTGCCTTAATAGCCTTCTAGGGTTAAGTAGTCTCATGTGGATGTAAACCCTAGACCTGAGAGATTTTGTGACCTTGTTGTCAAGAGATAGTTTTCCTCCTATCCTGGGAGAGGGACCCCTTTGGTCGGGTGTATATTAGTTTTGTGGGTGTTGAGGAAACCTAAAGAGGTCTCATAGGATCTTGAGAAGCTAAGTGAAAAGTACATGGTATGAGAATGAACTTGCAGACCCATAGATATCCATCTCTAAGTGCATGTGGATGTGTTACCATGGAGGTAGCCGGTAAAAGGCCTGACCAAGGTACGCAGGTCACCATAATTGTTATGAAAGGATGGATGTCAGCCCATGTATACAAAGAGAGATGATGAAGGCTTGGGAAAGATTCTAAGTTGGAAATGTACTATAAATGGAGAATCCTAAGTCTATCCTAGGGTCAGGTAGGGATAAGACCGATGAAAGTAGGAGTTGCCTAATTCCCCAGTTGCACATGACCATAGGGTCGGGAGGTAAGAGCTATCATTGTCTGAGGGCCATGGGTTAGGAGATTGATCACCTTCATGAACTCATGGGACCCAAAAGGGCAGATGAGTAGGGCACTCTCTTGATGCATGAGGGAAGAGGGATGAACTCAAAAGTGTCGGCACCCTATAGACCTAGAGGAGATGACCAAGGATTGTGAGGTGACCCAAGTAGGTTCGAAACCAGTTTTCCATGGAGGTAACTTGGATATAAAGATGATTGTAATATAGAAGCATAAACAACACGTTTCAACTTAGATTTAAAGGTGTACATGCAAGGTGGGATGTACCATCTCTACTCTTGGAATAGGAAGAACTTTGTATTTGGACTGCAGCCAAATGCTTATTTCCTCTTGTTATGGGTGTGAGAGATAGGACAGTACGCATGCCATACACCAAGGATAAAAGATGATGTGAGTTGGAACGTTGCTATGAAGTATGAGGACAGAGAAGATAACATACTGACCGACCTAAATCGCGTGTCCTAAAATTGGAGGCGTATTTGAGGTAGTCGAGCCTTCGCATTTATAACCTGAATCCTTCTAGGCCCCCTCAACTTTGTTTACGGGGTCGAAGTAGTCATACGGGGTCGAACACAGGGACAAGGTGGGTTGCGTTGACGACTCTGAATCGACACTCTACACTCCGGTGGATATAAAGAGATAATGAAGTTCCCCGAAGGGAACAACCAGATGTCACAATTAAATCAAAGAAAACTATCTCCAACTGGAGTTACAAGAAAGATTAAGATTTTGTCATTTAGCAGTTTTTAGGAATTTTCATGCAACAGAAAATAGGAAGGTAAACTACAGTTTAAGGCGTAATGCAAGGGATAAGACTTTTAGAAAGACAAGCGGTAGCAGTAACACCCTGCACCCCTCCTCTCAGAGTGGGTGCCTCTAACCAAGCTTCAACACCCCTCTCGAGGTTGTTGGAATCAAGTTAGAGTGGAATGATACTAAAACAACTCCGTTCCGGGCACTCTCGTACTCCAGAATCGGACCGAACACTAGAGCCACAACCCAACTCTCGAAGTAGTTGCGACGGGAATGACGATTCGGTAGCTAAGCGAAACACGATCCAAAACATGCAAGCTAGAGTTCAGATATCCAACACAGTAGTTACCCAATCATAAGTCACTAAGCATTAAACAAAGAGCAATTTAGCATTTCTATTTCTATCAGCAATAAGTGTCTTAATACAATGCATAAGCTAAGAATTTAAATAACAGAATTAAAGATAGATGTCGCCTTCTTGATGTAGAAGGGCGACAAACTACTACTACTCCCAGCCCGATACCGTCCAGGGACCTATCCCGGTACAGCCGTGTCGGGCGGCACGACCTCTCGGACGGCACGCCTGACGTACGACTATATCGTTCGAAGACCCTGGCCGATACGCTCATGTCGGGCGGCACACCCTCTCGAGCGGCACGATTGACGGGGAGAGCGTATCGGTTTCGGTATCGTGTCGGCCAAGGATTCACATATACTACTGTCGGGCATTGCTGTCAGGCACTCGTGTCGCGTATCTACGTCAGCCGATATCGGCCCTCAGTGTCGTCCGGTACAGTCCTAGGTGAACCGATCCCCTCCCTCTCGGGATGAGGAAGAGCTCACCTAGTGTCGCCCGGTATGAGCACTGGGGCACGATACGGTTGCTCTCGCACTTCTCTCGCAGATCGCTCAAGTCCCCAACTGTCCGAACGGGGAACTGGCTAGCCGTCCCGACCTATCCAACCTCCGACGTCTCCGACCTGTCTTTTCGGCTTCCTGTAGCTGCTATTTATACCGGCAGTTGAAGGAGTTATGGTGCTGGAAACGCCACGTAGCCCCCTTATACGCCGGTCGATGGATGTGGACGGCCGATACAGGTATGCCTTCGGCGCGAGGTGCTGGCTATCGGTCACGTGGCTGGCGGCACGCCTGCCGGTGGGTGGCTGTGTCGATCGACGAGGTTGGTCGTCGATGCGGCTTTGGCTCCCTGTCGGGTAGAAGGTGTGTCGGTCGGTAAGTCCCTTTTGCAAGGCGCCCTTCTCCGCCGATCATTCTTGTGTCGCCTAGCCCCTGTCGGGCTGGGTTGTATCGGGCGTCAGGAAGGTCGAGACGGGCTTAGACTTATTGTGGGTCGGAATCGGCCTCATTGCACAAAAACGAGGAAAACCCTGTAAAAGATAGGAAAAATTGGAATAAGAGCGTTGCTTGGCCAATTATTGCAAAAATGCTAATAAAATAGAGGAAAATAGCAGAAAAGGGTAGTTTTGATAACAGAATAAAGGGCAAAAACGTCACAAAATTTGGTGTTATCAACTCCCCCAAACTTAGCTTTTTGATTGTCCTCAATCAATATTTAAACTAAACTTTGTGTTGCTTCTTCTTGCACAGCAAAACTTTAAGGCTAAAGGGTAGCACAAGATTTGCGATGTCTTGGAGGTAATGATGTCTTAAAGCGAGCAAAAGACCTTGCCCTACTTGCCTTATTATTTAAGTAAAATTTTTCTTCTCCACAGCTTCAGCGAGACTTTGGTGTATGATTCCGAAGTTAGCTTCCACACCAAACAGCTTTATTTTAAGGGCATAAAGTTGTGTATAGGGTAGGCTAAGGCTTTTTGGGTTTTTCTTCTTGTTTCCCATCAGTCCATCCAGGTAAGGGTCCGTTAACGGGCAAGTGGTCCCTGCAGTCGAAGCCAGTTGGCTTTAGAGCAGTGATTTCACATCCTACGTACCACTTCCCTGGATCTACCATGCCTAAAGACGGGTACTTTTGGAAAACAAGTGTGTATATATATTTTTTTTCTTTTCTCTTATTGGGAACAACTCTCATACTTTTATTCACACTCATAAGGCTTCTTTCTCTTTTTGGGATTTTTGCTGGGTAAGGGAAAACAAAAGAGATATCTGCTGTTTGGGCAGCTTTTTCCTTCTCCATACTCGTCTCTTAGCTGTTTGTGAGATTATTATTTTTCGAAAATTTTTAGATGGCAAGGCACAATCTTTTGTTTGTTTGAGACAACATTATCAGAAAGATATGACAGAACTTGTAACTCGTTGAAATATACAGAAAGTAAACTTTGCAAGAAGTCACAATAGGTTTTTATTATTATTACAACAACTTTGTACATATGCGTAGGGGCAGGAAATAAGCAAAATTTTCAAAATTTTCAAAAATTATGGTATAAACATATATATGTACACATGATATAGGAAAGAACAAAAGGATAAAGAACAAAAGAATAAGGAATTTAAGTCAGAGAGATCAGAGGATTTTTGTACCTCCCTCACTATATGTACACATGATATAGGAAAGAACAAAAGGATAAAGAACAAAAGAATAAGGAATTTAAGTCAGAGAGATCAGAGGATTTTTGTACCTCCCTCACTGGTACATGGTACCCCCCCCCAAACTTACTCCACACTCTGTCCCAGAGTTGTGAAGTAGATGAGGTAAGGAAATGTTAATCAGTGAGGGTTAGATGATCAGCGCGCCTGGGCTAGATAAGAGCTCCCACACATATTCTCCTCTTTTGCTGTGATAGTCGATGTGGAGGAGCTGATCAGGCGTTGCCTCGTTTGCCATCCATTCCAAGACGAAGACGCTGCAGTCGTTGGATAGTTGAATTTGTTGCGGGCTGCGGTGGCAGAACTGGAGTTCATGCCAGCCTCTTGCTTGCATTCTCAGGAATGGTTGTATCAGCGCTGCTATATCGATATAGTACTTTCGTACTAATCGTTCAAGAGATGTCAGCGCTGTCGATGTACAAGGCACTGGATGGTCTTTATTGTTGTCCGAGCTGTTGTAGAAAATCCCTGCTCGTTGTTGGGTGTACACCGTTAAGAGCGTCCAGTGGTTTTCGTGCAGGATTGGAAGGAGAAAGGTATCCGGGACTCTGCATTCCAATTCTGCTAGGAAGGCTTCCTTTGCCCCTTGTTCATCGGCTAAGCAAATGTCGTTGAACAGCATTGGATCTGCTATGTATGCGTGTTCAGACTTGTTTCACAATATCTGGATGTAGGCGACCGCCACAGACAACGCCAGACACCCTCCCTCTTTTACCATGTCCCTTAAGTCATCAATCAGGACTATGACATCGCCTGCTGAGTAAGCTATGTCTGCAGGGTTGGAGTCAGCCAACTTCATGTGGATTTTGTTGACCTGTTCTTGCATGAGGGTAGCGCATGAGAAACGGTCGAAGTTGTGGATTGACTCTTCCAGGTTCTGGGGCGAGGCATGTTCGTCGTGTCCGAAAACTTGCCGCAAGATGTTTATTTGTTTGCCTGCCCCACAGACGTTTGTCTCTACTTCTGCTTCTTTTTCAGGAGGGCTGCTGTGCTGAGATGACTCTTCTTCTTGTTCACTATCTAGCAGCTCTTCTGGTATCCCCGCGTCTCGGAAGTAGCGCTTATCCTTTATCAGCAGCAATGCATATTTGCTTCTGAGATTGTAGAAGTTAGAATCCTGGAGTTGCTTGAAGTATCCAAAGATATGTATCATCTCCATGGCTCTAAGGACTACGAATGCGCTATTTCCACTTCCCTCATATTCTTGGACTGGGAAGTCCTTTAGTGAGTAGAAATTCCAGACGCCGCTGTGGCGCTGGACTCCGTACTTGATGACCCGGTGGAGACGTAGCGGCAGCAGTCTTAGCTTTACGTCCTTTGGGAGTAAGAACGTACTTCCTGTGTGCGGGACCTCTTTGCTGCAGCAACAATGCAGTTGGACATGATGATTTCGGAGGTCGGCAATTCATAGGAACCAGTTGTTTCTGTGTTTGTAAGGGGCCAGCACCAGTTTTGGATTGTGCACTTCAATGTAATCCAACATACTTTTTACCTGCGTAGAATTGTACAACCCCATCATTAGTCTTCTTGCTAGGGCTGGGGTGGCAGCGTAAACTATATGTTGGTTCTTGTTGTCGGCGTTTTCTACAATGGCCCCTTGTAGCACTCTGAACAAACTCTTCCCTACGACGACCTTGGCGCGGAAGATGTTTCTCAGAGTTCCCCGCTGTACCGAGAAATAACCGTCGCTCCAGAGTACCTCTTCCTCGTCAGCTTGCGATCTTAGGACCATGTTGAGCAGTTTCTGGTCTCTGATCGTTAGATATCCTATGACTCTTCTGTCAATGTCAGCCATTTCGAAAGAAGGTATCTCTGTCGGTGTGGAGAAATCGGTGATGTCGGCCCTTGAACTCCTTCCTCTGGGGAGGTGTCTTTCGTTTGCGGTGCGGATGTCCCCCCCTTCTCCCTCAGATTCGTCAGAAGAGCCTTCGCCGACGCTGATATCTTCATTGTTATCCTCAGCTTCGTCAAAGGGGGCTGAGGGAGCGGCCTCATTCAGGTCAAAAGGGCTTTCTTGTCTGGAAGGAGCTTCATAGCCTTGCCCTTGTGAAGAAATTCCTCCGATTGTTGATGACGATCTGCCGGAGGAGGAGGTGGATGAGGACGATCCTGACGACGCTCTTGACAACGAGGATTGAGAGCCCGGACCGGGAGGCGACGGCGATCTTCTCGGCTGCCTTGGGCGTTGAAGGTCGTCCTCCCTGTTCAGCCTTCTCTCGATCTCGCTAAGGCGCTGCAAAACTTGTTGAAGCGTGGCATTCACTGCCTCTAGCCGGCCAGGTAGGCTGGCTAGAGTCAGCAGCTCTCATTCCTGCCTATCCAGCCTCTGTTCGAAAAACGAAAACTTGCGGGTTAGGGAAAGAAATGTAGTGGAATTATTTTCCGTTACCTCCCGCAAGAAATCGAGTTATTGTCCTAGCATCATTCCGAGCAAAGGAGGGTTTTCCGCTTGTCTTCCCCTTGACCTCGAAATGCTCCTCCCGCGCGAAGGTCTGCCTGACGAGGCAGAACCTACTTCTATTGTCTGCGCGGCTGATGCTTCTGGGCGAGGTGTCGGTGCTGCCCCGCCCTCTTGTTGTATTGGAGGAGACCGTATTGTGGGGGACGGATGCTGCCCCATATCGACACTGTCGACGATCTCCTCAACAACTGCAACAGGTGACTTTGGCGGTGGTGTCGGCGTCACCTGTGCTCTTTCGATCTCCAATTGTAGGATATCGGCGAATACCTCATCGCTGACATCCGGTTGTAATTCTTCAGTTGCCCTTAAGGGCGCAGTAGAAACTACAGGGACTGCAGCTGTCTCTCTCGCTGCAGTTCCAGTCCTTGTCTCGGCGACCTCCACGATTGCCGGTTCTTCTCTTGCCACCGCCGGCCTTGTTGTCGTGGTTGTCGTTCGTGGCTCCGAGGTAGTGGGCCGCTCGGCAGGAGCTGTTGAAAGTACGTCCTGCCGAGTACCCTGCGGGATGGGCCCCCTAGTGATCCCCCGCTCTTGGCTTCTTGGGGGTGGAGCGCAGCTTGCGCCTGCTGTCACAGCCTCGATCTCGGCTGTGGTGAAGACTAGCTTTTCTGCGTCGTAGGTGGCACAATGAGGAAGCGGAAGAAGGATCTTTGTCCGTGCGAACTTGTAGAAGTAACTCCGCCCCTCCTTCATTATTATACCCAACCTCATGAGGTACTTGAGGTCGATCAACTCATCCCCTCTCGTTCTTGAGAGGCTGCGTGGCTCACGCGGGTATCCTAATCCTACCGCGATTAGGTTCACGATGCCACCCATGCAATATTCCTTGGTGGCATCCTTTATTGGGTGCAGCCTGTTCAGCAAGAAGTGCCCCAGGTTGATAGTTCGGCCCTCCATCATGTGCCACATGACGTGGAGTTCCTCGGAGTAAATGTTGTTGGACTCGTTCTTGCTGAAGAGGAGGCACGCCACCAGCTTGTGTATTATCCTCCAGAAGCACGAGTGCATTGCCGCCACCTTGCTCCTGGGTTTAAAAGATGACTCCCCGGTTAGCTTTTCCCAGATATCTACGGGGTTGAATCCGTCTTCTTCGGTGATCCTTGCACCGTTATCTAGTCTCCTTCTCTCCTCTTCGCTGGAGGAGAAAATCTGGTTGAGCAGCCTTTCCGAAATGACGTGCTCTGCATTGTAAAGTCGCCCCTGGAGTCTGTCTGCTCCGCCGTACTGTCTGGCTTTAGCAGGTGTATTCTTTACTCGGTGAAGGGACGCCATGAATTCTCTTGTGAGCTCGGTGTAGGAGGTGGATAGGCTGAAGCAGATTTGCCTCAGACCGGCTACAACAAGTACGTCCTCCAGTCTCCCGAAGATGCCCAACTGCATGAAGGATGACTGGTAGCCGAACCTGCTAGGCCTGTAGAGTTTGGCTCCTAGCTCAGCATATCGGCGTCTGTGCTCTTCATCTCTTGGCACGAACCTTCCTGGCGTGTACTCCAGGGGTTCTGTTATCGGAGCTGGTGCTGCAGCTGGAGTGGCCGCTTCTTCTGTCCTCACCCTCTTCCCAGATGTTGAGGGTCCAGCTGCTTCAGGGTTCGAGCGCTTCTGCCCGACTGTTGCCACCTCTGCCTCTGGTTCGGTGGCGACTCTCCTGCCTTTCTCACCAACGAGTCTAACGGTTATCTTTGTGTGTGCCATCCCTATCATTAATCAAATAAATGCTATTTTGTTATCAACAGAAAAATTAATAATGGGGAAGGTACCCCGGCACGACTGTATCGGGCCTTGAGACAAGATCAGGTAAAGCCTGCCCGATACAACCGTGTCGGGCGATACGACTAAAAGGAACTGAGTGCCCGGTAGGGTCTTGAAAGAGCGCTGCCCGGTACAAGAATAAACGGACCATACGGTCACTGCCCGACACAGATGTATCGGGCAGATGCGAGAGAAGCGTATCGCGCGATAACAGTGTCGGGCGACAAGAAAAATCAACGTAAAATCCTCGCCCGATACATCGTACGCGATAAAGGTCCGTATCGGGTATGCTCGGGCGATAGGGCTGTCGCGCGATACCTTTGTTTTCCTTAAAATGCTGCGCGTCACGGGATTGAAAGAGGTCTCTCCGCGACACGGGAGCGGAGGGCAAGAAAAGTACTACGCGATACGGTAGCTGATAAAGGTAAAATCCGGGAGCGTGACACGGTAAAGTTTTCGCCGTATATATAGCGGCCGGATGTCGTGGTAAAACCATTCTCTCCCGATACGGGCGCAATCTGTAAGTCGGTTGGTGTGCCGCCCGATTCGGCCTGTAAAGTTGCTAGACCAGACTTCGCCCGACCGATACAAGATTTTTTGGGACAAGACTCCGAAGAAAAACCCACTTAGAGCAAGAGGCGACAGGCGGGTAAAACATCATTGGCCTAAGGCTAAACCCGGCCTCAGATGGTATTACCCATCCTGGCAAAACTAAAGCGGTGGCCCTTAAAACAAAAAGAGTCAGCACACGTGCGCATGCTCTGACTCGGGCCTTATTACAGTCTGTAATGTTTGTAATGTCTTCCTTGCAAGAAAGTAAATAACATCCTATTCTAGGAAAATAAAAGCACGGGCTGCCTCCCGAGGAGCGTTGCATTTCCTGTCTACAGCTAGACATCTTTTAGCTTCTTCATCTTGATCTATCTTTTAGCTGGTTCGGTGTTAGACGAGATCTTCCCTACAGGATTCTTCATAATTTCGGCGAGCTGCGCTAGCTGCTGGTCGATTTGGCGCTGATGTGTCTGCATATCTGCCAACTGGACCTGCAACGAGCTCAAAACCCCCGAGTTGGACAGCGCACTTTGCGCTAACTGGTGATTAACGGTGTCCTGTTTCTTGACAAAATCGAACAACTGGCCGATCACTTCGGATTGGTTCACCCCTTTCTACTGTTCACGGGGCGGGCCTTGGTACTTTCCTGGTGCTTGGAAATTACCTTTTGCTGGCTGGAACTGGCTGTTCTTGGTGTATTGGCCTGATCCCCCTCTCTTTTCAAAAGGTTGCACGGGCCTGGCCAGGGTGTTTAGCTGATGCGAGTTCTCGGCCGCATCTTTGTTGCCGTAACTAAATCCAGGGTGGTCTGGTCTTTTGAAGCCCATGTAGGATACATTCTCGATCCTTTCTTCTTCTGAGTCGGAGTCGCTGTCGGTGCCAGGTTTGGTGTAGATGCAGTTGTCTACCCCATGTCCTCCTTCACCGCAGGTAACACATTTCATGACTTTCTCAACTTGCTTCTTCCCCTTTCTTCCATGATCCTTCAGTTGTTTCACATCTGTTGCTATCCTTTGAATCTGAGAAGTTATGTTTTCCAGAGCCTTGGACTCAAGAGAGATTCCTTCCCCTGCCTTCTTCGCCTGCCCTCTATCAGATCTATCATAGTCAACATCGGCCTTCAACTCAGCCATGTTCCTAATGATCTTTTCAGACTTGCTTGGCTTCTTCCCTAAGAAGTCACTTCCTGCTGCCGCATTCAGCGATACCCTTTCATCGGGAGTTAGCCCATTGTATAAGGTGGAGACCAGGAAATCATTCTTGAAATTGTGGTGAGGGCAGTCCCTCTGATATTCTAGATATCGTTCCCAGGCGTCGTGGAGGTTTTCATTTGGCTGTTGCGTGAAAGATTTGATTTTTAACTTGTTTCTCATCGTCTTCTCCGTGGGGTAGAACTTGTTTACAAATGCGTCAGCCAGTTCTCCCCATCCATTCAACGCTTGGTGGGGTAGCCCAAGGTACCATGATAGAGCCTTATCCTCCAAAGAGAAGATGAAACCCTTGCAGTAAATGACCTCTTGGGGAACCCCTCGCATCTTTATGGTGTCGCAGATATTTTTGAAAGCATCAAGGTGATGGTAAGGGTTGTCGCTCTTAGAACTCCCCCTGAAGCTTTTATTTTGAATCATGGAGATCACAGATGGCTTGAGCTCAAAGTTTGTAGCATTGAACCTTGGGATGATAACGGGGCAGCTCGATCTATTGGCCTTGGTAGAAGCCAATTCTCTCAGAGTTTTCTCTTCTTCCTCCGAGTCGTCACTGTTGCTGGCGTCTCGGCGTCGCTCCCAGTTATTATGATTCCTCATGTGTCTCCGACGACGTCTATGCTGATGATGCTCTTCCTCATGCCCTGGTGATTCTAGATCTTCTTGCCGCTCATGATCACTATACCGGTCGTTGTCTTCCGGTGGAGGCGAAGCTGGCCTCCCTCCTGGGCCTTCGTTTCCTGAAGATGGCTCTATGCGAGGAGGCATGGTTGACAGTCTTGGTGTTCAGTAGATCAGAGTACCTGAAATCCGCATAAAAATCATGTTTAGAAAATTATAATTGGGGTAAAGAATCATGCTTAAAGTAAAAGAAAAAAGAAAAAGAAGTGTTGTCAAGCCTATTTCTAAGCTTGAGGCACGGGAGTGTAGTTAGTGGATTCAGATTCGTCAACAGTGCCAATTGCCTTGTCCCCGGCAACGGCGCCAGAAAGTTGACCGGCCTAAATCGTGCGTCCAAAAATTGGAGGCGTATTTGAGGTAGTCGAGCCTTCGCATTTATAACCCGAATCCTTCTAGGCCCCCGCAACTTTGTTTACGGGGTCGAAGTAGTCATACGGGGTCGAACACAGGGACAAGGTGGGTTGCGTTGACGACTCTGAATCGACACTCTACACTCCGGTGGATATAAAGAGATAATGAAGTTCCCCGAAGGGAACAACCAGATGTCACTATTAAATCAAAGAAAACTATCTCCAACTGGAGTTACAAGAAAGATTAAGATTTTGTCATTTAGCAGTTTTTAGGAATTTTCATGCAACAGAAAATAGGAAGGTAAACTGCAGTTTAAGGCGTAATGCAAGGGATAAGACTTTTAGAAAGACAAGCGGTAGCAGTAACACCCTGCACCCCTCCTCTCAGAGTGGGTGCCTCTAACCAAGCTTCAACACCCCTCTCGAGGTTGTTGGAATCAAGTTAGAGTGGAATGATACTAAAACAACTCCGTTCCGGGCACTCTCGTACTCCAGAATCGGACCGAACACTAGAGCCACAACCCAACTCTCGAAGTAGTTGCGACGGGAAAGACGATTCGGTAGCTAAGCGAAACGCGATCCAAAACATGCAAGCTAGAGTTCAGATATCCAACACAATAGTTACCCAATCATAAGGCACTAAGCATTAAACAAAGAGCAATTTAGCATTTCTATTTCTATCAGCAATAAGGGTCTTAATACAATTCATAAGCTAAGAATTTAAATAACAGAATTAAAGATAGATGTCGCCTTCTTGATGTAGAAGGGCGACAGACTACTACTACTCTCATCCCGATACCGTCCAAGGACCTATCCCGGTACAGCCGTGTCGGGCGACACGACCTCTCAGACGGCACGCCTGACGGACGACTATATCATTCGAAGACCCTGGACGATACGCTCATGTCGGGCGGCACACCCTCTCGAGCGGCACGACTGACGGGGAGAGCGTATCGGTTTCGGTATCGTGTCGGCCAAGGATTCACATATACTACTGTCGGGCATTGCTGTCAGGCACTCGTGTTGCGTATCTACGTCGGCCGATATCGGCCCTCAGTGTCGTCCGGTACAGTCCTAGGTGAACCGATCCCCTCCCTCTCGGGATGAGGAAGAGCTCACCTAGTGTCGCCCGGTATGAGCACTGGGGCACGATACGGTTGCTCTCGCACTTCTCTCGCAGATTGCTCAAGTCCCCAACTGTCCGAACGGGGAACTGGCTCGCCGTCCCGACCTATCCAACCTCCGACGTCTCCGACCTGTCTTTTCGGCTTCCTGTAGCTGCAATTTATACCGGCGGTTGAAGGAGTTATAGTGCTGGAAACGCCACGTAGCCCCCTTATACGTCGGTCGATGGATGTGGACGGCCGATACAGGTATGCCTTCGGCGCGAGGCGCTGGCTATCGGTCACGTGGCTGGCGGCACGCCTGCCGGTGGGTGGCTGTGTCGCTCGACGAGGTTGGTCGTCGATGCGGCTTTGGCTCCCTGTCGGGTAGAAGGTGTGTCGGCCGGTGCGTCCCTTTCGCAAGGCGCCCTTCTCCGCCGATCATTCTTGTGTCGCCCAGCCCCTGTCGGGCTGGGTTGTATCGGGCGTCAGGAAGGTCGAGACGGGCTTAGACTTATTGTGGGTCAGAATTGGCCTCATTGCACAAAAATGAGGAAAACCTTGTAAAAGATAGGAAAAATTGGAATAAGAGCGTTGCTTGGCCAATTATTGCGAAAATGCTAATAAAATAGAGGAAAATAGCAGAAAAGGGTAGTTTTGATAACAGAATAAAGGGCAAAAACGTCACAAAATTTGGTGTTATCACATACCCTGGTGAAGTGAATGATACACGGATTGTTTGCAAACGCTAAAGAAAAATAAGGTAGTCAACTTATATGGATGTTTTTACCATGAGCTATGAGTTATTCCAGGTTGAGTTCGAAAACTAGAAGAATGAGCTCAAAGTGTTCTCGATGAAGATAGACATAGAGTTTGAGGTGATATGATAAGTAAAATACATGGAAGTGTATGTCTTCAACGTTACCTAATACCTAAGGATGTGAAGTGGTAATGGATGTTCTGGTTGAGATACATCTGACTTGTTTTACTATAAGTTAGAAGAAGTTGTTTGGCTAACCCTAAGTTTGAAAAGGAAAGGTGGTTGGATAACACTCAGATGTAACTAGATACGTTGAAAAGTTAAGGGTTGTTTAGTTATCCAGTCTAGTCCTTGATGCAATGAAAGGATGGTGGTAGAACCTCAGATGCACTTCTTTGGAAAAGAAGGTGATGAAACCCTGACTAGAGTGGTTTAGGGTTTCAGAGGAATCGATCTTGACGAATCATGACATACAGGAAATCATGATTGAAGATCACCATACACCGTGGTAAATGGCAATAGCACTTTGGATGCTTAAGATGAAGTTGCAGGTGGTATATGGCCATGCAAGCCAGGAGGTAAAGGATGAACCCTAGTAGCCCAGTGTATCGATATAGAGGACAAAAGAGTCCCTGAGAGGGAATGGGAGTTCATCACTATGGATGTTGTGATAGGTCTCCCCTAGACTAAGGAAGGTCGAGATGCAATATGGGTTATGGTAGATCGCGTTACCTAGATGACATGAGAAAGAAAGAGTTCTGTCAAGGGACAGATCTGGTTGAACTACCCATGAGAGAGATGGTTCAACTAAACCATGAAGTGAGTCCAAAGGTTCTTGAGTTTGACCTAAAGGTTCCCTTCCAAAAGGTGGAAGTAGGTCCATGAAGAACTTGATGTTGGTACAGTTTATCACCCCTAATTAATGGTTAGTATGATCCAGACTAAAAGGGTCTGATGAGAACATATGTGCTAATTTAGGTGATAGCCAGAGACATTTCTTGTCCTATGAAAGATGTGAAGATAACCACCATAGCCAGTATTGGGATTTAAATAAGCTCTGTAAGAGAGGTTGTGTCGGTCACCACTTCAATAAGGTGATGTTGGTGAAAGGACCACGTGATGGTTAGAAAAAGGCCACAGTGCATGTAGAAGATGTCACTTTGATTGTGCAAGGGCTGAAAGGAGCCTAGAGACGATGGGAGTCGTGAGCAGATGCAAAGTAGACTGACATACAAGGTACTGTGGGAGAATATGTGAAAATCCGGCCCCTCTAAGTTATAGCTAAGAGAGTCGAGTCCCCGATGCATGAGTTCTTGTGATATGGTTTGGTGGAGAACGTTAAGATTGACCTTACCCCTCAGGATAAAGTAATGTGGGATGTGTTCCATGTGTTTAATTTAGAGCACTATGTGAGGTGCCCCGACCATGTGCTGAGTAATGAACCTAGTGAGCCCCAAGGGAGGCTGAAATGGCCTGAGTCACCTGTGCAGTTTATAGATGCCAGGATGAAAGAACTCAGAGAAAATAATATGTAATGATAAAGGTCCTTTGGAAACGCCATGAGTACGATAAAGCCACATAGAGGCCAATGATGGACATGGAAAAGTCTTATCTTGAATTGTTTGTTTGCTTGATAGAATTTTGAGGACAAAATTCCTATAAGAGGGGAAGATGTTACAACCCCAAATTATGGGTTCATTTGCTGAGAAATGTAATTTCTCATATTAAAGATATTTGAACAAATAATGATATAATTTGCTTCAAATAAATGGATTTCGTTTACAATAGCTTTAATAATTGTTCTTGGTTAATTGTCGAACCTTTGATCCGGAAGTTATGGGTGCGGCTTCGACCTCTCAGTCTCCCTTAATTGGGGGTTATCAGGAGGTGGGGTCGTAACAGCATCCTCTAGCCTCCCGCTTTGTTTTCGTGGCCTTGGTTTGCCCCGTGCTAACCCTAGTCTATGTACCCTATAGAGCTTAGTGGAGTCACCGCCGGTGCTAGTCGTGGCATCACCTCTAGGTTCCTCCTACCTCGGGAACAATGCCCTGACCTTTGTTTGACCACGATGAACGCTTCTCGACCCTCAGTAGACAGTTTTCACCATGATCTCTGTAGTTTCCAATACCTGACCTTGTCCCCTATTTCTCACTGTATCGCTCTGTCCTTTGGTCATGGTGGTCCTCTCTCGATGATAGCGGCCTTTTCGGCTTTTTTAGACTTCCTCGAATGCCCTCTGGTGGTTCTGACTTTGTACTTCTTGGTGCTTCTTTGGCTGGCAGTTTGGCAGTGGAGCTTGTCCATGGGCAGAGCAACTCCTCGATTCTAATACTCTCCATAGTCCACCTTCTTGGCCCTTGGCTCTGCCGAAGCTTTGCATCTCACAGGAAATCTTGCCCCCACAACAACGATCCTCCCATTCTGCGTTTCACTTTGGATCTTACCAGTAGATGGCTTGCTCACGCCATGGCTCATGCTGTGTAAGCGGGGAGCAATCCAAGTCCTAAAATGACCGAGATGTCCCTATGTCACGCCGTAGCCAGTAAGTGCCACCAAGGGCATATACGTCTTTAACTGTATGATCTCATCCTTTGACCGCATATCTGCAACCAGTGGTTCACTGTGTTGGATGAAGAGGCCTACTTGGATTTTCTTTGATTTTTGATTGGCTACTTCCTTATAAATTCACATTAAATCGCATGTTATTCAGAAAATTTTGAGAAAATATGTTTTGGAAAGGATTTTCGATGAGGAACTCGATTTTATGATTTTTATCGATTGATTTTTCTATTTTCACATCTCAATATTTATATGAGCAAATTAGGGTTTAATGATGTATGATGAAGTATAATCATGTTAATTTCAGGTGATTAAGAGGATCCAATCAGTCAAACAAGGTTTGACTTATGTGTTTTAGCTCTAGGTAAGAGGTAACCTTTGATTTATTGAATGTTTATCATTTATGTTAAGCACCTTATATTAAAGTCATGATAAATGCATGTTTTCCTTCAAGTATATGATTATTGAATGCTTGTTTTCTATAATCTAAGTCTAAGTATATAAACCAAATTTATGTTATGAATTATGGTTAAGGAACATGAAACCAAGATTAAGAGGGAAGAGATTCCCATCCATGCTTAAGAGGGAGAAATCCCATTATGTTTCATGGGGAGAAATCCCAACTATGTTCAAGAGGGAGAAATCCCATTAAGATCAAGTCTAAGTCATTTAGAAGATAATTAAGTCTAAGAAAGGTCATGGTTAATGGAAATTGATTTAGATTTATATGCACCTTGTTATGGGCTTTCCGAGCATTATGGGCTTTCTGAGCAATTATGGGATTTCCGAGCATTATGGGATCCTTATGGGGCATTAAGAGAGTAGCATATACTTCTAGTAAAGTTCCTTATGTAAAAGATGTCATGAAATGATTAATGTTAAATGTATGTCCATGTTTATGTCAAGTCACCTTTATATTTTATTTTTATGCTTTATAACATGCCAATGTCGCTTACTTACCATGTTTGTTTTTCCTTTGCATGGCTGGGGATGAGATGTCTAAAGATGTTGGAGCTAAAGTGAAGGAGACATCTTGAGGAGATTCCAAGGATCCAAGACCTTAGAAGTTGTTTCCTGGTGGGATGTCCATCTATGGAGATCCTATCTTTCATATGTTATCTAGAATATTTGTAGCTTTAGAACCATGATGTATTTTTCTTTCCAAGAACTTATGTATGAATCTATGCTTCTATGAATATCAAGTGTTGTTTATTTCTTGATATGAGATCATGCATGTGACAATCCCTCCCTTAAATGGCAAGTACCCCACATTATGGATAATGTTGGGGATTAGGATGTGCTTCCGCTGGTTACGTATGAAACCCTAGGGAGGGGTGTTACATTAATGGTATCAAATAAAGAAATAGATGGCCACTAAGGCAACAACAAGGATTCATGAAAGTCACCCTAGGATGAAGAAATAGAAGTATAGAACATGATTATGTATTCTAGTATGTCTAGAGAACCCTAAAGATGACTAGAACCCTCACCTCATTAGAGAAGTACAGGTTAGCATGCTTATGTAGTTGAAACCAAACCCTAGATGATGACATGCTTCTACTTGTCTCAATGGTAAGGGCCACCCAATTGAGATTTGAGGAAAATGTCATTTAATGTGACTTTTTATGTGCCTTGCCTTCTTAATTGTGTATGTGGTATGGGATACATGTGCAAATAAGTTCGTGAGATGTAGCATAAAAAGATCCAACATTTCTAAATATGTGCTTGATCACCACATATAAAGAGATGAAGGATATATGACCTAAGGTTAGACAAGTATGAAGATGTAGTCATGGTAAGTGAGAGATAGATTTCCTAAATGTAATGAGTTAGGTGTAATGTTAAGGCGAAGTATGATACTTTGGAAGGGTAGTTCAGTAATTTATGTTGAATCATAATGCTTTGTTTTCATATGCCTCTTCTATATTGAAAATTGGTATGGAAACTTTTCAAGTTTATGTGAAACCCTTAAGGTGGGTAGAAACTTTAGGAAATTTTGAGGACGAATTTTATTCAAGGTGGGTAGAATTGTAACATCCCATTCTTTCTATTGAAAAAAATTTCCAAAATATTTTATTCTCTGTACGCTCTTTTTCTAATAAGATAATTGTTGAGGACTTAAATGCAAATTTCCCATGTTAGTTTAAAAAACTTCATTTTATTATGTCCAATTGCTCTATTGTCCTTGTTTTATTTAAATAAAATGTTTTGATATATTTATATATATATATATATATGCTCTTTTGTTTAAGAAAATGAGAATAAATGCTTTTATGTAAACATTTCTCTCTCATATGGTAATTGGTGATTTACATGTTTAATTGCTTGCTTAATGGCCTCCATCTTGTAAATTGAAAAGAAATAATATTTAGTGCACATTTTGATATCTTAAAATTTTATTTGATAAATTAATGTCTTTATTTACATTCATCGTGGTCATTTAAGTGCACATAATGGTTTTTGCTATTTTAGGCCTAAACCGTGTACAAGCAGTAAAACTAATTATATAGGGACGTTCTAGACCCCCTAATGCATCTATGGTCAAAATTTGGGCTCATTTGACCCATGTTTGGACCCTCTAAGCAATTAAAGGAGGCTTTTAATAAAGTGTAACCATTCAATTGAATGATATGTTATTTATTTGATCAATTTAAGCTATGGTTTGACGTCATGCGTTACTTCATTTCCTTTTCCTAGCACGCATGACAGTAGCTGTTGGATCATGATCCAATGGTGCCCGTATTCTCTCCTTCCTCCACTAATCCCATGAAACGGCAGTGACTCTACCTGTACTGCCTCCTTGACTTCAAACCCGATCATTTCTTGACGGTTTCACGTTGTTTCTTCACCATCGAGCTCGGTTCAACACCCCAAATCCAACGATCCCCATCTCGCGCCCCCTCACTCATTGTAGGCAAAACACCTAATCTTGGGAATCACCTCCCCTCTGCCATTGATGCACAGCTGCCACCTAAGAGTTTCTTCTTTCCTTTTTATGTGCCTAGTAGCACAACCGGACCCCTAGAATCAATCCCCCTCGTTCAATTTCACCTACTACGCCCTCACGAGCCCCGACCTGCTCGACCTCATTCCCCGACTACCTTGACCTGGTGCACATCGCTCTGGTCACCTTGGTTCAATCACAACCCAGATGAGCATCCTCTAGCCTCCTTCTTTGTTTTCGTTACCTTGGTTTGCCCCATGCTAGCCCCAGTCGATGTACCCTATAGAGCTTAGTGGAGGTCACCGCCGGCGCTAGTCCTGGAGGAACCTCAGGGCTCCTCCTACCTAGGGAACAATGCCATGACCTTTGTTTGACCACAGCGAATGCTCCTCGACCCTCAGCATAAGGTTTTCACCATGATCTCTGTGGTTTCCAATACCCATCCTCCTCCCCTATTTCTTGCCATCACGCTCTGTCCTTTGGCCATGATGGTCCTCTCCCGATGATAGCAGCCTTTTCTGGTTTTTCAGACTTCCTCGATCGCCCTCTGGTGGTTCCTACTTCATACTTCTTGGTGCTTCTTCGCCTGGCGGTTTGGCAGTGTCACTTGGCCATGGTTAGAGAAACTCCTCGAGTCTAGTACTCTCCATGGTCCACCTTCTTGGCCCTTGGCTCCGCCGAAGCTTTACATCTCACGGGAAATCTCGCCCCCGCAAAAACGATCCTCCCATTCTGCGTTCCACTTTGGATCTTAACAGCAGAAGGCTTGCTCACGCCATGGCTCACACTGTGTAAGCGAGGAGCAATCCAAGTCCTAAAATGATCGAGATGTCCCTGTGTCACGCCATAGCCAGTAAGTGCCACCAAGGGCATATACGTCTTTAACTACATGATCTCATCCTTTGACCGTGGATCTGCAACCAGTGGTTCACTTTGTTGGATGACGAGGGCTACTTGACTTTTATTTGAGTTTTGATTGGATACTTCCTTATAAATTTGTATTAAATCGCCTATTAATTAGAAAAATCTGAGAAAATATGTTTTGGAAAGGATTTTTGATGAGGAACTCATTTTTATGATTTTTATCGATTGATTTTTCTGTTTTCACATCTCAATATTTATATGAGAAAATTAGGGTTTAATGATGTGTGATGAAGGATAATCATGTTAATTTTAGGTGATTAAGAGGATCCAATCAGTCAAGCAAGGTTTGACTTAGGTGTTTTAGCTCAAGGTAAGTGGGCCATGCCCTTGGCATAAGATAACCTTTGATTTATTGAATGTTTATGATTTATGTTAAGCACCTTATATTAAAGTCATGATAAATGCATGTTTTCCTTCAAGTATATGATTATTGAATGCTTGTTTGCTATCATCTAAGTCTAAGTATAGAAACCACATTTATGTTATAAATTATGGTTAAGGAACATGAAACCAAGATTAAGAGGGAAGAGATTCCCATCCATTCTTAAGAGGGAGAAATCCCATTATGTTTCATGGGGAGAAATCCCAACTATGTTCAAGAGGGAGAAATCCCATTAAGATCAAGTCTAAGTCATTTAGAAGATAAAAAGTCTAACAAAGATCATGGTTAATGGAAATTGATTTAGATTTATATGCACCTTATTATGGGCTTTCCGAGCATTATGGGCTTTTCGAGCAATTATGGGCTTTCCGAGCATTATGGGCTCCTTATGGGGCATTAAGAGAGGAGCATATACTTATAGTCAAGTTCCTTATGTGAAAGATGTCAAGAAATGATTAATGTTAAATGTATGTCCATGTTTATGTCAAGTCACCTTTATAGTTTATTTTTATGCTTTATAACATGCCAATGCCGCTTACATACCATGTTTGTTTTTCCTTTGCATGGATGGGGACGAGATGTCCGCATACGTTGGAGCTAAAGTGAAGGAGACATCTTGAGGAGATTCCAAGGATCCAAGACCTTAGAAGTTGTTTCCTAGTGGGACGTCCATCAATGGAGATCCTATCTTTCATATGTTATCTATAATATGTGTAGCTTTAGAACCATGATGTAGTTTTCTTTCCAAGAACTTATGTATGAATCTATGCTTCTATGAATGCCAAGTATTGTTTATTTCTTGATATGAGATCATGCATGTGACAATCCCTCCCTGAAATGCCAAGTACCCCACATTATGGATAATGTTGGGGATTAGGTTGTGCTTCCACTGGTTACGTATGAAACCCTAGGGAGGGGTGTTACACACCCATTCCATCCACCCATTTCTCAAAACAATAGGACACCCATGATTATCTCCTCATTATTGTATATCAGGAGATCTGCTTCCATGTAGATGGTAGTTAGGATATGAGCAACGTAGATACGAGATCACAAGATGCACCAAGCTTGAACTGGAGGAATTTATTATATCAACTGCTTTATTTGATGGTGTTCGTTGATCTTGGGGTGGATATCTCTTATGGACGATCATTGTCACCTTTAGGGTAGTTACCATTCCGTGGTCAGTGAGGGTCGGCATGTGCATGTCAGGTGGGAATCATACAGTGATGTCGTTTATGCTAGTATGTTCTTTAGTTGACCCTCGCAATTCTATTCTACAATTTTTTGCTCGAGGATGAGCAAAGATCTAGCTTAGGGGACTTTGATGCGAGGATTTTGAGTCGCTTTTATAGTCTAGTTTCATATGTGTTTTATGTGATTATTGGTCATTTTCATGGTTAATATTGCATGATTCAGTTCCTTCAGCCTATAATCTCATTATGCATCAGATTTACCTTGTTTTATCTCATTTAGTATGAATGATCATATTTATCAAAGTTATCCAAGTTGATTCGAGTTTATCTTTGCTTTTCAGGAAAAACAGATATATACAACTGTCTATATCATCAACGGTTGTCGATAGTATCGAAAGGGCCACAGAGAGGTAGGTGCAAAAGTGCAGAATGAGTCGATACCATCGACTCAGAAGTCAATGGTAGAGAGATAGCTTCAGCGAGTCAGATTTCTACAAGTCGATACTATCGACCAAATAGTCGATACTATCGACTCTGTCTCAACAGAATCAACTTAAGCATCGGATTCCATAGAAAAGTGATGTCGAAGGTGTCGATACCATCGACCCAGAAGTTGATGGTATCAACATCATGTCAGAGAAAACCCAGAAAAGTAGAGGACCGCCGGTAACCAGGTGGTTCGATACCATCGACCAGCATCGATGGTATCGATGCCGTCAGATCAAGTTAATCTACAGCTCGAGTCTAATCATACGGTGGTGATATTTTGGCGACCAAAAAGCAGTGCTTATACCTAAAAATGGCGGCTCTAAGGATCTATCATGTCATTAGCCATTGTACAAGTCTCAAGGAGAGGGGAGGAGGAAGAACGGAGCCAGAGCTACGCACTGATTGTTCTAGAGGCCGTAGAAGGAGTTTTCCACCACCGAAAGGTTGTAGAACTCTCATCCCATGCTGAGGAATGCGCATATCTTCTCCGTTCAGGGGTTACTTCACATCTTTCCACATTTTCTCCATGTTTCCTCTTTCCTTCATCATGTTTTCTACTGAGATGATCATTCGGGGATAATCCCCTTTACCTTTAGGACCGAGAGTAGCCCGGGTGATCGTTGTACGACAATTTCAACATAGTTTATCATAATTTGTCTCTAAAATTTGTGGTATGCTATCGTTTTCTCTTTTATATCATTGTGTTTGATCACCATAGTGATAATCCAATACCATTAGTTGGTTTTGGCAAAGAATTAAAGGTTCAAAAGAAATGATAGTCACATTAATCAATAAATTCCTTGGAAAAGGTGAAGTACGATTAAGGGTGGGAACCTTTAGACCTAAATTTCATGCACCTTATCTAAGACATATGTTACTACTAACATGGAACCAACTTAGGTTAAGGTAGTGAATTGTATCGTAGAAGTGAGCAATTCTAATTCCAGGCCACTACCCGACTTAGGAGACATTTCATGATAATTGTGTAAAACTGAGTGCAACGAGAACCCACGATGAAACTGCAATCCTAAAGATTCCATTGGAATTGATTAAACCAATCATTTAATCGATCGTTCTATTTTCTTTTGTTTTATTTTACTTTTTCAAAACAATTCTCAAACTTTCAAAACCAGTTTAGCTGATCGTGAGTAGTTAGTAGTAATCTATCAAGAATTCCATTTCCCTGAGTTCGACTCGGGTCTCACAAGGCCTATATTATATTGACACGTGCACTTGCGTTATACGCACGGTAAAATCGTGTCAGAAACCTACTCCATATTGTTAAAGTTCCCTCCTTTTTCCTCTCTTCCATCTAATGGAAGCAAGATCTTACTTGGAGCTTGGGATTTAGAGATTTTGGAGGGATGATCTAGGATCTATAGCCTTTTTAATTTCTACTTTAAGTGTTACTATGATAACATACAATGTTGTGGATATTTGAGTGCCTATTTTACCCTTATATGATCGTTTTGACAAAGTTTTATTTAGATAAATATGCTAGTTTGGCATGGTATAACTATGTAATTTCATCTTATTTACTTTTATTTGTAGAGAATACCACCAGAGGAAGATTTCAATCTTGGTGACCTCTAATAATACCACACTTAAGTGATCATCATGCCTAAAGCCAGTGACCAGTGAGAAACCTCCAACATCAGTGATTGTTGGCCTCAACATGGTAGTGATCATGAAACATATCATGCTTTGGTGACCAATGGAAATGGCAACATCAGCAACCACTGGCATCGTCTCTCTCAGCTACCGCTAAATGTGAGAGAGAACAACTGACCAATGAAGGCATTGAAATTAGTGATCGACAAACTTTCAATCTCAGCAACCGCTAGGAATTTACAATCCCGGTGATCGAAGGGTCCACTGCCTCAAAGGATGCACCTATAAATATCCAACCACCTCAAAGATGAAGGGGGTGGCCACGTGTAAGAAACAATAAAATGTTTCTACACCACACAACCACCCTCATCCCATCTTGTCATCGATCTCTGAAGACGAAAGTATGAAGGATATATCATTCCTTCACCGTCACCACACCCTACTCAAAAGAGGAGAGAATAAACATCTATGGTGATTGTTTGTAATCTTGTTAAGGGTATATAATGGGTGTGAGTATTACATGTTTATGGGATACCTTAGATGGGGAAAATAAATCCAAGTTCCCTTCAATACTCGATATTTTACTCTTTGATCTGCTTATTTTCTTGTTTTACTTCTTGCTTTATTTTACTTGTTTTTTGGAGTACCATTGTTCTCTAAGGAATGTAAAACTTTATCTTACCCTTTATTTGGTGAAACTAAGCCAAGATTATATGTTCTCAACACATACCACTCCTTATCCCTATGGAACGACCCCCATTTACTACATTGGACCATGTATAATAGTTGTGCAGGCATGAGTCTCAGGTTATGCATTTAAGAGTTCGACTACTCTAAATGTGCTCCTTTTTGGACATGTGATTTAGTTCGATCAAACTCATGATCCACATTGGTAGGTGAGTGATATAGATTTTTTTATCTACTTTTGTTTATTTGTGCATACAAATCCTTAGCCATGCACTACACTTGATTTTTATGTTGAAAGGTTGAAACTTTAAGGACTATTTTGCTGCAATGCGATGTGTTTATGGATTTACATGCCTTTTTTGATGTAGACCTACTCTCAAATTGGTTTAAGGACTACAATTTTATAATTTGTGCATTGGTGCCTTAAAATGTCCTAATATCAGTCTATAATCTTCTGATATGCTAAAAGATAATTCCTTATAATCTGTTCTAGATCAGTAGGATAGAAATATAAAATTTTGTGTCCTAAATAATCTTCTAAACCTACTCTATGATTTTAATTTGATGTATACATAATCATGTCATTGTAAAAATTTGGAATATATGTGAAAATTTTACTAAAATTGGCATTTTTATGGTGTTTGGGAACCATGTCATTGGAAATTGAAATATATTTTTTCTAATGGATAGGAAGTTAACCTAGGATGATTTTTATTGTTTTTATAGTTCTATTATTTTGCTAAAATTACATTTTTATTAGACTTATAATCTCAAAATAGCTCAACTATGCATACAAATAGTCATTTTATTTACAAATTTTTATTTGTTATACAACATCCACATACATTAGAATTTAAAGAACAATATGTTACTATAATATAAATTGAAATCTGGAATTTTAGGTGTTTGTGATATTTCTACAAGGTCGTGGCCTTTATATTTCCTTATATGGTGGAATTAGCCTCGGTTTGTTCCTTAAGGAGTAATCTAAGTTATATTTTTTGATGACTTATATCCCCTGGGGTGGTGTACATTCATTTACGTCTGAAATTAACCTAAAAGTAGATGACAAATAATTAGTATGCGAACATGAATGGTTTTTGGTAAACATCATATGAGTAATTAATAAAGTAAATAAGAAGTATATTGGGGGTATCTTAATCCAATAAGGGTTTTCATAAAATATGGATGCCTTTTTATGATAAGATAATCCTAGTAGAGTGATTTTCTAACAGAGATGTTAGAAACAGTAACCCATCCATCACCCTCTTTGCACAAGGAATGAGACCACACATCCTTTGTCAAATGGTGGTTGCTTCAACCACTACTATTTGAATAGTGGTTCGAGATGCCACTAGATCCGGGGGTGTGACATGGTCAGCTTATATGCATGCTAGGACTTAGGTAATTTTGGTTGATGAATCACATTATGTAGATAGGTAGGCCAAATAATGGGGCATTTTATTCTTTTCTTTCTAAACTGATAAGTGGTGTCTAAGGCTATTTAAGTTGGATCAGATAATGTCAATTTTCTAATTCAACTATGAGGACTCGAAACATCCACTTATTTTTCAAGTTTGTAGTAGGGAATTATTTGTCATTTTCTATTAGGTCCCTAGGATAATATATATATTGGTGATTATTAAAGAGGAATTACACTACAAAATTGGATGAAAGCTCTAATCGCATGAACTAATAATATACCATTGAAGGGGCATATTATGAACATAGGTGAGGCCATTTTCTATTTAATAATTGACCATTCATCATTATATATATTAAGGTATATGCTATGTTCATTAATTAACTAGGATGCATTATAAGGTTGAGTCTTCATGTACATTAGTTATATAAGGGTTTTGATATAATTGAGAAGTGATTGAAATTTTTTGAATTATGATTTTCAATTTACTTTTTTCTCAGATAGATATTTAGGGATCATACAACATCATTCATCCACACATGGTGTTAGTATGTGGATCTAGCTATCTTTCAAAGGTCACTATGTCCTTTGCCTTGCTAGAGCTTGCATTGATTATTCTAAAGTGCCTCATCCTTGATTCTCTGCGCCCACACACACACACACACAGATATATATATATATATATATGTGTGTGTGTGTGTGTGTGCGCGCGCGCGTATATGTGTGTGTGTGTGTGTGTCTATATATATATATATATATATATATATATACATATACATATATATACATATATACATACATCTATATATACATATGCATATATATATATATATATATATATATATATATATATATATATGCTTTCATTCAATACCCGGTGGCTAGCCTGGATTTTCGCTACCCGTCAGTCAAAAAAGTAACTATCTGGCCAGAAAAGTAACTATGTGGATAAAAAATCACTATGTTGATAAAAAAAATACACAATATATATATATATATATATATATATATATATATATATATATATATATATATATATATATTGAATATGTTGTTGTAAATATAAATATCTATGCATGAAAAGTAACAATTTACATGATAAAGTAACCTTCTACATGTCAAAAGTAAGAAAGTCCAAAAAAAATAACCAAAATAGGAGGCGGGTAGCTACCTACGCGGGTATTAAAAACATACCATGTCATATATATATACACACACATATATTCAAGAGCCCCATTGTCAACCAAATCCTTTATCATCCAACCCTTCTTGTAGTAGCCCGAGTCTCCACGTTGTTTAATATTTATCTAAAAGGGCATGATCCTAAGTTAAAACAGCAGTTACCCAGTGTGATGAGTGGCAGCCAATTTTCAAATTTTGATCCTTTAATAATTGCCTTGAAGAAAGTAAGAAGAAATAGTTAGTAGAGAAGATAAACATATTGGTTTTTAATAAGAAGGTTGTGAAGTCGAAACCTTGGCGTTGGGTTAACTAGAATCAATACTGTATAGAGGCTGGGGAAAGGAAGACGAAGAAGATACAAGATATTGTTCGGAACATGTTATATTTTAGCAATTTACTCGGTTCATCGTCTAAGGCACGCTGATACAGAAACCTACCCCACATTGAAAATCATCGCCTTAGATGTGGCAATGTAATGACATTTTGCGACCGCCTTTGCTGTTTAGCATCTCCTGATTCAAGGAATTCCACCGTAGATTAAGAAGGACCACATAGCTTCTATGGACAGTCATCATTTGGTTTCGTGATCATCATTTGCTAATTATTTCAATGTCAAGTTGTCAACAACTCCAAAGCGAAGGTCTATACACTGTATTTTGATTACAGACTATTTCAGCACCACGTAGGGTCCATTTAATTCTAACGTTACGGAACTATTGCTTTGTAGGCACTAACCCGGTTCAAGGTACTCTACCACATTGATATGTACGCGCAGCAAAAGCCGCCAGCTGCCACACCGTCCACACAGTGGATCCAAGTTTCTTGGTCGTCGGTGAAGGCAAATGTCTTCCGTAATCTTTATCACGGCTGCTGGCAACGCCACGTCGCGGCGCTTAGCGTCAAACAGCATCGTTCTGCACCGCCTATTACGGCTGGCTTATCTCCTCCCATTCTTTTGGATCAGTACTTATCATAACTAGTCGCTGGGTGCCAGTGCTTATAAGCTACAATTTCTTTCATTATGAGGTTACTTGACGTTTATTCTTAGTCCCTGACCGGGGCAAGCATGTCTACTGTTTAGGGTCCCGCAGGCTCCAAAAAACCCCACTGAATACGATGTATAGCGATAATGGCTGGCCCAGAAAAGCCGTGCCTTTACGCATTGGTAGAATTATTAACACGTCAAACGAAGCTAGCAATCCAAGCTACTCTTCAATAGTGTCGAACAACTATTTTACTGCTTTGATAAGATACTTATTAGGCTAACAAGTGGTACACGGCTTTTATCGACCCACTGTCATGTTGACCGCATGGATCCATGCATTTCACGAGACTCTTACAACGGAAAATTTTGCTATAAGACAGATCCTATAATGATTTGGTACGATGGTCACGCTCATTCTGGTCATGCGCAAGTTAAGCTCAAGCTGGAAGGTAATTTTGAGAATGAAGTTTTGTCTTTTTGATAGTGGTGTTGGCAGGATGATGACAGGCGGTGAGGTGGCAGTGACATTTCAGGATAATTTGGTAGTGGTGTGGAAGGACATTTATTGGGTGAGGTGGTTGGTGGAGGTTATGTAGTGGAAAATAAATTTGTTTTACGTATAATTTTTTAACCGTGATGAATTTTTTGACGAAATAAAAGTCATTAGATTTCTTATAAAAATACATTCCAACAACAGCAATGTTGATATATTTTTGAGAAAAAAAATATAACAGTAGCATGTAGAGGTGATGGGATTAGAAAGAAAATTATTTTGTTTATAAATTTTAAACTCTGATGTCTCGAAGTGTCATTTAACCATTGAGAGTCAATTCATCCGTGGATTTGTTAAACACATGGGCGTCAAACAATCATTTCTAGGCGCCATTAAGTTGTTGTTGGGTGTGAAATACTCTTACACTCTATTTAATGAGTACATTATATTTGGGCACCATGAAGTTGTTCTTGGGTGTCAAACAAACCTATTTGGGCGTCATTATGTTGTTTTTTATTATCAATTACCCTTAGTTATGATTTAATGCATACAATATTCAGTTGGGAGTCATTTTTATAATTCTAGGTGTCAATGACCATTTTGGGCGTCAATTAACAATCTCTGAGTGTCAATTAGCCATTTCTGGGCATCATTGACTTGTTGTTGGGTGTGAAATACTCTTACCCTCTATTTAATGAGAACATCATATTTGGGCGTCATTAAGTTGTTCTTGGGTGTCAAACAAACTTATTTGGGTGCCATTACGTTATTTTTTATTGTCAATTACCTTTAGTCATGATGTAACACATACAATATTCACTTGGGAGTTATTTTATAATTCTGGGTGTCAATGAACTATTTTCGGGCGTCAATTAACAATTTTTGGGTGTCAAGTAGCCATTTTTTGGTGCCATTGATTTGTTGGGTTTAACATACTCTTACACTCTATTTAATGAGTACATCATTTGGGTGCCATTAAGTTATTCTTGGGTGTCAAACAAACTTATTTGGGCAATATCACGTTATTTTTAGTTGTCAATTACCTTTAGTCATGATTTAACACATACAATTTCACTTGGGAGTCATTTTTATAATTTTGGGTTTCAATGAACCATTTTTGGGCGTCAATTAACTATTTTTTTGTGTCAATTAGTAATTTCTGGGTGACATTGACTTGTTGTTAGTTGTGAAATACTCTTACACTCTATTTAATCAAAACATCATATTTGGGCACCATTAAGTTATTCTTGGGTGTCAAGCAAACCTATTTGGCGCCATTTCGTTGTTTTTTGTTGTCAATAACCCTTAGTCGTGATTTAACACATACAATATTTACTTGCTAGTCATTTTTTATCATTTTGGGTTTGGGTATCAATTAACCATCTCTGGATGTCAATTAGCCGTTTTTGGGCACCATTGACTTGTTGTTGGATGTGAAATACTCTTACACTCTACTTAATGAGTACATCGTATTTAGGCATCATTAAGTTGTTCGTGGGTGTCAAACAAATCTATTTGGGCGCCATTACGTTATTTTTAGTTGTTAATTACCTTTATCCATGATTTAACACATACAATATTCACTTGGGAGTCATTTTTATAATTCTGAGTGTCAATGAACCATTTTTGGGCACCAATTAACGATTTATAGGTGTCAATTAGTCATTTCTGGGCGCCATTGACTTGTTGTTGGGTGTGAAATACTCTTACACTCTATTTAATGAGTACATCATATTTAGGTGCCATGAAGTTATTCTTGGGTGTCAAACAAACATATTTGGGTGTCATTACGTTATTTTTACTTGTCAATTATCCTTAGTCGTGATTGAAAGTATACAATATTCACTTGGGAGTCATTTTATAATTCTGGGTGTCAATGAACTATCTTTGGGCGTCAATTAACTATCTCTGGGTGTCAATTAGCCATTTCTGGCATCATTGAAAGTATACACCAGTCATCATGCTATCACATGATATAAATCCTTTTCACAATATCACAGGGTATCAACCCTTATCAACATAAGAGGAATACACCTCATTCAGGGCTCAACCATGCCCAAAGGTCATTAAGACCATCATACTATCACATCAATTAGGGTTTCATTTTCATTTTATCAATCCAACCCTAATATATTGTTCCATACATCTAGGAGCATCCATTGACATTCCAAGTATTTAATATTCTTATCATTTATCATTAAATGATCATCAACACAAGGTATGAGTTTATCTCTCATGCTTATCATGGTATGATTACATCATACTCATTTTAGATTACTTATCAAGTATGTTAAACTCATTACATTTCATTGTAACAATTTACATAACACTCTCCTTGTGTATCTTATCCAAAAATATTGGTTTTGAGATGCATCAAGGTATATCAACCCTGAAATGCTAAATGTGATATCTATCATGTCTCAATGTATCACTTCCCTCATCACTTCTATCTTACATGAGTTTATTAACTTATCTTATAATAAGGAATTTCACATCTTAATACTTTCATCCACCAACCTATCACCTTTACCATGATGTGCATAGATCACACACAAGGATTGTCCAACTATCTTCAATGATATGGACTCATCTCAAATTAAGGCATTGCCTGTTATAAGGTTGCCTATAGTCAACCACTTGAGATATTTCATCATTATAGGGTATTACTCATTATTTCATCATTAAGGTTTACTCATATCATTACCCAGACATTAGGGTTATGATTTATCATCATATTGCTCATGATTAGAATTCCATGCACTATAGCCCAAATTTAGGGTTTACATAGCTTTACTCTGTGTTAGGTTTATGGTTTCATATGACATCGCCCTCAATTAGGGTTTCACATGGAATCATCCTCAATTAGAGTTTCTCATGGAATCACCCTCAATTAGGGTTTCACTAATCATCCCAATTAGGGTTTCATTCAATTACCCATAAATTAGGGATTCATTATTCATCCAATTAGGGTTTGGCATTTCATTACCTTAAATTAGAGTTACCCAAGTCATTACCCTTAATTAGGGTTACACTATTACCCTTAATTAGGGTTACACTATTACCCTAGATTAGGGTTTTACTCAGAATTTCCCTAAATCAGGGTTAGGGTTCGTTAACCTTCTCAATTAGGGTTTCTTGATCTCTTTACTAAGGATCCTACCCTAAATTACCATATGAATCATACTCATGTATGAACTCATTTCTATCATTCTCTCCACTTTATTTGGTTACATCAACCATCTGATCAAATACAAACAACTATGTTTGACATAGTATACTGAGTTATTGCTTCCATAAACAATTAGGGTTTTCTTAATTGAATAGCCTTCAACTCACGATTCCTTGGGAGTTAATCCCTAAAATTTGGTGAGTCATTAGACCACATCATTAGGAACAGTAATCCCAAACATTAAACCCTTGGTCAATGCATTCAAACGGTCTTGCGACTATTTACTCAAAAAGGTCAATTAAATCAGATTGAAAATCAGCACTTAATTCAATTAGGTTTCCCTAATTGATTAGGCTTCAACTCACGATTCCTTGGGAGTTAATCCCTCAAATTTTGAGGGTCATTAAAAAACATCATTATAAACAGGAATCCCAAACGGTCAATGCTTGGTCAACACACGCAAACGGTCTTGAAACCGTTTTCCCAAACAGGTCAAGTTGATCAGGTTGAAAATCAGCATTTAATTCAATTCGATTTATCTAATTGATTGGCCTTCAACTCACGATTCCTTTGGCGTTAACCCCTAAAATGTGGAGGGTCATTATCCTACATAATTAGAACAAGATTCCCAAATGGTCAACGCTTGTTCAACCATATCAAACGGTCTTGAAACCATTTTCCCTAAAACGGTTTGCTGAAACCGCGTAGCCAATCAATTTAAAACGATTTGGAATAGATATCAAGACCATTTGGCTTGGTACTTTACTTTGGATAAGCATCTAGGATGATGTCATCATCCCCTTCCTTCGAACAACCAATAATAGCAACCGTTCTTGATGGAAATTGCAGCAAGGAAACAAGTATGTATCAAATTGAAGTTATTTCCACCATGGAATCAAGGAGAACAAAGGTCAAGGACCTTACCAACAGGTTGGGGTCGTCCTCCCGCTCCTCCACAGCTCCTTAGTCGTTTTCCAAGCAAGGGTAAAGAAAAGAATCCGAAATAGCCTTTGTTTTGGCTTGGTAAAGGTACTTTTATAAGAAAATTGATGAGAGAGAAAATGCATTATTAAAATGCATTAAATTCCAAAAATATGGCCGCCTCTTCCCCCTCAAATTCCCCTCAAAATCCTTAAGGACGAGGCTATCTTCATTGCCTCTTATTCCTCTTCATTATCCATCATTTAAAGAAAATCAAATTAAGCACCTTAATGCTTATTATATTAATATCCATATGTGAGTGGGTTTTCTTTTCCTTATAATAATGGTGAGTGGAATTTCACCTTCTTAGGATATTTTCGTTCATTATCTTGGAAAAAGAACGTCCATCCTTATTCAAAATCAACCAATAGCATTTTGGTTGAAGGCCCTTTAATTAATACATTCATTTTTGCCCTAATTTGAATTAGGGTTTCACTTATGATTAAATCTTGATTATTTTAATATCAAGATTCTCTCTCCTCCAACTTAATTCAAATGAGGCACCCCTCTCATTTTATTTGCTCTACATGATGCCAAGGAACATTAAGGACCTTATTGAAGTGGTAATATGCATATTGAACCCTAAGTTTTGGGTAAATTGCACATTACACCAAAACTAGGTTTTCATGCACATACATTGTTTTATCAGATCTTTCTTGGTATTCAGGCTTCCATAAGCCATACCTCAGCATCATCTTTACTCTCATGATGATTCAACACATGAGGAACATATTATCATGCACAATTTGCACTTAAACCCCTCAACTTGGGTAATTTGCACTTTAGTCCAAAACAGGCAAAACATTGATTTCAACAATGTTCAAAAAGGACTAGAATTTCAATATAAGTTCCTCTTGAACCCTAATTACCTTTCACAAGATAAGATTAATCATTTAATCATCTTTCTTAATCAAAACACCTAGGGTTAAAGTATAACCCAAGTTAGGGGTGTTACAAATTATAAACCCCTAACAAGGATTTCGTCCTCGAAATCCAGATAAAGGAGGACAGATATATTTCATTTATCATATTATCTAGTCTTCACATAACATCTCATTATTATGGAGACACCATAAAACTTTGATCAGCACCAAGTGTTTCCATATAAGATTCTCATAGAATCAACACACAAGGCACATGCCCCACTGTCCCTCATCATTGACTATAGAGTCAACTTTGTGTCAAATAACACTTTTCTTATTCAGAGAAGCATCATACATTCTTTATTAATATCATGTTTATGCAGAGCATAAACCCCTAACATATGACGTTCATATTATTATAATCAGACTAATTTCACAGTTGACCACTCTAGGTAGCCAACCTAACCCATCTAATAACTCTCAGATACCAGAATCTTTCACCTTGGTATCTATCACATGTGTTGGAAACACATCATATATATCTCTTCCTTTCATCTTGGAATGTTAATTGTTTCATATCCTCATCTTGGGACCAAAGTCCAAGATAACTGATACTTTTCTAAGTATCCATCACATGAACACATTTATCTTATGCACATCAAGTGTCCTAAGACCCACTTGATTGCCATGTCCCTGAAAGGAAAGAAAACAAGGATTCATATTCCTCTTATTAATTTATGTATTTTCAATTATTCATGAACCATTTACTTTTTATCTCATCCTAGGTTCCTTGCCTTTAGCATTGAAATTTGTAAGGATGATTGCATGTCATTATCCCTTTCTTTATTATTATCTAGCATGTTTATGATCATCTCATGATCTCATCACAATTCCCATTTCCTCATTATGGGAAAGATCTCTATTATGCTTGCAGCATTGTTGAATAGGGTTCATCTCCCTTATTCTTACTCTTATCTTATGAGGAGTACACTTTTAGTTCCTCATACAACATGCTCATTTGAGATTATCTCAGACTTCTGTTTCTTATACTTAGTATATCACACATTTATTCATTCCATATTTCTGATTTCATGATACTCATTAGATTGTATCAGAATGACTGCTTGATCAGGGCAATCAGAGAGATTACAATCTAAGAGTTTCCATACTCACTTTATCATCAATAGTTGTATACCTGGCCAGGGTATATAAATACTGAGATTAAGTGGTATGCACTTTGTATACTATCATATTCCTCACTTTTCATATCATTATACACACATGACTTTCCCTTGTTCCAACATGACTAAGTCATTTAGGAACTCTTTTAAAGCTCAAACTTCTGTATTAAGGACTGATAACCTAGATCATAAAGCTAGTATCCAGTCCACTATATGCATTACTGTTGCTCTAATCTACCCAACAGTAATACTTAAAGAAAGATTTTCTTATCATAAATGGATCAACTAGGAGACTCTTAGGCAATTGTCTCTGTCTTGCCTGCTCCCATGCACCTCTTCTTGGTGCAATATTGCTTCTCTCAGTAGCAATCTCCTCAAGTGACCCAGTCATCTTTAAGTTCTTCTTCTCTTATATGAGCAGAAGACATTATCAGATACACTGGATGATACCAGAACAGACTCTACTACCTTAGTCCTATGTCTCTGTAGACTCAGCGAACCTAGAGCTCTGATACCACTTAATTGTAGCATCCAACTAACAGAAACATAATTAACTAATGCAGAAGCGTTCACTAAGCAGCAGATTATAGAAAATCACTAAAAATTTTAAACCTTTTTCAAAGAGACCCAATCATAAGAAAACTCTTTCAACAATAACCAATGTATTACATTTACATCATGGTTCATAAGTATATATCTTATACCATCTCTTCTCGAGGGTTACAACATCAACTGCCTTGTTAAAAGCTAAACAAGACAACATAATAACCTCGAGGCATCAAGCCAAGATCTCAAAATGATACATTAAAAGCACTAAGTACTAACTCTGAGGACTTGAGAGTACAGAGACGACACATAGGACTTCTATCTACCAAACACGATAGACAGTACACTCAACCTGAGTTGTCACTGCTGTCCTTGTAGCTGCTGATGTTCTTCATCCGAAAGATATTCTCAGTCTCTTTCACACTCGTCCACCTAAAAATGTTGGTTCCCACGGGGGTGAGACAATTGAAAATTGCCCCAGCGAGAGATATAACTCTCCGCCGGAAACATCATTATTGTAGTTTAATTAATATAAAACTGAGCAGAGGATAAGCAGTTTAGATCATTCTCATCTTTTAAAGTATTACACCTATCTATGATTGAACAGTAATTCATCTATTCTCTTTATAAGAAATAGAAAGAACATGTATAACATTTATCTACCATACATTTTCAACATCTCAAGCTTTGCTCATGTCATTCATTATTCTGATGTGTCACCCACGATTCCTTCTTGTTTCTATTTGTTGGCCTTAGCCAATGTGCTAAACAAGTATTCATTTATGCCAGACATGTGATTATATAAATCATCATGTCTTATTCAAGCATTAAACTATATCAATCAGGTATAAATGTTTCAGGCATTGGACTATACCAATCCTGATTACACATCCAGGCATTGGACTTTAACCAAACCTAATTACAGGCATTAAGCCTCTGTCAGGTATTTCTAATTATAGAGGCATGGATAGCATGCGAAACATAACTATCAACATGAGATATCTAGCATCATGATTATAATCAACAGTAGCAGTAAGATATCAACATAAGCATGACCATTGTATGTACACAATTACAGTCTTATGCATATCCACAACATAAGTATAATTACTATCTCTTAGTTGCACTAAGCATCATCTTTATGTAAAGAGAACAAACATGGGTTATCATTCAATGTGAAGCATCATGTATAACCCTAAACAGATATGTTATACGGCTGTATTACATCTTTTATAATGTCCTGAGGAAATTGAGGATACCACTCAAAATCCAACTGACCACTGCTAAGTCGAAATCAGTGCCATACAAGATCTAGGAAGAGCCGGACTCCTAAGATCTTCTCCGCCCCCGGTCAGTACGGGTCCGCCACAGTGACACAAAAGGTCAAGCTGCTAACAGCCTAGTCCGTCCTTGGTACAGGTCACGGCACTAGTGAAAGAGGTGGGTACACATACCCTACCATCTGAGGTACAACCGCAGTTATCCTCTAATATCATCACATATATAATCACCGAGACACGACCGCAGCCGTTCTCAACTAAGGGCTAGGTATGACCGCAGTCATCCTCCCTAAACACTTGAATTCAGGATGACAAGCACCCCGCATACTCATCAGTATGCGCTCCGAGTTTCCCTTAGGAATACTCGTTTCACCATCTGGCAAGTTCTGACACTCAGATGGATCTATGGCACAGGACACTACATGATTAGAGTTGCACTTGATTAGTTATGCCAATTGGGTGAATTAAGGCTGCATCAAACAAGTGGACATACAAACCCTAATTCACTTCTAGCAAGCATATAAATATCAAAACCTGAAAAGATATAAAACATATGAAACATAATTTCTCATCTCATCATCACATGGTAATATTCACTTGCCATTCATGAGACTACACCAGTCATCATGCTATCACATGATATAAATCCTTTTCACAATATCACAGGATATCAACCCTTATCAACATAAGAGGAATACACCTCATTCAGGGCTCAACCATGCCCAAAGGTCATTAAGACCATCATACTATCACATCAATTAGGGTTTCATGTTCATTTTATCAATCCAACCCTAATATATTGTTCCATACATCTAGGAGCATCCATCGACATTCCAAGTATTTAATATTCTTATCATTTATCATTAAATGATCATCAACACAAGGTATGAGTTTATCTCTCATCCTTATCATGGTATGATTACATCATACTCATTTTAGATTACTTATCAAGTATGTTAAACTCATTACATTTCATTGTAACAATTTACATAACACTCTCCTTGTGTATCTTATCCAAAAATATTGGATTTGAGATGCATCAAGGTATATCAACCCTGAAATGCTAAATGTGATATCTATCATGTCTCAATGTATCACTTCCCTCATCACTTCTATCTTACATGAGTTTATTAACTTATCTTATAATAAGGAATTTCACATCTTAATACTTTCATCCACCAACCTATCACCTTTACCATGATGTGCATAGATCACACACAAGGATTGTCCAACTATCTTCAATGATATGGACTCATCTCAAATTAAGGCATTGCCTGTTATAAGGTTGCCTATAGTAAACCACTTGAGATATTTCATCATTATAGGGTATTACTCATTATTTCATCATTAAGGTTTACTCATATCATTACCCAGACATTAGGGTTATGATTTATCATCATATTGCCCATGATTAGAATTCCATGCACTATAGCCCAAATTTAGGGTTTACATAGCTTTACTCTGTGTTAGGTTTATGGTTTCATATAACATCGCCCTCAATTAGGGTTTCACATGGAATCATCCTCAATTAGAGTTTCTCATGGAATCACCCTCAATTAGGGTTTCACTAATCATCCCAATTAGGGTTTCATTCAATTACCCATAAATTAGGGATTCATTATTCATCCAATTAGGGTTTGGCATTTCATTACCTTAAATTAGAGTTACCCAAGTCATTACCCTTAATTAGGTTTACACTATTACCCTTAATTAGGGCTACACTATTACCCTATATTAGGGTTTTACTTAGAATTTCCCTAAATCAGGGTTAGGGTTCGTTAACCTTCTCAATTAGGGTTTCTTGATCTCTTTACTAAGGATCCTACCCTAAATCACCATATGAATCAAAATCATGTATGAATTCATTTATATCATTCTCTCCACTTGATTTGGTTACATCAACCATCTGATCAAATACAAACAACTATGTTTGACATAGTATACTGAGTTATTGCTTCCATAAACAATTAGGGTTTGCTTAATTGAATAGCCTTCAACTCACGATTCCTTGGGAGTTAATCCCTCAAATTTGGTGAGTCATTATACCACATCATTAGGAACAGTAATCCCAAACATTCAACCCTTGGTCAATGCATTCAGATGGTCTTGCGACCGTTTACTCAAAAAGGTCAATTAAATCAGATTGAAAATCAGCACTTAATTCAATTAGGTTTCCCTAATTGATTAGGCTTCAACTCACGATTCCTTGGGAGTTAATCCCTCAAATTTTGAGGGTCATTAAACAACATCATTATAAACAGGAATCCCAAACGGTCAATGCTTGGTCAACACACTCAAACGGTCTTGAAATCGTTTTCCCAAACAGGTCAAGTTGATCAGTTTGAAAATCAGCATTTAATTCAATTCGATTTATCTAATTGATTGGCCTTCAACTCACGATTCCTTTGGATTTAACCCCTAAACTTTGGAGGGTCATTAGCCTACATAATTAGGAACAAGATTCCCAAACGGTCAATGCTTGTTCAACCATATCAAATGGTCTTGAAACCGTTTTCCCTAAAATGGTTTGCTGAAACCGCATAGCCAATCAATTTAAAATGATTTGGAATAGATATCAAGACCATTTGGCTTGGTACTTTTCTTTGGATAAGAATCTAGGATGATTTCATCATCCCCTTCCTTCGAACAACCAAGAACAGCAACCGTTCTTGATGGAAATTGCAGCAAGGAAACAAGTATGTATCAAATTGAAGAAAACAATCAACAAAGCATAATTGATTGATGCAATAGCAATGATTAAGGGTTTGAGTTATAAAACCCGCCTCCAATTGAGCTCCAAAGCTTCAAGATCACGCCATTAATGGTGGATGAAGCTCTATCAACTCACCCTAAGCTCGTCCTCAAGCTTTTGGATGAAAAAGTTGGCTAGGGTTGAAGAGGAGATCCAAATAAGAAGAAATCAATGATTTATTTTTGATTTCCACCATGGAATCAAGGAGAACGAAGGTCAAGGACCTTACCAACTGGTTGGGGTCGTCCTCCTGCTCCTCCACAGCTCCTTAGTCGTTTTCCAAGCAAGGGTAAAGAAAAGAATCCGAAATAGCCTTTGTTTTGGCTTGGTAAAGGTACTTTTATAAGAAAATTGATGAGAGAGAAAATGCATTATTAAAATGCATTAAATTCCAAAAATATGGCCGCCTCTTCCCCCTCAAATTCCCCTCAAAATCCTTAAGGACGAGGCTATCTTCATTGCCTCTTATTCCTCTTCATTATCCATCATTTAAAGAAAATCAAATTAAGCACCTTAATGCTTATTATATTAATATCCATATGTGAGTGGGTTTTCTTTTCCTTATAATAATGGTGAGTGGAATTTCACCTTCTTAGGATATTTTTGTTCCTTATCTTGGAAAAAGAAATTCCATCCTTATTCAAAATCAACCAATAACATTTTAGTTGAAGGCCCTTTAATTAATACATTCATTTTTGCCCTAATTTGAATTAGGGTTTCACTTATGATTAAATCTTGATTATTTTAATATCAAGATTCTCTCTCCTCCAACTTAATTCAAATGAGGCACCCCTCTCATTTTATTTGCTCTACATGATGCCAAGGAACATTAAGGACCTTATTGAAGTGGTAATTTGCATATTGAACCCTAGGTTTTGGGTAAATTGCACATTACACCAAAACTAGGTTTTCATGCACATACATTGTTTTATCAGATCTTTCTTGGTATTTAGGCTTCCATAAGCCATAACTCAGCATCATCTTTACTCTCATGATGATTCAACACATGAGGAACATATTATCATGCACAATTTGTACTTAAACCCCTCAACTTCGGTAATTTGCACTTTAGTCCAAAACAGGCAAAACATTGATTTCAACAATGTTCAAAAAGGACTAGAATTGCAATATAAGTTCCTCTTGAACCCTAATTACCTTTCAAAAGATAAGATTAAGCATTTAATCATCTTTCTTAATCAAAACACCTAGGGTTATAGTATAACCCAGGTCAGGGGTGTTACATATACTATGACATGACCCCATGCGTTTGCAGGATAGTGTTTAGTAGACATAGTTGTGTTTAATTCTAGGTCTTTATAAATTTTTAAAGTGAATCCACCGTGTGTCTTGTCCGCGAGGTTGCATCTATTCAAACTCTAATTGAGTAGTGTGTAACACCATTGGCGGGAGCACACCTAGCTTTCTGGCATTGTTGTCGGGGAGAAAGGCGCTCGGCCTAGCTAGTTAGTTTTGCTTTGACTTTTCCTACTAGCCTCATCATTACTATTATTTATTCTTTATTCTTTGCATTCTTTGTGTATGTTGGCTTACTAACTTGTTCTCTTTTGTTTAGTTTTTCTTTGTGCATGTGACAAGCCACTCGGGGAAGACAAGATGGAAGGCCAAAATGCACAAACCTATCCATTTCCTCCACTACTCTACCTCTAAGTCTATCCTAAGCCTTACACACCACCACCACCTCTATCGTCACAACCTTCCCACCAGTTCACCTTCTGACCTCAATTCCATCATCCACCTCAATTCCAAAGGCCATAAACAACAGTTCCACCACCACAACTATCACATACTCCCCCTATTTCCTATGAGCAAATGGATATGGTTTCAATCATGGGGTGTGACAAGGTTGTTGATAGGCTTATTAAGGGAGGGAATCAAGTTGACAAAGATCTTAATGAAGAGCCAATACTAGAAAGTCCTTGTTCACAAGTGTCCCATATGATTGAGACCCCTCTCTTTGATGCCTATGAAGACCCATTCCTCAAGAGAGAGAAAAACTATGGATTGACATTTTTAAAGGTCATAAGGCTGATTAAGATCTATGATGATGATCCCCAAGGAGAGAAAACTGCTAAAAACACTTGAGAAGCTCACATGACCCTTGGGAGGAAGATCAATCAAGGAAAGCATTTGAGAGGATTTCCCTATGATGGGGATGCAAACATTTTGTTTATGGATAATGGTTGATGGTGAAAGAACAACAAGCCCATATAAAGGCATGAAACTCAGCGCTTGTGGGAGGCAACCCACCTAGGTTTGGGAATTTTTCACCCAAACTTCAATTTTTGATACTTTTGCTTTGTTTTTACACTTTCTAAGAAAACACACACACACACACTTTATACATGATGGTTCTAGCTATTTGTGAATCATGTTAGGATAGGTGCATTCAAAGGAGGAGGATGCATGGTTAATACTACCAAGTAGGAGATCAAAATTGAAAAGAAAATTGCAAATTAGTAGAAAAGCTATAGGAAGGAGATCAACACGGGCGTTCCACACAACATGGCCATGGTGGAGGCAATACAAAATGGTTGTGGTGGATATCCTCTACTCATTGGACACCTTGATATCTCTCTCCCTTGTTGGCATTTGTCTACCATGACTCCATGCTTCCTACCCTATCATCCTAGACTTCTATTTCATGTTGAGGACAACATGGTTTAAAAGTTTAGGGTGGTAGGGCGGTAATCCCTTTCGCTACCTCACTTTTTGCTATGTTCTTTGTTTTAATTTTTTGCTCAAGATGATCAAATAGTATAACCATATCACATGCTTGTCTATCCATACTTTGTGTGCTTTTTTTGCATACTTCCATGTCATGTAGTTTACTTTCTTGCGATTTTTGCATAATTTAAAAAAAAAATTCTCTTCTTTCCATGCATTGCATATCATGTAAATTTTTGGTAATTCTTGCAAGTTATAGCTAGTATTTGCTTGTTTACTGCTTTAAGTTCAATAATATAGGCTTAGATGTGATTGAAGGAAACTTGGCACCGTTTTGGCCAATTTTGTCCAAATTTGAGATTTCTTGCCTAAAAGTGTGTTTCGACCCAATCTCTACCTTTTGGATTAAAAATTGTAAGGACCATGACCTCCATTTTGGGCTTATCCTATTTGCTTTGCCTAACCCTGGTGTTTAGTTGCTTGCTAATCATCTCAAGTGGTGATTAGGGTTTGTTTGTGCTTTGTTGAGTTTTGGAGGTGCTACTTCCAAATAACCCAATTTTTAGGGTTGATGAGCAAGTTTGTCACCTTGAGAGATGTTTCTCTCTGTCCTTGCATCCTCTAGAGTTGAGAGGATGGGTTGGGATCGTTGCTTGAGTATCCTTGGGCCTTGTTTTGCCTTATTTGGGCTTTGTCTTACCTTGATGAGCCTTGTATCGGGCAATGGTGTGTTTGGGTGCTTGTGTCGGCCTAGTGTGTGTTGACCATGGCTTGTGTTGGGTATGAGTGTATCACCCAAGAGCATATATCAACCTATGACCATCTTTGACTCTTAGCATCATTTGTGTCACCCCCCCTTGTGGACACTTGGTGCATGATTCTTGCATGTGGCAATTGCCTTGGACATGTGTATGAGGTGGGATGAGAAGGTGGCATTGCCCATGGACAAGTGTCCCTAGGTGGATGACACATTGCCTTGTTTTCTCCTCCACCCTCTTCTATATATGTGTCTCCTTTCTCTTACTAAGGATCCCCTTAGTTCCTTAGTTTCCCCTCTTCCTTGGTGAACGACACCTCTCCTTTGCAACCTTGGTGGCCGATACCCTTGGAGGAGCTAAGCTTGGTGTCTGATCCTTCTTTTTGGAGTCTTCTTCTTCTTTTTCTTGTGGTGGCCGAAGGTGTTGCTTGGTTCTAGGAACTTGGAGCTTGCTTAAGGTGGGTTACATAACTTCTAACCCTAACTATACTACCTTTTTTTATGTTGCATGTTCATATATGATCATGATCGGCCATGCATGTTGTTAGATATGTTTCTTGCTCTAGCATGTACCTTTAATATTATGGATATAGTGATCATGTTGTTGATGATGCTGTTGTTTCTTGTGTACTTTTGGACCTAGTTGGCCGAACCCATATATTAGGGTTTCCTTTGGGGCAATACCCCTCTCTCTCCTTTGGTCTTGAGTAGTGAGTTTGACTCTAGTGATATAGGCAACATCCCTCTCACTTGGTTGTTGAGAGGTGAGTCTATACTCTAGTTTCTTGAGCAACACTCTTCTCTCACCATGGATTTGAGAGGTCAGCCTTGGTTAGGCCTTAGGCCAATATGGAAATGATCCATCATGTTGCCCGATTGGTGATAGAGGTTGTGCAAAACCCCTCTCTCTTGGTTGTTGAGAGGTGAGCCAATCCTATTGATCTTTTAGGTTTTAGGTGATGGTGATCTTGAGGTTGATGATGACCTTGTCGGGATGAGCTTGGTGCCATGCACGATACACCTTATAGTATTGTTGCCCGACACACCTCCCTTGGTCTAGGGTTTTGATCTTGTCCGATATGATGTGTTTGATTGGCTTTGTGCCCGACATGGCTCACTTGACCTTGATGATGAGCTTTGGCAATATGCCTTGATCTAGATGATCCTTTGACCTAGTAGTTGTTTCCCCCTTGGTCGATAGAGTGCCTAGTTGATATCTTTGTTTGGAGTCTTGGGCGATACATGTTGGGTCGGGTTCTTGCCCAACATGGGTTGAGTGGTGGCCCTTGTGAGTACCTTGTGGTGACCGATATGGTGTGTTGGCTTTAGTTAGGCGATAGGCTTCCTTATGGTGCCTTTGTGTCGTCTGATGATGAGTACCTTAGTGGGTGATACAAGGTTGTCCTGGGTGCCATGATCTTAGCCGATATGGTAGTTGCTGCCTGACATAACCCTAACCCTAAACATAGTGGGTCAATAGGGCTTTTCCTGATTCAGTGGGATGTCATCACCTTGGGTGCACGATATGCCCCATGGACTCAGCTACACGATACACTTCTTAGTCTTGTTTGCATGACACACCATGGAGTTTGGTTGCCCGATACACCTTGAGGCTGTGTTGGCTGATAGGCGAGGCTATGTGCCTTGGACGACATGTTGTAGTAAGGGTTGTTATCCTGCCCGATATCACCTATAGTAAAGGTTGCACTACCCGTCACACTTCTAGTGAGGGTAGCGAGCACCTTTGGTGAGGGTTATGTCCAACCCGGAAACCCTAGGTAGTAGTTGTTTATCATGTAACTGCATCTTTTGATATATGGATGATAGTTGCAAACCTATGCTATGTTGGAGGTCTAAATATAATGTCATTTAAGATGATAAGATACTTTCCCATGTTTATAAGGTAAAGAGCATAAATGGATGCCCATGATTTGATAGCAGTGATGTAATTGATACAATATGACACACATATTTACAATCATGACATGTGCATCTGCAAATCTTAATGACATGATAATCCGTAAGAGCTATGTCTGGTGATTTTAAGTTATCTCTCTTGATCTGCATACTAACCATGCATGTATATTAAATGGATTCATATCCAGTTAAGAGATATGAGGCATATGTGTTTCAATAACACTATATCATGATGATAATCCTTGTTGATGAGATAACATGCATCACCAGTATGATGAGATAGGTCAGAGGACCTGATAAAGGCCGAGTGCCTAGTTGAGGTGTTATCCTCTGATGATGAGATAAGGGATTGTTATCCTAGGTGATGATGTAAGATGATGATGCCTTGAGAGGCAGTGGCTTCCTGTGATGAGGGATTGAGATCCCAGGATGATGTGATAATAACAATATTAATGTAGCTCAATGCTGTTTATGTTTTACAACTTGATTGCCTCGACAACTCACTTAAAATATACTAATTAATTACAGTGAAACATATCATGTAGTTTTACCTGGCAATAGATCCACCATCGTCAGATTTTGATGATGGTGAAACAGGTTTATCCTGCAAGATTACCTGGAGCGCATATTGTTGAATATGCAGGGTTTTCTCCTAGCCGAAAATAGGATGATTGGAGTACAACTGAGGTTGTAGACTCCGTGTGGTAAAAAGAATGGTGAACAGGCCCATGACTCAATGAGTTAGAGCATGAATGTGTTCATGGCTCAAGAGCACGGTGATCAGGCCCGTGGCTAAAAAAGTATACTAGCACCTGTGTCAAGGTGAGCTAGAGATATGGGTAGCTTGTGGAGCTGACCCTGAGGTTGAGGCCATATAAGCATGAGACTGCGATCCTTCTTTGGTTTCTGTGCACTGACCACGAGGAGGTGAGGTCATGGAGTCTGACTCTCCCATTCACCTTGTATGGCACCGATTTTTGGGCTTTTCAGACAAAGGTTGGATTTGAGAAGGGACAACTCACTTCCTTAGAGCATAATAAAATGTAATCCAACTGAATAGTATATAGTGCTTAGAGCAAACACAGAACATTGATTGATGCCTTTCTTATATAACTGATCTAGTTATACCTTGTAGTTATGTGTACGATCCTTATATCTTGTGATAAGTTCTTATAAAGCTTATCTTGTCAATCATGTTCCATAAAGAAATATATGGATATAGGTCTCATGGATATCTTGGTAAGATTGATGATAATAATAGTCTTTCTCAATATGTTGCTCTTATCATATGTCTTTACCAGCTATCTGCTTCATCTACTTTCCGCAAATAGTTTTAATTAACCCGTGTTTTCAGTAATATGTGGTTTATGGTGTTTTCGCACATTTTCGTGTGGCATTTTGTTGTCTGTGTGATAGCGGAGTGTCACAAAAAATGATGACCTTTGACAAATGCAAGTGAATTATCTCTGTTTATTGCTAAATGGTATCAATTCTTGACTTTTTTACATGCACACCACTTCTGTTGTGTTTGTGAATGATTTGATTGAATTGTGACTTGAGCAAGCTGTGAGCGCTTAGTGGCTATGAAATCACTTGATTGAAGTATCAATTTTAGGTTGTTCATTCATTTGGGTGATAATGTTGGATGAAGTGTTAGATTAATTTTCATACAGGATACCTTATGTTGAGAATCACGTCAGTGACCCCTCTTTGACCGGACTATTCACTCACCATCTTCTTACCCCTCTGCCTCATGAAAGGATGCCAAAGTGCACATATCAGACGTGGCCACCTCCAAAAGTTTGGGGTGGCCACATCTATATATGACCGCTTCACTCTCATCACCATGTGCCCTATCTACTCCAAGGGCAAAGAAAAAAGAATAAAAAGAAAAGAAAAAAAGAAAATAAAAGATGCTCCTGTTTAAGAGCATCTAAATAAAGAAAAAACTGAGTTCTCTATGTAATAGCAATCCAAAATCTTAAAACAATCATTTCTTCCATTTTCATACCCATTGAGCTAGGAAACATCAAACCTAGCTCATTTTTCCCTTTCCACGGCCAAGTGGGTCATTTGGTGTGATTTGAAACATAAGGTTGAATGCATGAAGGTGATACATCACTCCTAGTCATCCTTGATTAATGCCATCATGAAACGGTCTACCCAAAACCACATGAAAGAAATATGGATAGCTTGTGTGTTTTATGCACTATATTTGAAGTTCATATGCTTTGGGTTCTTTTCATGATTGATTTTTTAAATCAAGAGAGGAGAGGGGTGGGATACATGTACTTAGTCAACATTGATCTCATTTAGTCAATAATCATCTCTTACATTGCATTTTACATTTCTTGATGTGATACAATTTTAGAGAGATTGAGTTGGAGCATACTTGAGGACAAGTATGGTTCGTGTTTGGGGTGGTGATTCAACCCTATTCTACGGCTTCATATTATGTCATTTTGCATTTCAATCACATCTATACCTGTTATATTATATGTTATTTCCCCTAATATGCGCATTTGTGTAAAATGCAATAATGGATGGTTTTTGCATGTTTTATAGGTACTTCAGACACTACTTGATGGGATGGAGAGAAGATGGTTGAATCTAGGGTTTCCCCAAGCTTGGAGGATCTCAAAATGAGGACAAAACCACTACCAGCCTACCCCAAGTGTTCAAAGAATGTATTGAAGCAATAACCTTTATGGATGGCCAAGTTCAAGACTTAAATGCAGGGGAAGGACCCCAGAACGGCTGTGATACCATGGAATGGCTATTCTGGGACATGCCCCAATAAGTAGAATCTTCAAAAATTGACCCATTTGGCTAGAACTGTGACGATCAAATCGCCAAAACACGAGATAAACTAAGCGGAAGCGATTAACTAGCAGCGGAATTATTAAAATCACAAAAAAAATTAAAACTTTTTGGAAAGAGATCTTTAAACAACAAAAATCTTTCATAAAGAAACAAGATAAGTTGTTTACAACATGATCCGTCATTACATCTCTGTAAAATCACATCTTGAGTGATTACCACATCAATTGCTCTGTTATCTGTACAAAGCAAGATACAAAAATCTCGGTCTACTTTGAACATATACTGACTCCTTGGACCTGAGAGTACAAAGATGACACATAGGACATACTATCTACAAGACTTGACATATAGTGTCTCCACCTGAGAATCACTATTGTCCTTGATGTTGCTGTTGTTGTTGTTGTTGTTGCTCACCCTCAGACGGGTTCCTCCGTCCTCGGCGTTTACCTAAAAAGTTGAATCCCACGGGGGTGAAACAATTTGAATAATTGTCCCAGCGAGAGTTATAACTCTCTGCCAGAAGCTTTGTTATTGCAATAAAGGAATAACAATAAGCAGTAGAACTTTAAATATTCAACAGCATGTTTAATATTAAGTAAAGAAACATTCTTTTAGCAATCATTTCAATTATAACTTAATTGAATATCAAGGCATATCTCAATAAGGAATATGAAGAACATGTATACTAGTTATTCAACTAGAACATTATAAACAATGTATCATCAATCATTGTTTCTCGTAGTTCAACCTAAGCAGTAATACTACACGGCTGATTATGTCTTTCAAACATTATTTAAGTACATTATAGCATTCTTTTAACATCAGGTATGTTTTCAAACACAAACCATTAAAACAATTGCTATAAAGAAGGAGTACTAATTATATCAAGTTCATTTCGCATTAGTTACCATTGGGATATCAATCCCTAACCATCTCATCATTATGATTCAAAAATAGGGGTGTTCAAACCCTTAGATCATCATAACACTTGTTACCATGTGACATATAGTCATCAAGTCATTTAACAGCATGACTTTGATTACAACAATACATATGGTCTTCATGGCTCATACAGCCTATCCATCTCAAAAGTTACCTTTTTAATAGGCAACATAACATATCATTGTTTTCAAAGCTTAAGAATACTTTCAATGATTGTGGTATCATAACCCTTAGTTGGCTATGATTACTTCTTGGTTAGAACCTGCATGACTAATATAATTGAAAACATGCACATTATATCTGTCTTAGCCCAATACAAGTTCTTTTCAATTTAATCATAGAACACCACGGTCGTGCTACCTTGCACGGTCGTTCTACCTTGCACGGCCGTGCAAGGGGAAGCTACCATGGTCGTGCTACCTAGCACGGTCGTGCTATCGAAAATTTACCACGACCGTGTTACATCACCACGGTTGGTTTGTAGGGTTAGGGTTTCCCTATTCGATTTTAGGGTTATTCAACCCTTATGACTTTCAAAGGTATAATGATTACTCATTTATAATTCAAGAACAGAATTTCATGCTTAAAAGCATAACTCCAAATTAGGGTTTACTGTTCATTTCATCACATCACTCTATATTAGGGTTTACTATTCACATTACATGATATTACCCTAGAATTAGGGTTTACTATTCATATTACATGATATTGAGGTCATACCATCATCATGTATGAAGATTACTTCCATTAATGCCTTCAATTAAGTTAAGATTCATTAATCACCGTAATTGGGTTTCCATGATCTCACTATGAAGGATCATACCCTAATTATGTGTAGTCATACATGTTGGGAGTATATTACTTGATTCTCATACATATAAGCAGTCTTCTCTCTCCTCTAACTACTAGATGATGTTTACATGACTCTTAGTTAGGATAAGTCAAATCAACCTTGATAACATAAGTCATGTCATCACCATTATGGTCATTAGGGTTTGCTTGATCAAGGGGTATTAGTCACACTATCCCACTAAGGGTACTTTTGTAATGTTCACCATTGACCATAACATGCATCAATCAACTAATTACTTGTTCCCTTAATCACTTTAGGTACCTTTAGGGTTTAAGTAAATCAACTACTAAACCATCTTGACCACTAAGGCATCAAACGTTCTTGACCTTAATAGACCCCAAACGGTTTTGCACTTTCAACCTCCAAACGGTTTTGAAACTATTTGGAGTTGTTGACCGTTTGGTCCCTATGACTTTCAAGACCGTTTGATAAAGTACACACTCAAGACCGTTTTCCCTAGGTGAGATGAAGACCGTTTGGTCTTGTTGACCATTTGGCTAACTTGACTTTTGAAACCGAATGGACAAATCGATCTTGAAACCACATGGTCTCCAAACGGTTTGGGATCATTTGGTCCCAAACGGTCTTGAGACCGTTTGGTCCAAACACCCTCAAAACCACAAGGACCAAAAAGTGTGTCAACTCTTCCAATTGAGTTAGGGTTTCCAAGGTTGAACCTCTCAATCGATCATGAAATGGTTAGACACTCATCAATTGAGTCAATTAGGTCAACCCTCAACTGATTTGACCCTCAATTGATCCTCAATTGATCACCAATTAGGGTTTGGATTGATTGGATTAGGGTTTGGAAACGATCACCCTTCAACATGTATCAACATGAGTCTAATTGATGTTGAACCCAATGGACCATCATTCAATTGGGTCATGACCTGACCCCAAACGGTATTGGGATTGTTTGGACATCCTCCAAACGGTCTTGAGACCGTTTTCCCATTAATTCATCCAAAACCAAGTTAATCTCTTAAGGGTTGAACTCTAAATTAGGTCACAAAATCAGCACTTAATTGTTTTACAATTTGATATCATTGGACCCTCAATTGGTCAACCCCACTTAACCCTAGACCTAAAAATGTTCTTGGGTGATCACCAAACGGTCTTGAGACCATTTGGGTGATCTCCAAATGGTTTTGAAACCGTTTGGGTCACTCAACCCAAACTTCAACATGATTGTATCATTGAAATCAGAAATAAACCCGATTAGGGTTTAGGTGACTAATGGGCCTTCAATTGGTGATTTTCTTGGAATTAGCTGATGATCTTTGGTGGGTGATTAGTCCATAATATGTACAACAGTCTTCCAAATGGTCAATGCCTGGTCAACCTATCCAAACGGTCTTAAGCCGTTTGTTTGCATGTGGTCTTGTAAAACCGTTTGCACTCAAACAGTTTGAAACAGTTTGCTCCCAAATGATTTGGGAAACTGTTTGGAAAAGTTGGGAAACCGTTTGCTAAAGCAAGATTTAGGATAAGCATAGATATTAACGCCATCATCGTCTACCTCAAGAACAGGGGCGGTTTTTCATGGAATTGTTTGCAAGAACACTTAAAAGTATCTAAAGAAGAAGAACAAGCAATGATTCCAGAAGAAAAGATGCAATTAACAAAGTTAAAGGTTTAGAATTATAAAACCCACCTTAAGATCTGATCTAGAGCTCCAAGATTCGTATCTTTAATGGTGTATGAAGCTACAAAGGTTGCCCAAGGTTCATTCTTCAATGTTTGGGTGGAGAAGAAGGCTAGAAAGAAGAATTGTGTAAGGAAAGCTAACAAACCAACCTTGTATAAGGATTTCCACCATGAACGAGATGAATGATGGTCAAGACTTACCCAAACTAGCCTGGTCATTCTCCTCTTCTCCTAAGCTTCTCCTTAGTTTGCCAAAGCAAGAAGATAAGGGAAGGAATGAAGGGAAACGATCCCTTGCTTTGTGGAAAAAGATGCACTTATATATTTTTGGGTATTTTTAAGGCAAGGAGGATTATTCCCTTATTTCTCATTTATATCTACCAAGACCTTTTACACTTTCTTGGCCACGTTTCTCCCTTATTATCACATGCAAAACCTCTCTCTCAACCAAGGTTTAAAGGAAAAATGAACCAAACACCGTACTAAGTTGCATATATATAAAAAAGTCATTTTGCTTAAAACTTGGTTATTCAGATAAAAAGGTTATCTTTCTTATTTGATCATTAAAATGAGGCGCCCCCTCATTTTCTTTGCTCTATTTTATGCCAAGAGTCATGAGAGATACTCTATATGGTATATTTTACATGTTGCACCCTTTATTTTGGGTAAATTGCACTTTACACCAAAACTAGGTTTTAAAGCATAAAGATTGCTCTACAAGTTATATATTAGTGCCCAAGCTTGGAGAATCCATATCACTACATCATATTCATTCTCATACTGTCTCAACATCAGAGGAAAATCTTAACATGTGCAATTTGCAATTTAACCCCTCTAATTGGGTAATTTGCACATTAGTCCATATTTATCAAAACAATATTACAACATTGTTCAAAAAGGACAGAAAAGGAAATATATGTTCCTCAGAAGCTTTAATTACATATCAAAAGATAACCACAAGCATCTAATCACATATTTAAGAAACACACCTAGGGTTAGTTCATAACCCAGGTCAGGGATGTTACAAATTATCCACCCCTTATAAGGATTTCGTCCCCGAAATCAACAAATCATATTAAGAGAAAAGAGCAGGGTATTTCCTTCTCATCTCTTCCTCTAGTTCCCATGTGGCTTCTTCAACACCACGATGATTCCAGAGGACTTTCACAAGACTTATGTCTTTCTTTTTCAACTTTTTAATTCTTTTATCAAGGATTGACACTGGTCCTTCCTCATAAGAGACATCATCCTTCAATTCTACTTCCATAGGTCGCATAACTGATTCTGTATCAGGGTGCCATTTCCTCGGCATGGAAATGTGGAACACAGGGTGTAACCTCTATAACTTTGGTGGTAACTCTAGCTTATAGGCTACTCTTCCAACCCATTCAATGATTGGATAAGGCCCCATAAACCTAGGAGCTAACTTCCCTTTCCTTCCAAATCTCAGAACCCCTTTCCAAGGTGAGACTTTGAGATACACTCTGTCTCCAACTTGAAATTCTAAAGGTCTACGATGCTTATTAGCATAAGACTTCTGCCTATCATGTGCAGTCTTTATCTGTTGTTGTATTACTTTAATCCTTTTTGTAGTCTCCTGCACAAGATCAAGACCTAACAGCTGATATTCACCAGTTTCATACCAACATAGGGGTGATCTACAACGTATACCATACAAAACTTCATAAGGTGCCATGTCAATGCTATGTTGATAGCTATTGTTGTAGGCAAACTCTATCAAGCTTAGGTGTAGATCCCCACTCCCTGTAAACTAGAGAACACATGCTCTAAGAAAGTCTTCCAAGGTGTGTATAGTCCTTTCTGACTGTCCATCAGTCTGAGGATGAAATGTTGTATTAAACCTTAACTATGTGCCTAAAGCTTTATGAATTCGTTCCCAAAAACAACTCGTAAATTGGGGACCTTTGTCAGAAACAATGGTGACTGGGACTCCATGCAGTCGCACTATCTCTTCAACATATAATTGTGCTAACTTTTCAGCATAATAGGTTGTTTTGACAGGCAAGAAATGTGATGTCTTTGTCAACCTATCAATTATTACCCAAATGGAGTCATGCCCTTTGCTTGTCCTGGGTAGGCCAACAAGAAAGTCCATGGTTACATGATCACACTTCGATCCATTGTGATATGGGTAAGGGTTGCATTGTTCCTGCAGGCTTCTGGTGTTCAGCTTTAACTTGCTGACACACAGGACACCGCATAACAAACTCAGCCACATCCTTCTTCAAACTAGGCCACCAATACATATCTTTTAAATTTCGATACATCTTGGTGCTTCCTGGATGCATAGCATACATCGAAGAATGAGCTTCTTCTAGGACTAACTTTCTCAAGTTATCCACATCCGGCACTATCATCCAACCATGATAACAGGATACTTGGTCATCTGAGTCATGGAAACCATCTCATTTCTCATTACCATACTCCGATCTGATCTGTTGAACTACAACATCACCTTGTTGTTCCTCCTTGATCTGCTTCCTCAGAGTAGGTTTTATGTGCATCTCAACTATCAACCCAGCTAACAATGATACTTTCAACTATACATTGTCTTGCCTTAAGGAAATGAGCATATCTCTCTTTGAGCATACCAAAGAGTTCAGTTATGCTCTATCTAAGGCTGGTGTTGCTAATTTCCTACTCAAAGCATCAGCAACCACATTGGCTTTCCCTGGATGGTAATCAATTGTACAATCGTAGTCTTTGATTAACTCCATCCAGCGTTGTTGCCTCATGTTAAGCTCATGCTGAGAAAAGATGTATTTAAGGTTCTTATGATCAGTGAAAATCTGGAATATCTCTCCATAAAGATAGTGTCTCCAGATCTTCAAGGCATGAACCACAATAGCTAGTTCTAGATCATGTGTCGGATAATTCTCCTCGTGTTTCTGAAGTTGTCGGGAAGCAAAAGAAATCACTTGTTTATCCTACATCAACACACATCCAAGTCCATTCTTTGAGGCATCATAGAAAACTATATATCCTTTCCCTTGCTTAGGTAACACAAGCACATGTGCACTTTTCAACCTTTCCTTCAGCAGCTGAAAAGATTGTTGACACTTATTACTCCAAACAAAAGGAACATCCTTCATGGTCAACTTAGTCAAGGGTAAGGCTATGGAACTGAAATTCTTAATGAACCTTTGGTAATAGACAATCAACTCTAAGAAACTATGAATCTCCGTCGGTGTCTTCGGCTGCTCCCATTGTAGAACAGATTCTACCTTTTTAGGGTCAACACGAATACCCGAAGCAGATATCACATGTCAAAGGAAAGATACTTCCAGTAACCAGAACTCACACTTGCTAAACTTAGCATATAGCTTGTGCTCTATTAGTAAAGTTAGAGCCTAATGAAGATGCTATTCATGCTGTTGAGCATCTCGACTATAGATCAGAATGTCATCTATAAAGACAACAACACACTGATCGAGAAAAGGTCGGAAGATTCTATTCATGAGTTCCATAAATGTAGCTGGTGCATTTGTTAGTCCAAATGACATAACTATGAACTCATAGTGACCATACCTTGTCCTGAAGGTAGACTTGGGTATGTCACTGTCTTCAATACGGAGTTGATGATATCCCGATCTCAAATCTATTTGTGAGAAGATGGTTGCACCACGCAACTGATCGAAGAGATCATCAATTCTCGGCAGAGGATACTTATTCTTTTTTGTTACTTTATTTAGTTGTCTATAATCAATGCACAACCACATTGACCCGTCTTTCTTTTTAACGAAGAGGACCGGAGCACCCCAAGGCGAAGTACTCGGTCGGATGAAATCCTTCTCAAGCAACTCCTACAGCTGTCTCTTGAGTTCTGCCATCTCAGCAGGTGCCATCCTATATGGTATTTGTTCTATAGGTTGCATGTCTGGGATCAGATTGATGTCAAAATCAATTTCCCTAGGCGGTGGCACACCTAGAAGTTCTTTAGGAAATACATCTTCAAATTCCCTGACTATAGGAACTTCGGCAGGGTTAGGACTATCCATGGTAGTATCTACCACATGGGCTAAGAATGCATAACATCCTTGCCTCATCAGCTTCTCAACAACCATAGCTGACACAAGACAGGTGGGTAGAATTTTTCTCTCTCCTTGAAAGATCCATGTGTCACTATCATCAGCAAACATAGCTTGCTTGGATTCACAATCCAAAACAACATTATACCTTTCTAAGGTATCCATCCCAAGGATTATATCAAATCCATGCATCTCAAGTGGCATAAGATCCACTTGAATGTGATGTTCAGAAAAGAAAAGGATGCAGGGAGAACATACCTCTTGCAACACAGCAGACCCCATCAATGGAGTTTCTGGCAACAAACTATCTGCTCTATGACTTGTAGTCAAGTTGCAGTCAAAAATTACTCTTCGAGTGATAAAGGAGTGTGTAGCACCCGGATCAATCAAACAAGATACAACGCAAGATGTAGACATATCAGAATATAACAATTCCATCTGACCTGCCACAACCTGAGGGTTGATCACTGCATCAGGTGGATTCATTGCATAGAACCTTGATGTTGCATGTGGTTGATTCGGTGCCGATGATCCAGCTTGGGACGCTTGTCCACGTCCTCTAGATCCTCCTAGAAACTATCTCCTTTGAGATCCTTGCTGACTCTACCTCTGAGGTTGAGTTACACTCACTTCTCTAGCTCTACAGTCTTTCATCCGATGTCCCATCTTCCCACATATATAATGTAATGACCCGTTTTCAAATTAGTCATCTGATTAGGGTTTACTTGGATAATTGTATGCTTAATTAAGTTGATCATTGTTTAAAGCTTGATTAGTAATGGTAGTTAAATTTTTCATGTTTTAAATATAATGATAAGTTTTAATCATACTTTGATTCACATAATTAGGGTTAAGGTTTGGAAACCCTAATCGGCCCAAATTAGGGTTTTGATGACATATGAATACAGAATTTGATAAGTATAGTGTCTCACTAAATGATTTTTAGTATTTTCTATGTAACTCTAATTTAATTAAAATTTGGATATGATTTGTATGTATATAATTTGAACATTCTTGAAAAATATCAGAATTTTTGAAGAATGTTCTGACCAGTTTATCAGTCGAGTTTCAAACTCGACCGATCATATTTTAGATTGAGATAGCAGTGTGGTAAATGAATTTTATATTTTTATTGGTATATCTAATTGATCTCAAATTTTAACTGTACTTTGAAAACGCAATTATAGACAAACTTTTAAATTGGCATAATTTTTGGATGACTTTTGATCTCTACAAAGAGGGTGTCGGTCGAGTTTTGTGCAGGACAAACTCGACCGACCATGCTGCTGACTGCAATATAGCAGTGTAGTATTTGATTTTTAATTATTTATTGGTAATACAAAATGATCTAAAATTTTTACTGTATCTTAAAAACGAAATTTTAGACATTGTATTAAAGTTTCATAATTTTTGGATGAGGTTTGAGTTATGAAACATGTAGTTTCGGTCGAGTTCTGAAAGAGACAAACTCGACCGACCAGATTTTTCTGGAAAAATAAAAAAAAACTGAAAAATGTTTATAATTAATTATTCCAAGCACCTTAATGAGTATATAGGACTCTATTACGACCCAAAAACCTCTCATTTCTGTCTCACACTTCAGAGCTTTGTAATTCTTGAGAGAGGAGGGGATTTTAGGGTTTGGAGAATCTGAAGTGGAAATTTCAGATTTCTGGGTTTTCTCTTTCCAAGGTTGGTAAATTCTATATAGATTATAAATCTTTACTAAGTTTATTTGATTCTATTCTCTCCTATGTATAGAACTCGTCACTTCCCTGATTTGGATCAAAAGAATCCAAATTGATCTCTTCTTTCATTCTTTCTTCTTCAATTCTTCTTCTTCTAGATTCTTGAGTGAAGAGGAGCAGGAAGATTATGTTTTCTTGAAGAAAGGACTTGATTCAAGAATTAGCAGTAGTAGCTGGGCTACGAATTTCAGGTGTTTCACACCTGAGGTGAGTGTTTTTATCCCTCCTAAGCTTTGTATCCATGTTGAAAGCCTAATTCAATCCGGCTAAAACAATCAAAAACCTTGTCTGTATATGTATGTGATTGGATTTGATTTGGGAAAGATATTGGGCAATCCAATTTTACTGATTTTGATTATTTCTCATTGATTGAAACTTTATTAGTTCTTGTTATATTTATTGAGGATGCATGGGTATTCTTATGGGTATATGACTATGAAATTTCATGTGAATTTTTCCTAAACACCAGCCCAATGGCCGATATGCTTGGAATTGAATTGACATGTATAAAGTCATATTTGAATTGTACTAGATTGTATTATACAAGTGTATTATTGGATGTTAATGGATTTTAATGACCACATATCCTCATTAGGATTTGTGTTGAGGAAATGAATCAAATGGGTCAATTAATCAATGTATACTTATGATTGATGAATGAAATGTGTGAAAATGGAAACTAGCATTTCCATATTTGTGAATAACCCTAATGAACCCTTGAGTCATGATTGGATTACTAAATGATATGATTCTTATGATATTTTGAACTATGGAACAACTTCATGAAAACCCTAAAAGTTTATTACTAAGACAATTATGAGTGATAAACCTCGAACTTGTATATGATGTTTGAAATGTGAGCAAATGCTGAAATTGAAATTATTAATACTTCAATTGAATACGATGAGTCTTACTATATCATCTAAGTCTAATGCATTTATTTTAGTATAATAAAGAATGATCATTGTTGATTATGAGAATGACATTAGTAGTCAACATCAAGGTACACTTATCTGAATATAAGAGACAATATGAACAAGATGTACTTAATGGTGATTGTAAGATAAAGATGAAACTAATGAAGATAGTATGATGAAGTATTTTATCTTTAAATTAATTACATATGGATTAACCCAAATTAAATAAAATATACTAAGAACTGTACATTGATAAATGTTATGTAGAAGAGAAGCATTGTATGTAAAGTGAATCAAGAAAGATTGGTCCAGATAATGTAATGAACATGAAATGAAAGAAGTTGAGACTACTGAGTATAAAATGATGGAAAAAGATAGGAATTAATAGATGATTCTAAGAATGTTACTCTTACCCTCAAATGATGAGTTTGATGATGCTAGTGAATGATAATATCAAATGGGGAATTAAGAGATGAACATAATTGTAATTGAATTCAACTAAAAGATGAAAGTCAAGTATTTAAATTGATTTATAAGAATGTGTTCTTGAATTGTGAATTGTACTCTGAGAATGGACTAATAGTACAAACTTCAATTGATAGTGAACATGTGATGACTAGTAACCCCATATGAAGAATGTGAAATAAAAGAAGAAGAGAACTAAGTCTGGTATGCATGTATATGCATGAAATTTATTGGCATCTATTCATATTGGATGGAACATGCGTATGTTGTATGATAAATCTATTCTGAGTATGAGGAATGATACATGATATCTATATGCTTTTACTGTTGCTAGTTTTAATGCATTTTCTAATATTTATTCAGAACTATGATATACAATGAGATGACAAGATTTATGTTGAAATGGAATTTAATATGCACTCCTTACATTGAAAAACCGTGATAAGGGTAAATGTTGCATAATGAGATTATGTCTAGGGCTGAAGGCCTAGTGATGATGATAAAACCCTGATGGGGTAACTGATGGACAATAAGATTATGTCTTGGGTTGAAGGACCACTATTGATGATTGCTATGAATTGATGTAGAAGATAGAAATAATCATATTTGTTGCAATCTATAGACTTATTGTGCTTCTTGCTTTGATCATTGCCCTTATTGATAAACTTAATCTATTCCATGTTATTATAGTTATGCGAGAATATACATATATGATGTATGATGTTTTGAATTCTTTTAAGATGACTGAAAGAGATTAATAACAAGTGAAATGATTGAACATCTAGTTAGGTTCCATGAACACCGTGAGTTTCCCCCGAGGACCACACTGGGGAAACAAAACGGATCTCCTTGTAGTAATCGATGAATTATGAGAAGGATTTCCGGAGTGTGGATCGAGACCTTAAAGGTTGGACCACCAGGATTTAGGAGTGAGTCATCTAGAGTGGCTCTGGCCCTAAATCCTTGCTGTGAAAGTCTATGTCCAGATGGAATATACTCTGTTGAAATGAAATATGTGAAATGGGAAATGAAAAAGATGTGAATAACTGTGATATGTGATATACTATTTTGTTGGTTCCTATCTCGTGTACCCAAGATGAGGACGTGAGCCTCTTTAGGCAACCCTGAGGTGGCCATGGTCTGTTGTTGATATCTTAGGGTGGCCGGCTAAACCCTAAGATAGTGATGGTGAGTCGTTGACACGAGAATCAGGCGTGGCGACTTCTACTTGGTGAGGTACAAGCCAAGTAGTTTCAGGGAAAATGAATAAAAGATGATAAGCCGTATAGAACATGATATGAATGGTTGTTACATTCTTTGTACTACTACTTGATGATTGTTATTGTTAATTATGCTTCTTGTTGAGGAAATTAATCATCTTGATATGGATATTTTCTATTTCATATTATGATATGTCATGCTGACAAGTTATAAATGATGGGATTTATATCCATTCTGAATATGAGTTGGATTGCTTGCTATTTGATAGTATTGTTTGGTCAAAATGTTTTATGTGTACTTCAGCTTCAGGACTACAGGATGTGTTCCTAGTCCGGCTGGTGGAGTGTCACAAAGATAATGTTATTGTTATGTATTGGTTCAAAATGCTTAGAACTTGATTTATTACTCATGTAGTAAGATTCTTAATCTGAACTAGGAGTATCTGCTAATTTGTTCATGTCCAGCTGGTGGAGTGTCACAAAGGTAATGTTATTGTTATGTATTGATTCAAAAATGCTTAGAACTTATTTTATTTCACATGCAGTAGGGCTCTTAATCTAAACTAAGAAGTATCTGCTGATTTGTTCACAGACATGCTCTAAAAGATGTTTCAAAGTTATAATTGGCTTAAGTGATTATATTATATGTTGGATAGATTACCATTGTAAGATAGATTTGATTTCTGATAGAACTATCTTCTAGACTTTTCAATATATGCATGTTTATGTTAAGTTTATTATACTTAATCTGATGTTGATGCATGTACCTAGATTGAGTGGGAGGTATCCACTCACTGGGGCTCTATATGAGTCTCATGAGGTTGTTTTAAATGTTTTTAGGTATAATGTTATCCAACGGAGAGGTCGTGATAAAGACAATATAAATAGTATAATCTAGATAGATTAGAATGTCCATGTACTCTCTCTTTCCCGGGATTGTAGATTTTGTTTGTTCATTAATGTATATGTATCTGATGTAAACTAAACCGCATATGAGAATAAGATTTGATTCTAGATTTAATGGAGTTTAATATGATTTGTTATATCTGAATGTGATGTCCTTGATGTGACATTGATTTATGAGTTTGTGAATAAAGAAAAAGAAAAGGAAAAATTTATATGTGTTTTTTGTATATTGTTTATTCGCCTTTGTCGATAATTCATTGTTTTATTTCATAATATGGGTTTAGGTTTGGGATTATCTCTAATGGTTGGTATTTATGCTAATCAAAAGAGTGGGTCCTGACATATAACAACTTTTATTCAGTTGTTGTGGTCTAGGTGGTCCTGTAACCGACATAGATGCTGAACTGCGAGCTCCTTCTAGTGGTAGGCTTCATCCTCTACCCCTATTCGACGTCCATTGTGTCTGAGTATTGGGTCTAGGTGGTGATGTAGGCGAAGAAAACCTAGGTTTCTTGAAATCTCTGGATGAAGATCCTTGGAACTGGGGATACATTCTCTTGTTCTGGGTCTGTCTCTTCACTGCCACTGACCTCTCTATCCTTCTGACAGACTCTAAAAAGGTAGCAAAGCTTTCTCTATTCTCTAGGGCAGACATGGGAGTAGTCAACTCAACATTTAACCCTTTCTCAAAATGCCTAATCCTTTCTTCATCTGTAGCTGCCATATGTGGACAGAACCGCAACAGCTCCACGAACTTAGCCTCCTACTCGCTAATGTTCATTGGACCTTGCCTTAACCTCTCAAACTGAGAGATTTTCTCATCTAGAAATGTCATAGGGAAATATCTATTGATAAACTCTCGTCGGAAAGCTTCCCATGCAATCTCTATACCATGCCTCTTCTGTTCTTCCATGGTCCACCAATGACCAGAACTCCCCTTTAGAAGATACACAACATGTTTGACCTTCTCAGCTTCTGGGATGTTCAGGATTCTAAAGGCCTTCTCTAGTTCAGTTAACCACAAGTCATCATCTATTGAGTCGGCTGTTCCAGCATACTTTGTGGCTCCAACTCGGCAAAGTCATTCAAATGTCTTGCCGATTCCTTGTCCTTCGGGATGGGTAGGTGCCCTAGGTGCTTCTGGTATAGGCATCCTATCAGTTATATGTTTCATGGAAGTCAGAAACTGCACAAACATAGTTTGGACGGCTGGGTTCCCTGTGTCAGTTGGATTGAACTGGGGTGGTTCAGGTACAGGTTCTTCTCTATCTGGTTCTCTTGCACCTCTTCTTGGTGCATCAACACTACTCTCTGCAACGTGTTCTTCGTGAGGTCCAGACATATTTAGTTTTATCTTCTTCTCCTGAGGAGCAGAAGACACTATCAAATATACTAGAAGACACTAGAAAAGACTCAACATCCTAAGTCGTATATCTCTGCAGATTCAGCGAACCTAGAGCTCTAATACTACTAAATTGTGACGATCAAATTGCCAAAACACGAGATAAACTAAGCGGAAGTGATTAACTAGTAGCGGAATTATTAAAATCACAAAAAAATTAAAACTTTTTGGAAAGAGATCTTTAAACAACAAAACTCTTTCATAAAGAAACAAGATAAGTTGTTTACAACATGATCCATCATTACATCTCTATAAAATCACATCTCGAGTGATTACGACATCAATTGCTCTGTTATCTGTATAAAGAAAGATACAAAAATCTCGATCTTCTTTAAACATCTACTGACTCCTAGGACCTGAGAGTACAGAGACGACACATAGGACATACTATCTACAAGACTTGGCAGACAGTGTCTCCACCTAAGAATCACTGTTGTCCTTGATGTTATTGTTGTTGTTGTTGCTGTTGCTCACCCTCAGATGGGTTCCTCCATCCTCGGCATTTACCTAAAAAGTCGAATCCCACGGGGGTGAGACAATTTGAATAATTGTCCCAGCGAGAGTTATAACTCTCCGCCCGAAGCTTTGTTATTGCAATAAAGGAATAACAATAAGCAGTAGAACTTTGAATATTCAACAACAGATTTAATATTAAGTAAAGCAACATTCTTTTAGCAATCATTTCAATTATAACTGAATTGAATATCAAGGCATATCAACTAGTTATTCAACTAGAACATTATAAACAATATATCATCAATCATTGTTTCTCGTAGTTCAACCTAAGCAGTTATACTACACGGATGATTATGTCTTTCAAACATTATTTAAGTACATTCTAGCATTCTTTTAACATCAGGTATGTTTTCAAACACATACCATTAAAACAATTTCTATAAAGAAGGAGTACTAATTATATCAAGTTCATTTTGCATCAGTCACCATTGGGATATCAATCCCTAACCATCTCATCATTACGATTCATAAATAGGGGTGTTCAAACCCTTAGATCATCATAACACTTGTTACCATGTGACATATAGTCATCAAGTCATTTAACAGCATGACTTCGATTACAACAATACAGATGGTCTTCATGGCTCATACAACCTATCCATCTCAAAAGTTACCTTTTTAATAGGCAACATAACATATCATTGTTTTCAAAGCTTAAGAATACTTTCAATGAATGTGGTATCATAACCCTTACCTATCTATGCTTACTTGTTGGTAACAACCTGCATGACTAATATAATTGAAAACATGCACATTATATCTGTCTTAGTACAATACAAGTTCTTTTCAATTTAATCATAGAACACAACGGCCGTGCTACCTTGCACGGTCGTGCAAGGGGAAGCTATTAGGGCCGTGCTACCAAACACGGTCGTTCTATTGACAATTGGCCATGACCGTGTTACATCACCACGGTTGGTTTCTAGGGTTAGGGTTTCCCTATTCAATTTAATTAGGGTTATTCAACCCTTATGATTTTCAAAGGTATAATGATTACTCATTTATAATTCAAGAATAGAGCTTCATGCTTAAAAGCATAACTCTAAATTAGGGTTTTCTGTACATTTCATCACATCACTCTAGATTAGGGTTTACTATTCACATTACATGATATTACCCTAGAATTAGGGTTTACTATTCATATTACATGATATTGAGGTCATACCATCATCATGTATGAAGATTACTTCCATTAATGCCTTCAATTAAGTTAATATTCATTAATCACCATAATTGGGTTTCCATGATCTCACTATGAAGGATCATACCCTAATTATGTGTATTCATACATGTTGGAAGTATATTACTTAATTCTCATACATATAGAGAGTCTTCTCTCTCGTCTAACTATTAGATGATGTTTACATCACTCTTAGTTAGGTTAAGTCAAATCAACCTTGATAACATAAGTCATGTCATCACCATTATGGTCATTAGGGTTTGCTTTATCAAGGGGTATTAGTCACACTATCCCACTAAGGGTACTTTTGTAATGTTCACCATTGACCATAACATGCATCAATCAACTAATTACTTGTTCCCTTAATCACTTTAGGTACCTTTAGGGTTTAAGTAAATCAACTACTAAACCATCTTGACCACTAAGGCATCAAACGTTCTTGACCTTAATAGACCCCAAATAGTTTTGCACTTTCAACCTCCAAACGGTTTTGAAACCGTTTGGAGTTGTTGACCATTTGGTCCCTTTCACTTTCAAGACCGTTTGATAAAGTACACACTCAAGACCGTTTGCCCTAGGTGAGATGAAGACCGTTTGGCCAACATGACTTTTGAAACCGCATGGACAAATCGATCTTGAAACCGCATGGTCTCCAAACAGTTTGGGATCATTTGGTCCAAACACCCTCAAAACCGCAAGGACCAAAAAGTGTGTCAACTCTTCCAATTGAGTTAGGGTTTCCAAGGTTGAACCTCACAATCGATCATGCAATGGTTAGCCACTCATCAATTGAGTCAATTAGGTAAACCCTCAAGCGATTTGACCCTCAATTGATCCTCAATTGATCACCAATTAGGGTTTGGATTGATTGGATTAGGGTTTGGAAATGATCACCCTTCAACATGTATTAAAATGAGTCTAATCGATGTTGAACCCATTGGACCATCATTCAATTGGGTCATGACCTGACTCCAAACGGTATTGGAATTGTTTGGACATCCTCCAAATGGTCTTGAGACAGTTTTCCCATTAATTCATCCAAAACCAAGTTAATCTCTTAAGGTTTGAACCCTAAATTATGTCACAAAATCAACACTTAATTGTTTTACAATTTGATATCATTGTACCCTCAATTGGTCAACCCCACTTAACCCTAGACCTCCAAATGGTCTTGGATGATCACCAAACGGTCTTGAGACCGTTTGGGTGATCCCCAAATGGTTTTGAAACCGTTTGAGTCACTCAACCCAAACTTCAACATGATTGTATCATTGAAATCAGCAATAAACCCGATTAGGGTTTAGGTGACTAATGGGCCTTCTATTGGTGATTTTCTTGGAATTAGATGATGATCTTTGATGGGTGATTAGTCCATAATATGTACAACAGTCCTCCAAATGGTCAATGCCTGGTCAACCTATCCAAACGGTCTTAAGCCATTTGTTTCCATGCAGTCTTGTAAAACCGTTTGCACTCAAACGGTTTGAAACCGTTTGCTCCCAAACGGTTTGGGAAACCGTTTGGAAAAGTTGGGAAACCGTTTGCTAAAGAAAGATTTAGGATAAGCATAGATATTAACGCCATCATCTTCTACCTCAAGAACAGGGGAAGTTTTCCATGGAATTGTTTGAAAGAACACTTAGAAGTATATAAAGAAGAAGAACAAGCAACGATTCTAGAAGAAAAAGATGCACTTAACAAAGGTTAAAGGTTTAGAATTATAAAACCCACCTTAAGATCTGATCTAGAGCTCCAACTTCATAGCTTTAATGGTGGATGAAGCTCCAAAGTTTTCCCAAGGTTCGTTCTTTAAGGTTTGGGTGGAGAAGAAGGCTAGAAAGAAGAATTGTGTAAGGAAAGCTAACAAACCAACCTTGTATAAGGATTTCCACCATGAAATCGAGATGGATGATGGTCAAGACTTACCCAAACTAGCCTGGTCGTTCTCCTCTACTCCTGAGCTTCTCCTTAGTCGACCAAAGCAAGAAGATAAGGGAAGGAATGAAGGGAAACGATCCCTTGCTTTGTGGAAAAAGATGCACTTATATATTTTTGGGTATTTTTAAGGCAAGGAGGATTATTCCCTTATTTCTCATCTATATCCATCAAGCCCTTTTCCACTTTATTGGCCACGTTTCTCCCTTCTTATCACATGCAAACCTCTCTCTCAACCAAGGTTTAAAGGAAAAATGAATCAAACACCTTATAAGTTGCATATATCTAAAACTTGGTTATTTAGATATAAAGGTTATCTTTCTTATTTGATCATTCAAATGAGGCACCCCCCTCATTTTCTTTGCTCTATTTTATGCCAAGAGTCATGAGAGATACTCTATATGGTATATTTTACATGTTGCACCCTAGATTTTGGGTAAATTGCACTTTACACCAAAACTAGGTTTTAAAGCATAAAGATTGCTCTACAAGTTATATATTGGTGCCCAAGCTTGGAGAATCCATATCACTACATAATATTCATTCTCATGATGTCTCAACATCAGAGGAACATCTTAACATGTGCAATTTGCAAGTTAACCCCTCTAATTGGGTAATTTGTGAAAAACCACTAGAGGGTGGGTGAATAGGGTTTTAAAGATATTTTAACTATTATTTAACTCAAACAACCAACCACAAGAATATTGTACAAGGAGACAAGGGTTTAGAGTGGTTCCTAACCTTAGCAAATACTAAGGTAGTCAGTCCACTACCCGGTTGCTTACGCAACCGGGATTTTGAAAGAATTAAATTTTATTACCTCGCAAGGACTTTACATAAAATTACAATTCTTTCACCAAACCCTTCGGACAGCCTTCACCTAGAAGTAGTCTCACCAACCTTGAAGCAGCCTTCCTTGAAGTAACCTCAAGCTCCCCTTGAAGTAGCCTTCCTCTTGAAGTAGCTTCCCGTTGAGACAACCTTCTTGAAGTAGTCCGAAGTCCCCTTCTTCACCTGAGAAGTCAAACCCTCTCCAATCCGCAGCCTCCAACCCTAGGAGTAGCAAGGAGAGTACAAAGGATAAAAAGGAACAAGAAGGAAAAACAGAAATTACAATACCATTGTAAGCACAAGGCTTGATTTGCCTATATCAAGCATATTGATCTCCTAACCAATGAGTAGAAGTGTAAGTGTTGTGGATAGGAGATGCTAGCCTATAGGACACGAAATTGGAGCAATGGAAATGAATAGCCAATGTTAGAATTGCTCTATTGCTCAAAACAGATTTCCAATGTGAGTATGTAAGCTCAAGTGTAGCACAAGTGTGTCTTAGGTGTCCTATGGCTTGTCCTATTTATAGGAATGGCCTATGGATGCTTAAGGATGTTCTAGACACTTTCTAGGGGGGTCTAAGTGCTCAACTAGCCGTTAGGTATAAGTTAGTTGCTTTAGCAATGACTAGTTAATTAATTCTGCAGTTGCTGTCAGAGTCCATCTCGGTCGAGAAATTTTCGACCGAGATACCTACTCGGTCGAAGTTTTTTCGACCGACAGGCTCTCTGGATCAAGTGTTAGCAACGTTCATCTCCAACTGCCAACTACCTTGTCAGCTGTCTAACGGCTACTTGGGTCTTTCTCGGTCGAGGAGTTTGTCGACCGAGAGTGTCTCGGTCGAGGAATTTGTCGACCGAGATTGACCCTGTTTCAATGTTTCAACTAAGGCACTAAGAGTGTGTATGAGTGTGCATATGTGACACTATTGAAGAGGATGACCTATCTAAGTGTGGTGTTTAGCTAGGGAAGATCTAACGCTTGATTTACACGAAGTCTAAGTACTTGTACATTATATATTTGTACAAGTTTACAATTGATTACATTTCATGACATTTACACGCATTCAAGCATATAGTTTCCCTAGTACTTTGTCATCCACCTCATTCCTGCAACACTCAAGTAGCACGTTAGATCAACAAGAATGAAATGTTTGTCATCATCGAAACAAAGGGATTTATCATAATGTCCAATTTATCCAACAATCTCCCCCTTTTTGAAGATGACAAACATTTCCTAAATATAAGATAAGAAAATATAAAGCATGTGAGTTTCATACCTGAAGATTACCTTTTATAGCCATTCTTGTCTTGCAAGTGAGTGCTGGCCAAGATGTTATGAAACTCATCTTTAATTTTATGTTTTTGATTTTATATTCTTTCTCCCCCTTTGTCATTTCAAAAAGATGTCCAAGATAAGTATATTTCTCTCCCCTTTAATTTTGTACTATGCTCCCCCTTAAATAGATATTCTTTTAAAAAACAAGAATATAATACCAATTTTGTCAAATTTAGCCACAATTTGGTTCTCAATCATTTGCAAGAGATGTTAAGTCTTGAAATGATATGAGTTCCTTTTAGATCCATGGCCTATGTGTATTAATTTCTCACTCATTTTACAAGGGACGTTAAGCCCTAAAGGTGATATGAGAATCCTTTTAAGCTTAGAGTTCATGAAAAGTATCTCTAACCAAAAGCACGGGATATTAAGCCCTGATTTGTTTAGAGAATTCCATTAAGAACAAGATATATAAAATTTGTAGATTTCTTCATAACCAAAAGTAAAAATACTAAGGTCATAACAAGCTTCAAATGATGTTTACAATGTTTTGTAAGCTTCGCAATCAAATAATCATAATAGTTTGTGTGAGTTCCCCCTTAATCTTATAATTGATTTTTAAGATTTGATTTTGACCTTTTATTAAAGCTTCATGTTTTCAATATGATAAGCACATTTTGAATCAAGATACTTATATTAAGTGCAGTAAAATGATGTCCAAATAAGAATTGTGTCAAGCTTATTTTAGGTCGACCTTGACTACGACCATAGCGCCCCTTGGTCAAATTTTATTTCAACCAAGAGGCAAAAACTGCAGATTTCACATGTGAAATATAAGTTTTGCAGGTAACTTAAAGAGATATCAATTTGAAATACTTTGAGTAAAACCTATTATGAATGATGTCCTTTGATATTTACTATGAGTGCATAAATCAAGTCCTATTTCTGTTTGTATTCAGATTAATCATGTGATTCTTCAAGAAAAGACATATATCCTTGAAAGCAAGATTAATTTCTGAAAGGTACTAATTGAAAAGTTTGTATCGTTATGACATTTTTTTTGTAGAGGAATAAGCATTGACATTCTTGTTCTAAAGCAACATGTCAAAAATGAATCATTTTGCTTGCCTATGTATCATCAATAATCATTCATGTATTATATGGCATAGTCCACACACATCATAGATTCTTATTTTTAATGCAACATAGCAACATCTTTATATGTAGAGAGATGAATGGTGAAATAGTGAGAACATATGTATGATGATAGAACATTAGAATCATGAAATTCAATATAAGATTGCTATGTAGATATGTCAGGGAATACATAGAATAAACCATGAAAACAATAATTTTCCTTGACTTAAAACAAATATGATTCATAATTTTCAATTTTAATATAGATGAAAATATTCTCATATAAGTGTTCAATTTTTTTAAGAAGATTTTTATAATTGATCATGCCTAACCAGCTTTTTCAACAATCAGTCTTCTTATAGCACAGTTGTAATATGTTTTAGGAATTTTCATAAATGTTTATCTTAACTCATGATGGAAAACTTTAATGTATTGTGTTCCAAGAATGATTTCCAGAATTTATTCTTATTTTGCATGTAAAACAGTTATTAACAGCAAATAGATAGCAACTTAATCAATTAAAAATTATTCAGCAATTTTACTGCAGACTGAAATCAGTGACCGGCTCGGTCGAAGATTTCTCGACCGACTGAATGCTCGGTCGAAGATTTCTTGACCGATCAAGTTTCTGTATTGTTTTCAGAACTATTTATTGATTCCAAGTAAAATAAGATTATGCAAGTTAGAGCTCGATTGTGTTGAGATATGACATTTGTATAACCAGAATCAGTATAGGTCAAATCTCAACTAGTAAAATTTAAGTCTTTATTATTTTAGAACTTTAGTTAAGGAAAAATTTTGTTTTTGCAGAATTTTATATTTTCAAGTTAGACGTTTTAGATACTTAATTTGTTATCCTATTATGTTAAGTTGAGATAGACATAATAATATGCAACTAGAGTCTTTGGTCATATCTCAACTTAATTTTGTATGTTTAGTTTGGGGGTTTTGGAACCCATACTAACTCAATATCCTTTTTCTTGTAAGGACATGAGAAAGAATAGTGTCCAAGGTGTGAACAATAATGACAACATATCGAGTCAACCTCATATCTCTTTCTATGATTGTGTTCTATGTTGTTCTTGGGTACAAATGTATTTGTTCCTTTAGGTACATATATAGATTGATGCACTCGTGTCTTTCTCCAACTAGGTTTTTGATAAGATTTCTCCTTAGGCTTGTAACCTAGTCCTCTTCTCCCAATTTGATGATAGGAATCATCCAATATTTTATCAAGAATTCCAATGTTGCTTAACCTACTAACTTCTTGTTGCAACTTAGCAATTTCATCCATTCTCTTCTTAATATCTAGTTTTGCTTGATCAAGATTAGATGATAAAGAAATCTTTTCTTGCACTATATTATCATAATCTAGATGTGTAAACAAAACAGGTTGTTTTTGAAGTTCATTTAACTTAGCAAGTAAATCAACCTTTTCTTGAGATAGAAAATCATAATTTGCTTCTAGAGTAAAAATCTTCACATTACCTTCTCCTAGAGATGATTTCAAAGTATGATTTTCAGAAATAATACTATCCTTTTCAAATCCAAGATCATTTAATTTTGCATACAAATTTCCATTTTCAGTTGTAAGATCAAGAATTTTAGAATGTAACTCATTATTTTCTTTGTTTGACTTCTTTAATTTCTTCTTACATTCAATGTATTTTTCATGCGTTTCTTCTAGACTAGCAATTAGTTCTTCTTTAGATAAATCTAAAAGGCTTACCTCTTCTTCTTCACTTGTTGTAGCAATGAGGCAATCTTTATGCTCATCTTCCTTCTTTGATCTCCATGGGCAGCTGGGTGTTGTGTGGCTTGTTCCTAAACACCAATCACAACTTGTTGAATGTTGGTCCAGGCTGCTCTTTTTCTTACGGTTGTAAGCACCACCACCCTCCATTCTTCAAGACCTGGTTAAGGTTCCTTGAAGCCTGCTCTGATACCAATTGAAAAACCACTAGAGGGGGGTGAATAGGGTTTTAAAGATATTTTAACAATTATTTAACTCAAATAACCAACCACAAGAATATTGGACAAGGAGATAAGGGTTTACAGTGGTTCCTAACCTTAGCAAATACTAAGGTAGTCAGTCCACTACCCGGTTTCTTACCCAACCGGGATTTTGAAAGAATTAAATTTTTATTACCTCGCAAGGACTTTACATAAAATTAGAATTCTTTCACCAAACCCTTCGGACATCCTTCACCTAGAAGTAGTCTCACCAACCTTGAAGCAGCCTTCCTTGAAGTAACCTCAAGCTCCCCTTGAAGTAGCCTTCCTATTGAAGTAGCTTCCCGTTGAGACAGCCTTCTTGAAGTAGTCTGAAGTCCCCTTCTCCACCTGAGAAGTCAAACCCTCTCCAATCTGCAGCCTCCAACCCTAGGAGTAGCAAGGAGAGTACAAAGGATAAAAAGGAACAAGAAGGAAAAACAGAAATTACAATACCGTTGTAAGCACAAGGCTTGATTTGCCTATATCAAGCGTATTGATCTCCTAACCAATGAGTGTAGAAGTGTAAGTGTTGTGGATAGGAGATGCTAGCCTATAGGACACGAAATTGGAGCAATGGAAATGAATAGCCAATGTTGGAATTGCTCTATTGCTCAAAACAGATTGCCAATGTGAGTATGTAAGCTCAAGTGTAGCATAAGTGTGTCTTAGGTGTCCTATGGCTTGTCCTATTTATAGGAATGGCCTATGGATGCTTAAGGATGTTCTAGACACTTTCTAGGGGGTTCTAAGTGCTCAACTAGCCGTTAGGTATAAGTTAGTTGCTTTAGCAACAACTAGTTAATTAATTCTGCAGTTGCTGTCAGAGTCCATCTCGGTCGAGAAATTGTCGACCGAGATACCTACTCGGTCGAAGTTTTGTCGACCGACAGGCTCTCTGGATCAAGTGTTAGCAACATTCATCTCCAACTGCCAACTACCTTGTCAGCTGTGTCTAACGGCTACTTGGGTCTTTCTCGGTCGAGGAGTTTGTCGATCGAGAGTGTCTCCGTCGAGGAATTTGTTGACCGAGATTGACCCTGTTTCAATGTTTCAACTAAGGCACTAAGTGTGTGTATGAGTGTGCATATGTGACACTATTGAAGAGGATGATCTATCTAAGTGTGGTGTTTAGCTAGGGAAGATCTAACGCTTGATTTACATGAAGTCTAAGTACTTGTACATTATATATTTGTACAAGTTTACAATTGATTACAATTCATGACATTTACACGCATTCAAGCATATAGCTTCCCTAGTACTTTGTCATCCACCTCATTCCTGCAACACTCAAGTAGCACGTTAGATCAACAAGAATGAAATGTTTGTCATCATCGAAACAAAGGGATTTATCATAATGTCCAATTTAGCCAACAATTTGCGCATTAGTCCATATTTATCAAAACAATATTACAACATTGTTCAAAAAGGACAGAAAAGGAAATATATGTTCCTCAGAAGCTTTAATTACATATCAAAAGATAACCACAAGCATCTAATCATATATTTAAGCAACACACCTAGGGTTAGTTTGTAACCCAGGTTAGGGATGTTACAAGAACGGTCGTGCTATCAAGAATGGTCATTTTGGGAGTTCCCAGCATAGCCGTGCTGACCAGAACTGTCGTGCTACCCGTCCCAGAAACCCAAAATTCTCCTATTCAATATATTTTCCCCCCACAAACACGGTGACCACCATGGCCGTTCTACCCTATCCCCAACATGGGTGTGGTGACCACCACGACCGTACCACCTTCCGTACAAAATCCCACCTCAATCCATGATTTTCACCATTTTAATTCACATGATCATTCTACCCCACCACGACCATGCTTGTACCTATCCACCACAGTTTTGGTGATCTACTACGGCCATGCTACTCACAAAACCTAGCTACTTTTGCCGCTGCACTACCCAATCTACCCCTACTTGACCTATTGCTTCTCCCACACCTATATATAGGGGGGGTGGGTGTAGGTCGAGGTTATCTTCCTTCCACCACCTCCTAGATCCCAATTTTCACCCATTTTCCATTCCACTCCATTTCCACCTCCATTCCACTCCATTTCAGCATTTCCACCACCAAAACACTAGTTTACCCTAGTTTCTACTGATAATCCCCTTCATTCGACACCCTTGCACCTTGGAGGAGAGAGGAGGATGTCTTTTGGCAGTTGGAGAGGAGGATTGCTCCATCTACATTGAGATCCATAGATTCTTCTACCTCTTTCTCCTTTCTTTTTGAATTTTCCATTTCCATGAGTAGTTAGGCCCCCTTGGGTGGGCTGTTTGGGGTGTAAAATTTTACTTTGATACCATGTTAGGGGAAAATGACATGTAAACTTTATCATTCCATTTTCTAATGATTATGTTCTATTTTCATCTTATTCTCCATGAATTTCTTATTGTTTTGTGTGTGAAATCACCTAGGAATCTTGGGAAATTACTATTTGTGGTAATTTTGGGATTTGCCCCTAGGTCCAATTATTGGATCCCTAGGTTGCCTCCCATCTTCCTAAATCCTAATAAATCTCCCTAAGCCTAAGTGAGAGATCTAAGTAGCTAGATTAGGTGACTCTAGTGCAATTAGCATGGATCCTTCTAAAGGCTAGAATGTGGGTGAATTGGGGTCCAAAACCCTAATTTCTCCTCCCTATTACTACCCTCGGGCCCTAATTGCCCTAGGAATGTCTAATCTAGAAACCTAGACTTGACTAGACTCTAATTGAATTGAACCTAATCCCTAACCCAATTGAGCCTCCCAAGGGTAGTGGGGGTGTTAGGGACTAGTTCCCCTATACACAACCTAGAATATCCATGGCCAATTAGCAAATAGGTTAATTCATTAGACTCTAACTTGTTGTTTGGTTTGGATAATCTAAATGGAATCATAATGTTCATATGTAACCCCTCAACTTGAGTGATAAGTGCATCCCCTAAACAACCCACATCTTCCTTAATTGCATTAAAACCCTAGTTTTCATCTTGCTTAGCTAGTGTTAGCTTAGTTAGATCTTTTCTTGCCTAGATAGTTTCTTCCCTATTTTTTCCTCATTCTTGCTGGTTTATCTCTTTAATTGCTCTCTTATTCTTCTTGCATGCCTTAGCATAAATTGCCTTTTCCTACCTAACTTAGTCTTTTCTTGCTTAATTAGTCCTAATATAGTCTATGGTTAATTTAGATTTCATTATTGCCTTTAATTTATTTCTTGTTCACCTTAGTTAACAATTAAAACAATCTCCAAACCCTTAACCCTAGTCTCCGCAGTAGGAACCTAGCCAAACTAACCTAGCTCTAGTGCCCCCTTTTCTCCCTATGGATCGACCCTATACTTGTTGTCCTCCTATACTACGACACGACCCCGTGCGCTTACGGGATAGTGTTTTAGTAGATGTAGGTGTGTTTAAGTCTAGGTCATTATAAATTCTAAAAGTGAATCCACCGTGTGCTCCTATCCGTGAGGTTGCATCTATTCAAACTTCAATTGAGTAGTGTGTAACACCATTGGCAGGAGCGCACCACATAGTGACTATGATTACAACTTCCAAAGCTCATATGGTCCCTTACAAGATGTAGGATGAACAAGGCTAATAATATTTTGCACTACAACTAATTAACGAAGCTCCCTTTCCATTCAAATTCTACAATATGCCACATTGGATGTAACATGCAGAAAGTATTAAGGGAGTAAGCATTGCTTCTTATATGAATTCCTCTTCTGAATCAGGACTGGACCATCATAGAGTCATGTTGCGATAGACCAATGATCATTTAGAAAACTTAAAGGAAACCTACCTTTGGTGATCTCTCCAACCTTGTGTCAACCTGATCGATGGCTCCTCTCTATGTGGGAGAGCCCCTTTATGGTCTTTGGAGAAGCACAATCATCAAAAGGGTAGTGATTGCTCAAACTTTGATGTGAGCACAAGGACATGGTTTAATAAGTTTAATGATTATTCCCTACTAGGTCACCTCACTTCTATTATAAAAGATTTATTATCGTGACATCATCTTTCTTATCATAATCATACCTTTAAAAGAAACCCAATGTATTAGTGATAACCTATTCTTGTCCATGTTTTTGAAACTTGTAAACCATTCAAACATGACACTCTTAATCTTGAATACTCAGAGTACTGTAACCCCTTACTAACTATCAAATCCAAGCCGTTGAGAACATTTATAAAAATGATATTCCTCTTACTCCTAGATTCATTTCTCCTAAGTGATAAAAATTAAGGTGCTGAAATGGAAACATGCCTAGATTTATGGCTACTAATGACTCCATCAAGGGAGGGATCTAGATTTGTGTGTGCAGCGACCTTGGTTCTATGGTTCCTATGGTTGTAAGAGCCTTTCCCCATCATTGTGTTATCAATGTCTGGATAGCGAGTGGCTCTTTTCTATGACAATTTCTTGTTTAAGTTCTCAAGTTAGTGAGTAACATACTATAACATACAAATATTTGTGTATGTTTATCAACAGATATAAACTTTTTACTTTGACCTTAACAATGAAATTTATATGTACTTTTCACTGAGATAAATAGTGTATCACATTTATTTACAAAGATGACCTAAAAAATGAAATGTAATAACTAACCATTGTTCCTTAAATGTTATGACACAACTCACAAGAATGGAAAAGATAAACATGTATTTCTTTCACTCTCCTTCTTTCCTTAGTAAACAACAAGTGTGCTAATAAAAAATTAAAAAACCCAAATCCTAACCTTTATAATTAGTAACAAAACCCAAACATCCACCCATTCCTCTCTTTTTTGAACGTTGATAAACCAAGAACAAAGAATTTGTAAATAATTATTAAATAACAAAGTACTTTGTTTTCCATTCTTCGTTCCTTTACAATACCATGTGTTATTTAATCACCCTTACTACTCTCAAAGGAAACAAATGACTAAAAATGTAGCCATGATATATTTTTCTACCAAGAAATATTAAATTTCCTTTAAATAATACTATATTTTGAATCCAAGAAATATCTTCAATCACCTCTAAATCTTTGAAAATTCCAAAAGGAAATGACTCTCAACATTACATAATATTTGTAATGCAAGTACCCACTCCAAGGCTTAAATAGAGTAATAGGAATGATGATTCCATAGTCCAAATCTCGTTAAGATTACACACTTCATTCTCACTCACACACAACCTGGATAAACTTATAGAGTTAGGTTAACCATCCAAGTGGTACTCTGGACCAAACACACCTAATTAAAGAGTTTTTCATTACGGGATACCTAAAAAGGAGGTACAACTTGTTGAAATGGGTAGTCCAACATTTCCTTCTAGGATCATTTTATTTGAGTCCTCAAATGCTACGATGTTACAATCTCTCCCACTTTTAATCTTGACATTCTCATAAAGGCTCAACCATATGACTTCATATTCTATTTCTCTTTTCATTAATATAGATCCGGAAGGTTCCATGTACGCCCATCTCCCATTTATAGCTACTAGAACTAGGGTGATTTGTCAACATGGATATCCATTTCCTGTATGTTTGGGTCACACGACTTAATATTTGGATTTCACATGGCCGCATACCTAATGGAGTGAACTTGCTCCAGATACCATTTTCAGTGAACATGCCCACAACGTAAGGATCATGTTGTGTCCTCGTCACATACAACCCACTTAAACTTCTCGACATGTTAACCGTCCTAATGATACTTCAACCCAAGCATGCTTGACTATGAATTCTTAGTGATGGGATCCTAGAAAAAGGGTTGCACATCATCGATATGTATAGTTCAATCATCTTTGTTTTTACCATTTTATTTGATACCTAAAATCATCAAATGTCAAAAAACATTGTCATTAATGACATTCTCTCTCCTCCCTTGAACTCTTAAAAGGTACCACACTACAAGTTACGGAACTTGTAATCTTCTAGTTGAATTTATCAAATAAAAATACACAATGAAAGGTAACACTTTAATATCAATACAAATTCTCTCATAATCAATATAGCTAAATTTTGCATTGTACATGCTTGATTCATTATGTATTTCAGATTCTAAAATGTGGAATGTTATCAATATTAAATTAGCCAAATTCCTTAATTTATTTATGACCAAATTTGAAGCCACTAAGACTTCATTTGACCCCTCAAATTAGTTAGGAAAAAAATAACCCTGACAATCTAAAATTCAATCAATATATATAAAAAAATAATTTGGTTTCTATTTTGACCAATGAACCACATTTGGGTTCACTCTCCTAAATCTTCATTGTAGTTGGATATATCCAAGAACATTTACCATATTTCACTTGCATGATACTTTCCTCTTTTAGCCCAATAGTAGCCCAACTATTCTCTCCTATCGGTCTCTCTCTCGCACTAGTTCATTTCCTCGTGTATCTTATTTTCAGATAACTTTCTCCCACATTTTAGTACTAAATGACCCTAGGTTTCCAAATATGATATTGTCTTTAACTTACATTGATCTCCTTACTTTTGCATTTACATCCATATGATTCAATCATCAGCAAATGATCACTGCCATGTATATGTGTATCCTAACCTACCCCCAATAAAAAATGATCCATTTTAACATTGCCATCAATTAGTCTAAAAATTAGTACTCCAACTCCTTTTACCTTCTAAAAATACTTGGAGTTTGATGGGAAGAACCTGAGTTTTGCAAGCCCTAGAGACTGCTCAATTTATTGCGTGGGGTCCTATAAAGTAAATGACACCTACAATTTTGCTTTTCCATGGGTAATCTTTTTTTTTATAACGAGGAACCCCTCCCAGGATTGGCCACTATTGGACCCCACCCAGCCAAGGATAAACCCCAGAACCAGCCGCGTACTTGGGGGCACCGCGGTGCGCTCAGTAACGTGGGGCCTTGTTGCACCTCGTGGGTTTTTTCCAGAGTCGAACTCGGGTCCCTTCATTGGGGATTGTCGAGTCACACCACTGGGCTATTCCCCCACCCCCACGTCCATGGGTAATCTTAATTCCCCTCTTCGTCCATATTTTTATATGGAGATAAAATCTATTGTGAGGACATGGAAATTTCTCACCTTTTTACTATTTTTTGGAATTTATAACTAAATATTGATTATTAAACACACAAACACGCATATATATATATATATATATATATATATATATATATATATATATATATATATATATATCTATATCTATATCTATATATATATATACATTTCATTCCCTTATTTCGTCCTGGCACACCCCCCTCTTCCCCCCCCCCCAGCTGTGGGGACCAGAAATGGCCTTGCCTTCTCCCGCCTTCCTAAACAAGCCCTCGAGCCTCTTTTGCTTAGCCTTCCTCATCAAAAGTAGAGAAGGCTTTTTGGAGAATAATTTGGCCATGAGAGACCTTCTCCAATATTGCAAAAGAACGGGCCTACCGATAGAGTTGGGCAGGTCAGTGATGCCCTTCTGAAGGTCAGAGAGAGGAATGGGAATGGCTCGAGCGATAGCGAGAGGTGCGAATCAACCTTCAGGGAGAGGTATTGGAAATGACTCGACTGAAAGGAGAGGAATGGCCCCCTCCAAAACACCCATTACTGGAGAAGGATTTGTTAGATGTGATATGCCAACGACTCACTACTGGGAATCGTGGGTGCCATAGAGCTTTCTCATAGAAATAATTGAATATCAACACCTAATAACATGATCTTCAAATCATTTGGTGTACACAGATATTTAAATCAAAGTTTACTCTATAAAAACATGGATTGTGATCAATAAATAGATTAGCGAGGAAGAGATACTATTTATAGTACACTATTAGGGTTCCTCATCTCACATAACCATATGTAGGATAATGTTGGATAACGAAACATTGGTTACAATGTTGTTTAGCTAGTAGAAATGTTTAGGACAATATTACAAGCTAAGATTGTTTTTAATCGGTACTTCTTGTACAAAAAGAGATGAAAGGTGGAATATACACATGACCCTTGAGCTAGGCTCAATGAGGCAAGACATTACATGTATGTGCACATGTGTGTATGTACATGTACTCTACACACTCACCTAAAGTTCATATGAACTCTTATATATTGGGAGCCATACCAACTTGGTGACGAGCACTGTGAGACTAAAATTTTCTTTTTGTTGTATAGAAAAATAAAATACAACTTTTCTAACAATTGAATGTACTAGAAGCACCTACTTTGAACTTAACCCATGCAAACTTGCAAATAGATAAAAATGACACATACAATTTATCAGATACAAGTATAACAAGGTTGAATTGAGAGTTGTAAGAAATAAAAATATGATTTATCCACTATACCCATTTAGGAAATTTACCAGATACAAGTATTATAAAGTAAAGTGTGAGTTGTAGGAAATCTTATGTTTACTATTGTTCTTCCCAGAGTTTGGACAATTTGAATAGGATTGGGTCTAATCAAAGGCCACCCGCTCGCCCACCCGAATGTGGGAAAGTAGACAACCTCCATCATTTGTTGTAGCATTTATCCATATTTAATAAATTTTATTAAGCAGTTTTTTTTCATGCAACAAAATAAATATGAGAGAAGTATAAAAAGGAGAAAAAAGGAGAAGAGGAAAGTATAAAAAATAGATAGTACAAGAAATAGAAAAGAGGAGGGAAGTAAAAAAGTTGAGAAAAATAGAAAAAAGAAAAGGGAGAAGTCAGAAATAGGAGAGAAATGAAAAAAGGATGAAAAAGGTATACAAGAGAGGAGGGTAACATAAAAAGAGGAGACAGAAAATTGTTTTTCTCATCACTTCAATCCTTATTTTTTTTTCAAAACAAAAACATTAGATTTCTTACAAAAAATACCTTTCGACAATACTAAAATTGACATATTTTTGGAAATAGAATAATATAAGAGACATATACTTCTTTCCTCTCTCACACTATATGAATTTTCTTGTTTCAATATGAATTTACTTCTCTCTTTTCTTTTTCCTATTTCCCTAGTATGATACTAATAAATATATTCGTATAGTACGAAAAAATCGGAGGCAAGTATAAAAAAAGAAAGAAGAACAATAGGAAAAGAGAGAACGAAAGAAGTAAGAATTAGTATTATACTAAAAAATATACAAAAAGGAATGAAATATAGAAAAAGAGAGGAGAGAAGTAAAAAAAAGAGTGATAAGTGTTAGTATTGTACTAAAAATATTTTCATGGAATGAAAAAAGAGGAGGGAAGTATTGAATAAAGAGAGAAAAAGTAGGAAAAAAAGAGAAATAAATATTAATACTAAACGAAAAAATATTTGTACAATATGAAAAAATAAAGTATAGAAAATAAGAAAAATAAAAGAAATCAATAAATGTTAGTACTATACTACAGAAACTTTCATAAAGTAATAGAGAAGTACACATTCATAATACTAGAAAACATTCATCCATTACGAGAGAAGATGAAAATATACATGTTATATATTTGTTTTTGATGTATGTTAATATTAGTCTTGTTTGAATGTATTTTTTATAAAGAATCTAATGATATTTTATAAAAAAAAGTCATCAAAGTTAGAAAGTTATGAGTATATAAATTTTCGTTTTTCATACTTTAAGCTAATATTTCTATCTCTTAGAACATATAGTGGAGTTTATGGGAGATCCTATACTTTTTTTACATCAACGATGTTTTTTTAAATTTTTTTACTATTTTTTCTCTCTCATAGCTACCCCATTATTATAGTCGAAAGTGAGATATTTTGTAGCAAACAACAACTCCTAATGACCAGGTAGAAAACCAGAGACGAGAATAGATGTTGAGTCAAAAGTCAACTTGATATAATGAGTATGAGAATGTGCACGATTCTAACACTAAGTCGTTTTGCATGTCTTGTTATGAAAATCCCAATAATCTTATTGAGTCTGCGCAGTGGAAAGAACAATGAGCAACACGTACGCAGCGAGAAGAAGAATAACAATCCACATAAACAATGAACACATGATTTATGTGGTTCGGTCTACACGACCTAATCCATGGAAGGAGAGAGAATTTCACTATTGCAAGAAGATTGCAAAGGAGAGATACTCTCAAAGAGAGAGAACCTGAAAAGGTTACATCCAAAGAAGAGAGAAAACTCTCTTCAATACAAATTTATATGTTGGCACCTCTCAGTATAAGAAAATCCCTTTCCCATAAGGTGCTATCTATAGGCTCCATGACATAAGGCTTCAACTAGGAATGAACAATCCTAATAGGAGTCTAGTACACAATAGGAGTCCAAGTTGCATGAAGATAGAGCCACTACAACTCCAAATAGGAATACTAATCTAAATCCAAGTAGGAAGATGGGTTGGAATAAAACCAAGACAAGACCCAAAATAGGACTGCCACTTCATGTCGAATTAGGATTAGGACTAGGAGTCTTCCAGACATAACAAATCTCCACCTTGACTCGAAGTCAACATCTTGTAAGAAAAATAGCAATTTTCTTCTCCTCCAGCCCCTAAGGGCATCACTGTCAATTGTGAAGGCTAACCAAGCCCAAGCAGGTCTTGAACTTAGAAACTAGTAATGGCTTTACCATCATATCCGAAGGACTATCTTTGCTGATGATCATCTATGAACAGAAGTCTTTTTTTTTTTTTTTTTTTAAATAGACTACATCAGTTACTCATCGGGTACCAAATGGAAAACAACTGAATGTCTGAAAGATAAGCTTGTTGCCCTTGAGGAGGACACATTTGCCATTGTGTTGGAGAGGATGGTTGCTTTAAGCAGAATTTAGCAAGCGCGTCGGTGAGTTTGTTTTGATTCCTTCTTTGGTGCACCACCTTCTGTATCCCTGCAAGGATCAATGCATCTCTTATCTTCATAGTGAGATTGCGATATTTATCAGGAGGGTCCTTCTGATGTGAAACCCATTGAACAGCATTCCAGGAGTCAGATATGATAAGACCTTCAGCAATCGAGTTAAGAGCAGCAAGTTGTGCTCCATGCAAGATGGCCTTCAGCTCACCTTCCATGGCGTCCTCACCAGGACAGAGATTCGCTGAGCCCGTCTGCCACTGTCCCAAAGAGTTTCGAGCAACAACACATGTGCAGATCTTATGTGTGTTGGTTGAGATGGCTGCATCAGCATGAATAATGGTGGTACCGGACCGAATGGGTAGAGGTGGGTTGGTGATGTTTCCTCCTGAATTGTGTGATAGGGACATAGCACAAGTGATAGAAGAAGACTCTGCAATACAATTGACAGCTACTACAGTAGGCGATATACTTCTGTGTTCAAAGATAAAAGAGTTGCGGTTCTTCCATATCCTCCAACATGCCACTGCAAATGTTGTTTGCCAGTTCTGGATTCGAAGAAGTTCTTTGAGATTGTATTCCATCCATGAATGAATGCTGTTGCTCGAGAAGAAATAAACAGCTTCCGCTGGTATAAGCTCGTCCCAGATCTGTTTGGAATCAGCGCAGTCACGTATGGCATGAAGACAGTCCTCGTCAGCGACATTACATCTGGGGCATGTGGGAACTTCCGTAAACTTCTTCATGGTTCTATGAACAGAAGTCTTGATAATCACACATATATGATTCTTAAGAAGAGTTTCCATCTCTTCATTCACAGCTAAAACCCACATAGCAGAATCTGGCGACACCACGACTTTAATGTACGTAGATGGCTCACCAACAACATTCATCTCCTCTGTAGTAGCTAAAGCATAAGTAAAAATATAATTTGAATGTCTTGATGGTGGCCTAATATGTCTTCTTTCGCTACCATGAGCAACATTATATGGTTATTCATCAGGTACTTCAAATTCAACATTATTTGAGGTATCTTGATTAATTGAAGTAGGTGTCAAACTGCCATGTAGTGATGATGGCACATAATCAACCTCTAGCTCCACCTATTTGGTGACACTAGGAGAAGGACATGTATCAGAAATAGTAACAGAATCCTTTTTCTTCAAGAACATAGCAAGACCTTTCTTGCTCATGGGACGAAGTCTCATATGCCACAGCTTTGTGTTGTCAAGATCAGAAGTGGATGAAGAAGAAACAAAAGTTGTCCCAATGACAGTTTCACCAATAAGTGAATATATATATATTTTTAGTATGTCTTTGACCTTTGATCACAATAGTTTCATCTTTGTAAACATACATGATTTCGTTTCTAGCAGCATGTAGAAAACTTTTTTCTTCAAGTGTTCCTAGAGAGATGAGATTTTTTGCAAGACCTTGAACATGATGGACATTGAAGATTGTTCTAATAACACCATCAAACATCTTGATGCGAACAAATCAAATTCCAATAGTCTTGCAAGTAGATTCATTTGTCATAACAACTACTCCACTTTCAACTGCAATATTTGTGGAGAATCAATCCCTTCTAGGACACATGTGAAAGGAACAACTAAAATCAAGAATCCATGAATTATGATATTTTGAAGTAGAGGATGCCATGAGAACAAAATCATCAACTTCTTGTACGATATTGGCACCACCATGTTTTACATGAATGTCTTTGTCTTCACGCCTCGTCTTATTCTACAATTTGAAACATTTTTCAATTGTATGACCCTTCTTTTTGTAGTATTTACATGATTTGTTGTTATTAGTCCTCAACATAGATCGAATGTGTTCTTCATTATTGTCTTTATCTTTTGATATACTCCTTACATGGAGAGCCTCTGCGTGACTTCCATTATAAGAAACAACTGATTCTTTGTCCATCAAGGATTCATACATGAGAGAAGACATTACTTCTTCTAGTTTGATGGAATCTTTTCCATAGATAATGGTCTCACGGTATTTCTTCTAAGAAGGGGGAAGAGAGCATAAAAGAATCAAGCTTTATCTTCATCTTCCACTTTGATGTCAATATTTTCCAAATCCATAATGATGGAGTTCAATTGATCAATATGATCACGAATAGATGTACCTTCAACCATGTGCAGTAGATATAGATGTTGCTTATGATGCAATTTTGTATGGAGAGTCTTTGTCTTATAGAAAGATTCAAGCTTCCGTCACAAATCTGCAGCGGTCTTCTCTTTAGCGACTTCACCAAGAACCGTCAATGAAAGTGACGACTGGATGGTTGTTAGGGATTTTTCATCCATCTCTTGTTTTCGCTCAACAGTCAAGGAAGCTGGCATGTTCTCCACTCCTAGCAGCGTTTTAACGACACCATGTTGCACGAGTAGGCCTCGCATCTTGATCTGCCATAACCCTAAGTTGATTGTGCCGTCAAACTTCTCGATGTCGTTCTTGGTCGTCATTGTTGTTGATCACCAGGCTTTGATACCAATTGTTGAGTCGGCGCAGCGGAAAGAACAATGAGCAACACGTACATAGCGAGAAGGAGAATAACAATCCACACAAACAATGAACATGATATTTACGTGGTTCGGTCTACACGACCTAATCCATAGGAGGAGAGAGAATTTCACAAACAATGAACATGATATTTACGTGGTTCGGTCTACACGACCGAATCCACATGAGAGAGAATTTCACTATTGCAAGAAGATTACAAAGGAGAAATACTTTCAAAGAGAGAACCCAAAAAGGTTACACCCAAAGAAGAGAGAGAACTCACTTCGGTACAACACTGTACATTGGGACACTTCTCAGTACAAGAAAATCCCATGCCTATAGGTCCTATTTATAAGCTCCATGTCATAAGGTTTCAACTAAGTACAAACAGTCCTAATAGGACTCTAGTACACAATAGGAGTCCAAATTACACGAAGATAGAGCCATCTACAACTCCAAATGAGAATATTAATCTAAATCTAAGTAGGAATATGGGTTGGACTCAAACCAATACAAGAAAATAAGATTGCAACGCTATGTCGGATTAGGATTAAGACTAGGAGTCTACGAGACGACTAAATGGCTAACGTCTAAGGTCATCCAAACAAGACGACTGGTATATGGAATTAGCCCGCCTGGCCGACGCAGATTGGTCAGCGGAGTTACCTCTCATCCCAAATCAACCGGAGGCGGAGGAAACAAAGGATAAGGCCTGCCCCAAGGTGGATAAAGATTGCGGATGGCGCCCTGGTCCACACACCATAAGTTGTCCTTCCTGTCTGGAGGATGCTGGATGCCGCACGTCGCTGGCTTGCTGTTGTGCAGACATGCGCTTCCTCCAATGCATGCATGTGCCGCGATATTCCTTCAAACCGTTGTAGGTGGATGGCGCTCATGGACACAATGACTGTTCATGCACAGTTGCAGCCCCACGTGATTTTGATTGTTTACCTTGTCATTAAATACTAAGTTAGGCAATACAGTGTTCCTAAATTATGGGGCTATGATCCTACGTGATTTTGAATGTTTAGTTTCATTAAATAGTACGTCAGCCAGTACAGTGTTCCTAAATTATGGGTCTATGATCGTACCTAATTTTGATTGTTTAATTTGTCACTGAATAGTACGTTCGGCAGTACAGTGTTCCTAAATTACGGGGCTATGATCATACCTGATTTTGATTGTTTACTTTGTCACTATATATTATGTTAGGCAGTACAGTGTTCATAAATTATGGGACTACAATCCTAAATGATTTTGACTGTTTGATTTGTCATCAAACAAAAGGTTATGCAGTAGTTTTCCAAAATTATGGGGCTATGAACATTACATAGATTGCAGGTGAATGGACATGTTACGTCCAAACTTGGTTCCTGTACGTGGGCTCTGCCCTTGTCTCCAAAATATTTTTATTGTCTTCTTATTTTCATTTTTTGGGATAGAATGTTTATTGGTTCCACAATAGCTCACAACGGTACTTGGACTCAAGGGCGTATCCGCCAACACCCCCCTTCCCATTCTCCTAAGCGTAATGTGTGTACATAAGTCTAATAAGAAATATGTATAATAATATATTGTGTCGCAAACAAACATCAAAGAAATGTTAGCTCGGCAGGTAGTTTTGCGTTAGAGCTCATCCGCTGACCTGGGCTTGATCCCCGTGATTATACTTTGCCCTCCTTATTTAGGACACACGGAAAGATATTATAAACGATGAGCGAGTAATAGTCAAATAAAGTTGTAGCTCAATCTGTAGATAGCTCTTCTAATATGTTTTATACTGTCCCGGATTCGAGTCCCTGTACATTGCTGTTATGCTTAGTTTTGATCAAAATTTGAAAAAATATATATAACAAACTAATTTATTTATCATATGTAAAATCATAGAGAATTTGATATTTTTATCGTAGTTAATGGTATGTTTTTTTAATTACTATATTGTAGCGCCATATTTGTATCCGTAATCATAGCGGGTTTGCGGTGTAGGTATGCGGCTAAATGGTTCTATATAAACATCACACTTTTGATGTAAGAAAATTTACAATTATGTTCTATATATTCTTATACAATAATATTTCTAGTATATAAGATATAAACATGCAATAGTTATATTAAAGATTGAGGATTAGTTGAGTTAATTATTTACTTGTAGTCATTTTCATAGTATTTTAATAATGTAACATATCATGTAACCAATTTGAATGTAAGGTTACGTATGTTGCTCCTTGTTGTAATTAGAATAGTCAATTCTTAATTATATGACTGGTCTTAACCTTATTATAATTAGAGTAACATGTAGTGTGAAGTATTATATTAATTAGACTAGTAAAATATTATATAATAATATAATATTTAATTAATTATTTATGTATAGTGGGTCCACAATTATATGTGTCTGGGTTGAAGCATACACATTAGTGGACCCGCTTATATGCGGGCCCATGGGTATGCGGGTCCACGGTTCTGTGGCTCCAAAGTTTTAGGCCCATGACGAGGGCCCTGATTTGCGGGTCTATGAGTCTATCCTTACCCATTTACAACCTTATTATAAACGATCAAAAAAGATGAGAGAAAATTTTATTTTGTTTATAACAATCAAACCGTAATAATTTTTTAACGAAATAAAAGTTGATAGACTACTAACAAAAAATGTTTTCAAACAAGATTAACGTCGACATACTTTGAGAATAATTTTTTTACGAAATTTTTATAACACATGGGAAAATATGTTATAAAATGGAATAAGACATGGTATAACATGGTCCATGCTATTGTTGATCGTATAGGGCACAAACCACGATGAAAAGGCATAAACATAAAAGAGTATACCAGAGTATCACTGAGACGTGCGAGATGCACTTTCCTTAAGAGTATCTCCATGGTACTCGACGGCGACGTCTGTGCAGTAGTCTCCTGCACGGTACTCTCTCAGGATCCAACAACGTGTGTCGACGTGAAGCTTGCACACACAGTCACGACGACAGACGAAAGGTAAACGATCGTTCTTTCAGTGGGCAGACTGCAGGCGAAGGAGAAGAGAGGAAGAAGAAATGAGAGAAGTTTTTCGTCTGTTCCGAACGATAGCTGAAAACAAACATAAATAACCAGGGAAGGAAGCGTGAAAGGATGCGTTCGGTTGTAAAACGCGGTGCGGTTTGGAACTGCCAAACGAACATGTGCATTGCAGCGACCCAGGTTAAAAAATGGTTCAATGAAACGAAGGGAAAAACCAAGCCGGGGTCGCGCCCGCACAAGGGGCTCCGGGAGGCCGGATTTGCACCCCCCTGCGCGCAGGATGCGACTTGGGCTGACGCACCCGATTATAGGGTTTCCGGACCGGTCCGGCCCAAACCCCAATGGCAAGGCCCACCATGCGCGTGCATAGGGCCTATTCCCTTTCATTCCTCAATTGTACTATGGACAAGGGTCCATATATAAGGAGGAGGGAAGTCTCCAACACAAGTAATATGGGACTAAACTTGTTGCCTTTTGGTTTGAAATACAGCAAAGAAGTATAACAATCCCCCACTATTTCAAAACAAACAATATAAAAACTGAGTTGACCACTGGAAGAACTTAAACAAATGACATGCATAAGCTTTGGTAGAACTGAGTTCTTTGAACTAAAGCATAGAGTAGATGTACGTAATCTGTAGAAGATTGGTGGAACTATATTCTTGAACCAATTCCTCCTTTATCTGATTAGTGGTACATTACTCACATGACATTCATAAAATCAATTACCTTTCTTACGGATTGGCGCCTTTAGGCCATGCGCCTACTGGGAAAATTCATGAATGCTCTAGAGATCTGCCCAAATCTCAACAGGAGCAGCCCCACTCCACACTCATATAGTTGGACTTTCATCAAGCATATATTGCAGTATATACACCACCATTAATGGCTATGAAATCCATTAAGAATTATATTCAAATAAATCACTGTAAATTGTTGTTTACATCATAAGAATGAGATACATTTATTACAACACGTTGAGTCCTCTAGTGACTTAGTTTTTCCCATTGAACCTTCTTCCCGGGATCACCGTTCATGAAGGTTGGGTGTCCACTTCGACTTCTGGTATGGGCATAGTCCCATTCTCCTCGATGTATCGATCACTAGTCGTTAACTTAATGGCTTTGTCAGAGGATCGGCCAAGTTTAATTCCGACTTAACATAATCCATTGAGATTATGCTATCACATACAAGCTGCCTCACAATATTGTGACGTAGACGAATATGTCTACTTTTCCCATTATAAACTTTGTTTTTAGCTCTTGCTATGACAACTTAATTATCACAGTGTATAAACACTAGTGGAGAAGGTTTCTCCCAAATGGGAAGATCCATTAGAACATGTCTTAGCCATTCGGCTTCAGTCCCAGCCTTTTCTAAGGCAATAAACTCAGATTCCATAGTGGAACGAGCTATACATGTTTTCTAGGAGGATTTCCAAGACACAACACCTCCACCCATAGTGAAGATGTAACCACTTGTAGATTTCAATTCATCTGAATCAGAAATCCAATTGGCATCACAATATCCTTCTAGCACAGTTGGAGATCCACAAAAAATCAATCCATGATTAATTGTGCCTTTAAGGTATCTTAAAACCCTATGTAGAGCATCCCAATGATCCTTACTAAGATTTTGAGTATATCTACTTAATATCCCCACTGCATATGCTAGATCTGGATGAGTACAGTTCATTAAGTACATCAGGCTTCCAATTACTTGTGCATATTTGACTTGTTGAACACTATTACTTTTATTTTTCTTGAGATTGCAATTAGAATTAAAAGGTATACTTACCGGCTTACAATCAAACAATGAAAACTTATTGAGAATTTTCTCAACATAGTGTTCTTGGGATAGCATGATGCAATCATCATTTTTAAGAAGTTTAATTCCTAAAATTACATCTGCCTCACCCATATCTTTCATGTCAAAATTAGAAGCCAAGAATCCTTTTGTACTATTTATTATATCAATATTAGTGCCAAAAATAAGCATGTCATCTACATAGAGACATATTATAACACAACCTTGGTTATTGACTTTAGAATATATACATTTGTCTCCTTCATTTATATGGAATCCATATGATACAACGACCTTATCAAATTTCTCATTCCACTGTTTAGGTGCTTGTTTCAAACCATAGAGAGATTTGATTAGTATGCATACCATATGTTCTTTTCCCGAAACTACATACCCTTCAAGTTGATCCATATAAATTTCCTCATCTAAATATCCATTCAAGAAAGTAGTTTTAACATCCATTTGGTGTATAATTAATTTCTTAATAGATGCCAAAGCAATTAAAATCCTGATTGAAGATATTCTAGTAACGGGAGCAAAGGTATCAAAATAGTCAATATCCTTTAGTTGTTTCTATCCCTTGGCAACCAAACGAGCTTTGTATTTATCTACAGTCCCATCTGTTTTCAATTTTCTTTTAAATATCCATTTACATCCTATGGGTTTAATACCTGGTGGAAGATCCACTAATTCCCATGTATGATTAGATAATATAGATTCAATCTCACTATTAATTGCTTCCTTCCATAAATAGGAATCAATTGAATTAATAGCTTCATTGTAAGATTGAGGATCATTATCCACTATAAAGGAATAGAAATCATCACCAAGATTCTTTTCCTTCCTCATCCTAGTGGATCTTCTAGGTTCTATATCATCTGGTTCTAAAACATCATTAGAATTGGATGTACTTGGGATATTCTCTAAAATTTCATTTGAAGGATTAGCTAAGTTTTCTAAGGGAGTTTTCATAGGAAAAATATGCTAAAAAAATTCAACATTTTTAGATTCAACAATTGTATTAGGTTCTACAGCATTGTTGCCACTTCTAATAACCAAGAATCTATATGCATCACTATTCTGAGCATAACCTATAAAAACACCATCTAGGGTTCTAGATCCCAATTTTCATTTCTTAGGCTCAGTTAATAAGACTTTAGCTAGACACCCCCACACTTTGAGGTATTTCAAATTAGGAGGATATCCTTTCCATAATTCATATGGTGTCTTATTTGTCTTCCTACTAGGGATGGGATTTTGAAGAAAACAAGATGACAAAATCACTTCCCCCCACAAGTTATTGGGTGCTCCTGAATTGATTAAAATAGAATTCATCATCTCCTTTAGAGTTCTATTTTTACGTTTAGCAATACCATTTGATTGAGGTGAATATGGAGGTGTGTGTTCATGTATAATACCATGGTTCACACAAAATTCATTAAAGGGAGAACGATCATATTCACCATCCCTATCTGAGTGAAGATGTTTTATTTTCTTATTGAGTTGATTTTCTACTTCTGTTTTATAATTAACAAACATTCCAAAGGCTTCATCCTTTGAATGTAGTAAATATAATTTTGTATATCGTGAGAAATCATCAACAAAAATAATGTAGAAATGTTTCCCACCTCTAGATAGATTTCCTTTTAAATCTCCAAGATCAGTGTGAATTAAATTGAGCAATTCAGAATTTCTACGTGAAATTTGAGGACACGGTTTCTTGGTAGATCTAGTTTCAGCACATATTTGACATTTATTATTTAAATTAACAACACCATCAATATCATTTAGTAAACCTAAAGATTTCATGCATTGTAAATATTTAAAATTAACATGTCCTAATCTATTGTGCCATACATCAAAAGAATCAACGATATAAGCAGAAGGACTTATTTCATTAGTAGAAGAGTTTTGTACATTCGACAGAAAGAGACCATTTGAGCAGTAACCCATGCCTAAGTAGTCCCCAGACTTGGTGAGAATGACCTTGTTTGATTCAAAGGACACTTTCACCCCAAACTTAACAAGTTGAGAAATAGAAATTAAATTAACACGGATATATGGGACAAACAACACATCTTTGATCAGCATAATTTTTCCAGAAGTCATCTTGATCATGACATTGCCCTTTCCGGTCACATAAGAAGCAGTTGAGTTGCCCATGACTACCCGATGTTCCTCCTGTCCTACTTGAGTGTAGGTCACAAAGGCATCTTTGTTGCCACTAATGTGGCGACTAGCCCCCGAGTCAATGATCCAATCATTCTGGTGGAATGATCCCATGCTGACAATGCTGACAAATGCTACAAATATGTCCTCAGTAACAAGGTTGGTTGAAGGTTCCTTCGAATCCACTGCTTGTTTCTTCCTATGCTTGCATTTAGGAGAAATATGACCAGGTTTGCCACAAACATAGTGAAAAACATTCTTTTTACTAATATCTTTGTTTCCTTTATATTTATTCTTATTTCTTTTCCCTTTCTTATTTTCCACTTATTTTTATACTGATCATTAGAAACTTTATTTTCTCTAACTTCATTATTAACAAAGTTAGCAGTACATGACAACTCTTTATTCAATTCAGATTTTTCTCAAGTACGGTTTTGATCTTCAACTCGGATATGTATTATTACATCATCCAGTGACATTGTCTTTCTTTTGTACTTAAAATTGTTCTTGTAATGTTTCCATGAACCAGGCAATTTTTCAATTAAAGAACCCACAACGAAAGACTCAGGAAGATCATTTTTTTCATTTTTCAAATCATCAAGTAAAATCTAAAATTCATGAATTTGAGTTGTTATATCTTTATCTTCAGTCATATGAAAATTTAGAAAATTCACAACAGTAAATTTTTGGGTAGAAGCCTCTTCCAGAATATATTTCTTATTCAGACTTTCCCAAATTTCGGATGCAATTTTAATTGGAAAATATGTGTCAAACAGTTGGTTAGACAATGTACTTAGAATCACATGTCGACAAATGCGATTTGCTTTTTCCCAATCCACAGAATCATTTTCAGGTTTGGGTTAAGTTAAAGCAAACGAGACATTAGAAACTTCTAAAGAGTAATAAATTTTTCTTACCAACGCCTATATTGTTGTCCATTAAATTGTTCTATTTTTGTAACATCAGGGATTGGTCTTTGCGAAATAGTAGAAACAGTGACGATTTGGTTGTTGTTATTTGATGGCGTCACAGGCGTAAAGGGGGTTTCAAAACCTTCCATATTAGTACCCATCAGAGAAACAAGATACTCTTAAGATTGTTGATTGTATAGGGTACAAACCACGATGAAATGGCATAAATATAAAAGAGTATACCAGAGTATCGCTGAGGCGTGCGAGATGCACTGTCCTTAAGAGTATCTCCGCGGTACTCGACGACGAACGTCTGTGCAGTAGTCTCCTGTACGGTACTCTCCCAGGATCCAACAACGTGTGTCAGTGTGAAGCGTGCACACACAGTCACGGTGATGGACGAAAGGTAAATGATCGTTCTTCCAGTGGGCAGACTGTAGGCGGAGGAGAAGAGAGGAAGAAGAAATAGAGAAGTTTTTCGTCTGTACTGAACGGTAGCGGAAAACAAACATAAATAATCAGGAAAGGAAGTGTGAAAGGATGCGTTCGGTTGCAAAACGCGGTGCGGTTTGGAACTGCCAAACAAACAGGTGCATTGTAGCGGCCCAGGTAAAAAATGGTTCAATGAACCGAAGGGCAAAACCAAGCCGGGGCTGCGCCCACACAAGGGGCTCCGAGAGGCTGGATTTGCACCTCCTACGCGTGGGATGAGACGTCCGCCGACGCGCCCGATTATAGGGTTTCCGGACCGGGCCGGCCCAAACCCCATTGGCAAGGCCCACCATGCGTGTGCGTAGGGCCTATTCCCTTTCATTCCTCAATTGTACTATGGACAAGGGTCCATATATAAGGAGGAGGGAAGTCTCCAACACAAGTAATATGGGACTAAACCTTTTTTTCCTTTTGGTTTGAAATACAGCAAAGAAGTAAAACAACTATCTCATGTCAAAGTGTATGCCATTTCATGTTAACCATGTTATCCATATTATTCAATATTATCTATGTTATCCATGTTATTCCATGTCAAAGTGTATCTCATGTTACCACATTATAACATGGAATAACACGTGGTATAACATGTGTGAGTCAATGTTGTCCCATGGTAGTTTATCCCTTGTTATCTCATGTCAAAGTGTATGTTATTTCAAGTTATTTATGTTATCCATGTTATTCAATGTAAGCTATGTTATAAATGCTAATTTATGTTATCTATGTCATCCACATTATTCATATTTTTCATATTATTCTATGTTATCCATAACATCTCATATTGTCTCATATTATCACATGTTAACATGAGATAACGTACAACTAGATTGAACATAACGTACATTTGGACCAAAGATGACGTACGACACTAATTCTTCATATTTTTTATATTTTCTCTCTTAAAAAAAATAAATTAAACATGAGATAATATACAATTAGATTGGAGATAATGTACATTTGGACTGGATATAACATATGACACTACTTCCCTACTATTTTTCATATTTCTCTCTTTTTAAAAAACAAATTGAACCTGAGATAGCGTACAATTGGACCATAGATAACATATAATTAGATTAGTGATAACGTACATTTGGACCAGAGATAATGTATGACACTACTTCCCACCTATTTTTCATATTTTCTCTCTCTTTAAAAAAAATTAAACATGAGAAAATGTACAATGGGACTAAAAATAATGTATAATTAAACCAAACATAACGTATGACAGTACTTCCCTCCTATTTTGATATTTTTTCTCCTTTAAAAAATAAATTTAACTTGAGATAAGGTACAATTGGTCTGGATATAACATATGATTGGATTAGAGATAACTTATATTTGGATCAGAAAACCATAACATGGGTAACATTGATAACATGAAATATCATAAAATTGGATAATATGGAATAAAATGGTTAACATGGAATAACATGAATAGCATGGAATAACGTATCTAACATGGAATAACATAAAATTTGGCATGGGTAATATCAAAACTATGTATATTTATTGTAAGGAACACAATCTTTTTTATTTAAAAAAATCATTACATATATTAAGTTATAAGAAAAAAAATACTCTCTCATCTTTTTTCTTATTCAAACAACATCATCTCTCCTCTTTTGTTATGTATAGTCATTTTTTTAAAATATATCAACACTTGTAACATATTTTTTTGTAAGCAATGCAATAATTTTATTTTGTAAAAAAATATTGCGGTTAAAAAGTTATTAGTAAAAATTACTTGTCTTTTTCTCTCTCCTACAACCACTTTATATAGTCATCCACTTTTTTATCAAACGCATGTCGACATTGATTTTATTTTAAAATATTTTTAATAAGGAACACAACCTTTTTTATTTTATGAAAAAACACATTGCGGATTACAATTTATAAAAACTAGGAGATCAAAGGGTGGCGGTCATTTCAAATTCTAAGGTGGCTGTATTTGGAGCAGGACAAAAAGTAGTGGTTGTCCAGGTAACTCGGGACAAGGGTTGTCATATTTTTTGTCCCCTCTTCTTGTCTCTATATCATTTTCCTTTATGCATTGGGCGGCTGTTACTACCCACAACCGTTCATGATGCGCAAGCATAAAGATCAAAGGGTGGCAGTCAGTTGGGTACATAGAGAGTTAGGCTACCCATATTTCCTCCCCACTCTTTCGATAACCCACTCGATTGTTGGGAGGTAGAATGATTGTTGTTGGGGTAGAAAAAACACACTAAGTGAAGAAAATATTTTATTCATAATGTTAACATGTAATAAAAACAATTTCAGTAAAAATATTAAATTCATAAAAAAATTAACAAGAATAATTTTGACATAATTTCTAAAATTAATATTACAATTATATAAAAGTAAGAGGAACGTATAAAAAAGTGCACTACTCAAATTACAAGTATTCTGCCCCAAAATGAAAGTAACATTAGTATTGTACAACAAAACGAGAGTAATATACTTCAAAATATAGGTGTTGTACTACCCAAACATTGATACAATAACTGTGTAAATAAATAAGAGGGGTATAATATCTATAGTACATTACTTCCGATTTGGAGGTGCAATATGAATGTTTACTTGTTTATGTAATGTACCCAACACAAACTATAGAGTGTTGTACTTCAAAATAATGTTACTACATACGATATTATTACTCTCCAAAGTATGTCAATACTAATGTTGTTGGAAAATATCTTTTTTCAAAGAATTAAATTCTTTTTATTTTATCAAAAAATTCATTACGGATTCAAAGTTATGAGGAAAATAATTATGCTCATAACTTTTAATCCATAACAAATTTTCTTTAGAAACGAGAGTAATGTACCATAAAACATTAGTATTATACATAAAACGAGAGTAATGTACTTCAAGATGAGAGTAATGTATATTGATATCATACATGGATAGATAAATAAGAGGGATACTATCCATAATTTGGTATACATTACACAATACACATTTTTACTTGCTAATAATTATACTCAAAATATGGGTTCTACATCCTAAAATATTGGATATGTTACTATAAAGTACATGTAGTATATATCTCTCAAATTATTCCTTCTCTAAAGTATGTTGATATTAGTTATGTCGGAAACTACTTTTTGCAAAGAATCTAATACCTTTTATTTCATCAAATAATTCATTACAGATTGAAATTTATGCACTTCGTTTTCTACTTCTCTCTTATTTTATGTAAAAAAATATTGTGCACATTGATGGTATGGATTCCCTCAAAATTTTTATGCTTCATTTGACAAAGCAGTGATTGCGCAGACAGAGATGACAGATCACGTGTAGCGGATCGATCTCGATAACAATTACATAGTCAAACACACAGTTGTCCACCGTTCTACTTTTACATTTTGTTTTCTCACGTTCGGAAAACTCTATCGATTGTTCATTTTTCATTGTGATAAATCATTATGTAACATCCCTGACCTGGGTTATGAACTAACCCTAGGTGTTTTGCCTAAATATGTAATTAAATCCTTGTGATTAACTTTGGGCATGTAATTAAGTCCCTCAGAAACATATATTTCAATTTTGCTCCTTTATATATAAAGTAGTAGCATTGTTTTGTAATACAGGGATCTATGTGCAAATTACCTAGTTAAGGGATTAACTTGCAAATTGCACATGTTGAGATGTTCCTCTAATGTTGAGACATCATGAGGATGTTTATGATGAAGTTTGAGGGATTTCCCAAGCTTGAGCACCAAGGTGCAGCTGTGGAAGCAACCCCTGTACTTGAAAACCCTAAATTGGTGTAGAGTGCAATTTACCCAATTTGAGGGGTGCAACTTGTAAAATACATCATCTAAAATATCTTTTATAACTTTTGTCATCATTTAAAGTAGAAATGATGAAGAGGGCACTTCATTTGAATAATCATATAATAAAGAACACCTTTGTGATTGAATAATCAAGGTGTATGTATAATAGCCCTTTTATGTGTATGCTTTAGTGATGGGTTGATCCTCTTTGCCTTCAAATCTTGACCTTAGAAGGAGTTTGTCTTTAGAAATAAGGGGTAGGGACGAGCAAAGAAGAAAGGAAGGACTTAGATGAGAAATGGGATAAAGTAGAAGCTTTATGGAGAAATTTCACCCAAAATATATATATCACTTCCTTTGCAAGCAAAGGAACGTTTCTTTCATTCCCTCACTTATCCCCCTTGCTCAAACTGACTAAGGCAGAGCTCTGGAGCATAGGAGAATGACCAGGGAGTTCAAGGTAAGTTTGGATCATCCCTTTTGCTTGAATTCATGGAGGAAACTCGATTTCAAGGTTGAATTCATTGCTAGCTCACCTAGCTTTATCTTTCTAGCCATTCCTTTCCAACTTTTCCTTGGAGAATTCACCTTATCCGACCTGTGGAGCTCAAAGACGCCATTAAAGACCTGAATCTTGGAAGCTTGGAGCTCAAGGAACAACCTTTAGGTGGGTTTTATAACTCTAAACCTTATGCTTTGATTATACATCTTTTTCTATGCATATAGTTGCTAGTTCTTCTTCTTCCCTATCTTCCCTTGCATCCTTGCAAGCAAAATCGTGAAGAACTGCTACTGTTCTTGAGGTAGAAGATAAGGACGTTAATTCCTATGCTTATCTACGGTTTTCCACTTTACTAAACTGTCCTAACCAATTGCCCATGCGGTTTTCACAACCGTTTGGTGGGCAAACGGTTTCAGGGTCGCATGGAGGCAAACGGTCTTCAAGACCATTTGGTCCAGTTGACCAAGCGACGACCGTATGAGAATCCTGTTCCTAATTATGTAGGATGATCACCCACAAAAATTGAGGGGTTAACTCCAAAGGAATCGTGAGATATAAGCAAATCAATTACCAAATCCAATTGAATTAAGTTCTGATTTTCAATCTATTCAATTTTCCCTTTTTGGGCAAACGGTCTCAAGACCATTTAAGATGGTTGACCAAGCGTTGACCGTTTGGGATTAATGTTCATAAGGATGTTGATTAATGACTCACCAAATTTGATGGATTAATTCCAAACGAGCTATGAGTTGAAGGTTGATTAATAGGGCAAATCCTAATTGAAATCAGTGCTGAAATTCCAATGAGTTAATTAGTGATTTTGGGTTGGTTAGCCCAAACGGTCTCAAGACCATTTGAAGAATCATCCAAATGGTCTCAAGACCGTTTGGGGATCACCCAAGACCGTTTAGAGGTCTAGGGTCAAGTATAGTTGACCAATTGAAGGTCCAAAGGTACCAAATCATATTGCAATTAAGTATTGATGTGATGATTAACTCAATAGATCAAACCTTGATGAATTTTCACTAGAGTCCAAAGGATGGATGGGCAAATGGTCTCAAGACCGTTTGGAACTCATCCAAACGGTCTCAAGACCGTTTGGTGTCAACCCAAGACCGTTTGGAGGTCTAGGGTTAAGGTAATTTGATCAATTGAGGGCCCAATTATAGTGAGTTATTGAAATAATCAAATTGCTGATTTGTGACTAAAATTAAGGTTACCGTTTGGAGGTCTAGGGTTAAGGTAATTTGATCAATTGAGGGCCCAATTATAGTGAGTTATTGAAATAATCAAATTGCTGATTTGTGACTTAAATTAAGGTTCAACCCCTATCAAATCAACTTAGATTTTGATGAATTCTTGGGCAAACGGTCTCAAGACCGTTTGAAGGTCATCCAAACGATCTCAAGACCATTTGGGCCAAGTTTGGGCCCAATTGTAGGTCAATTGATAGGTTCAACCTTGAATTGATTCACATTGTTGAATATTGATGACCATCCGATTTGAAACTCTAATTGAGATGGACTTAACCCTAATTGGCTTTTAATTGAGGGTTAATTTGGTGTCCAATTGATTGAGGCTCATCCTAATTGACTCAATTTATAAGTGGTTAACATGGCTTTGACCAATTGAGGGCTTCAACATACTTAATCATAAACATTTGCAACTTTTGAACCATGTTGGAGGTCCAAACGGTTTGAGCCCATTTGGACCAAATGGTCTCAAGACCGTTTGGATCCAAATGGTCTCAAGACCGTTTAAGGCCAAACGGTCTCAAGACCGTTTGGGTCCAAACGGTCTCAAGACCGTTTGGGCTCAAACGATCTCAAGGTCGTTTGGACCAATTGATCTCAAGACAAGTTGATCAAACGGTTTCAAACCGCATAAGCTCAAACGGTTTGGAAAGTCAACCTTTCCAAACGGTAAACGCACCCAAATGGTTTGGGCAAACGACCTTGAGGTCATGCGGTCTTGGAGTCAAACCTATCAAACGGTCAACGCACCCAAACGGTTTCAAACCGTTTGGTGGTTGAAGGTTGAAACCGTTTGGAGGTTTTCAAGGTTATTTATACTTAATCACTTGAAGTTGTAATTGGTTCAATGGTGATCTAATCTAAACCCTAATGGTAGCTTAGAACATTAAGGGACTAAGTGATTAATGAATTGACCCATGATGGTGATCATGAGGTAAATTACCAAAATACCCTTGAGGGGTTTAATTGAGTAATACCTTTTTCTAATAAAACCCTAATCACATGTTAATGATGTTTTGGCTTATGCTAGTCAATGAGGACTTAACCCAACCTGATCTAGAGTGGTGTTATCACCATCTACTAGTAAGAGGAGAGAGAAAGTATCATAAGAGAGAGAAAGTACCCTTTTATAGTGGAAACTTAAGTAAAGTACCTTCAATACACATGAATGTGCATGATTAGGGTATGATCCACCTATGTGAGATCAGGGAAACCCTAATTATGATGTTTAGTGAATTTTTAATCTTATCTAGGAGCTTTAATGATGATGTTTCTCATACATGATGATGATATGAGTTCAATTCGCCATGAAGTGAATAGTAAACCCTAATTCTAGGGTGAGGACATGTCTAGTGAATAGTAAACCCTGATTGATGAATATTAGGGAACTTGACTCTTCTAAGAGTTTGAAAGTGTAACTTCTAGAATGAATTGTTTACTGTTATCAGTTGCATTAACCATGCAGGTTGGCATGAGATGATGATTATATCCAGGTATGGATTATGAAACTATATTCATTGAAAGCATGCTTTAGCTTTATGAATAGTGATATATCCTGATGCATTGTCAATGGCAACTTATGGATTAAAATGGACTGTGAGAGCCATAACTACCATCAAGGTCATGCTTTAGAGATGACTTGTGATGAATGTATTGAGATATGATGATTGATGAGAGTTAGGCTTGTTACATTTAGTATTCTCATTTCATAGCTGTTATGCTAATGTTATTGTTTGAAGAACAATGTATGATGTTAAAAGAATACTGAATGTACCTAACTAATCAAGTGTAATGTAGAGCCCTGATCATAGATCCATCATTGTCAGAGATCAAATGATGGTGAAACAAGTTTTCCTAAGGGAACTCCTAGATTACATACTTTTGAGTATGTGGGGTATATGGATGTGTAGAACCTTACATCCTAGTGTAGGTGTTTGATGTAGATGTGTAATCCATCAATCCTTCACTACTATCCTATACCGTATCAGTGGATGGTAAACATGAAACCTCCTGATGACGAAGAAAGCACATATATCCGTATCAGTGGAAGATAAACATGAAATCTCCTGATGACGAAGAGAGTACAGAACGCCACTGTAACTCTAAATTAGCGAAGGACCAGATTACCCTGGTAAGCTATTATAGTAGAGGCACGAGATGTCCTACAAGTAATCCTCTTACTGACTGAGGAAGGTGAAGGTCATGAGAATCCGACTCTTTCGATGACCTAGTATGATACCAAGGCACTTAGCAGTGATTGGTTGGAGGATGAGTGGTAATTCTCATCTCCACAGGGCATAAAAGTAATGTTTGAAAAACATAATCCACAGCGTAGCACACCTGTTAGAGATAACTATGAGTTGATTGATTGATGTTACACTGTATAGTGCAAATGTCTTCATATTTCATAACTGTTGAACTCATGCTTACTATTATATCTGATGTTGAATACTGTGAAGCTTTTACTGTTTAAGTTATTCTTTGAGGTGCTATAATAAAGCTTCTGGCGGAGAGTTATAACTCTCGCTGGGACAATTATGTAAAATTGTCTCACCCCGTAGACTTCAACATTTTAGGTGGACGTCGAGGACAGAGGAATAGGTCTACAGGTGACCAGTCCCAACAGCAGCAGCACCAGGGGCAGCAGTGAAATCTCAGGTGGAGATTTAGCCTGCCATGTGGTGTAGTTAGAGTCAGTCCTATGTGTCCTCTGTACACTCAGGTCTTGGAGTCTTTTGGTCTGAGATTTTGGTTATGAGTTCTTGAGATTTTGTATCATGTTGTATATAATTACTCAAGAAGTAATTATCTGAGATGTAAACAATTTATCTCCTTTTATGAAAGAAGTTTTTATGAATTCAAGCTCTTATCTCGAAAAGTTTTAATTTTCCGGGATTTTTGTCTTCCGCTGTTAATCGAACCGCTTCCGCTACGTTTAAATCGTGTTTATATCGTGGTTTGGAGATTAGAGCCCACAATTAAGTGGTATCAGAGCTCTAGGTTCGCTGAGTCTACAGAGGCATAGGACTTAGGATGTCGAGTCTATCCTTAGTATCTCTTCCTTATCTAATAGAATCTTCTGCTCCTCAGGAGAAGAAGATACATAAGGATGGTAGAGCCACATGATGAGTACGTGGCAGAGAGTAGTGCTAGTACACCTCGAGGCGGTGCAAGGGTTCCAGAAATAGAACAGCCTGCACCTGGACCACCCCAGTTTGACCCAGCTGATATGGGTAACCCAGCTGTTCAAACTATGTTCGGACAGTTTATGACTACCATGACACACATCACTGACAGGATGCCCATGCTTGCACCTAGGGCACCTGCCCAACCTGAAGGACAAGGTATCGGTAAGACGTTCGAGTGACTTCGTCCTGACGGAGCTACTGAGTACTTTGGGACTGCCGACCCCGCAGATGCTGATCTGTGGTTAACAGAGTTGGAGAAGGCTTTCAGGATTCTTAATATCCTGAAGGCTGAGAAGGTTAGACATGCTGTCTATCTTCTCAAAGGCAGTGCTGGTCACTGGTGGAACATGGAAGAGCAGAAGAGACCTAGGATAGAGTCCTCGTGGGAAGAGTTTCGTCGGGAATTTATCAATAGATATTTTCCAAAGACCTTCCTAGATGAGAAGATCTCTCAGTTTGAGAGATTGAGGTAGGGCATGACGAACATTAGCGAGTATGAAGCTAAGTTCATGGAGTTGCTGTGGTTCTGTCCGCACATGGCTGCCACAAAAGAGGAAAGAATCAGGAGATTCGAGAAGGGTTTGAATACTGATATATCAACCCCTGTGTCTGCCTTAGAAAACCGAGAGAGATTCTCTACCTTTGGTGAGTCAGTCCGAAGGATAGAGAGATCTATGGTTGAGAAGAGGCAAACCTAGAAAAGATATCCACAGTTCCAGGGTTCTTCATCTAGGGATTTCAAGAAACTGAGATTCTCTGTACCTAACCCTCCACCACCCATATCAAGCTCCCAAACTCAGTGGTCACCAAGTAGAGGCAGGGGACGAAGCCTACCTCAACAAGAGACTCACAGTTCTGCATCAATGTCAGTTACTGGACCACCAAGACCACAACAACTGGAAAGCAGTTGCTACAAATGTGGGAAGGTGGGACACTTGATGAAGGACTGCCGATCTAGGCCTGTCAGTGTGACACAACCTCAGAGGCAGAGTCAACAGGGATCTCAGAGAAGGCAATCTCAAGGAGCAGCTCGAGGACGTGGACAAGCGTCTCAAGCTGGATCATCAGCACCACCTCAACACCAGGCGACAGCAAGGTTCTATGTTATTAACCCACCTGATGCAGTGGTCAATCCACAGGTAGTGGCAGGTCAGATGGAACTTTTATATTCTGATATGTCTACATCCTGTGTTGTATGTGTTCTGATTGACCCGGGTGCTACACACTCTTTTATCACTCGGAGAGTGATTCGTAACTACAATATGACGGTTAATCATAGGGCAGATAGTTTGTTGTTGGAGACTTCGTTGAGTGGGTCTGCCATTTTGTAGGAGGTATGTTCTCCCTACATCCTCTTCTTTTCTGATCATCGCATTCAAGTGGACCTTATACCACTTGATATGCAAGGATTTGATATAATCCTCGGGATGGATACCTTAGAAAGGTATAGAGTTGTCTTGGATTGTGAATCCAAGTTGGCTGTGTTTGCTGATGAAGGCAACACATGGATCTTTCAAGGTGAAAGAAAGATTCTACCCACCTGTCTTGTATCGTCTATGGTTGCTGATAAGCTGTTGAGGCAAGGATGTTATGCATTCTTGGCCCATGTGGTAGATGTTACCAAGGAAAGTTCCAATCCTGCTGAAGTTCCCATAGTCAGGGAATTCGAGGATGTGTTTCCTGAAGAACTTCCAGGTATACCACCGCCTCGGGAAATTGATTTTGAAATCAATTTGATCCCAGACACGAAACCTATAGCCCAGACACCATATAGGATGGCGCCTGCTGAGATGGCAGAACTCAAGAAACAGCTTCAAGAGTTACTTGAGAAAGGTTTTATCTGACCAAGCACTTCACCATGGGGTGCTCCAGTTTTGTTTGTTAGAAAGAAAGATGGGTCAATGCGGTTGTGCATTGATTATAGACAACTCAATAAAGTAACAATAAAGAATAAGTACCCTCTGCCGAGGATTGATGATCTCTTTGACCAGTTGCATGGTGCAACCATCTTCTCAAAGATAGACCTGAGGTCTGGATATCATCAACTCCGTATTAAGGATAGTGACATATCCAAGTCTGCCTTTAGGACAAGATATGGTCACTATGAGTTCATGGTTATGTCGTTTGGACTAACCAATGCACCAACTTTATTCATGGAACTCATGAATAGAGTTTTTCGACCCTTCCTTGATCAGTGTGTTGTCGTCTTCATAGATGACATTCTGATCTGTAGTAAGGATGCTCAGCAACATGAGCAGCATCTTCGCCATGCTTTGACCTTGCTAAGAGAACATAAGTTGTATGCTAAGTTTAGCAAGTGTGAGTTCTGGCTGTTGGAGGTATCTTTTCTTAGACATGTGATATCTGCCTCGGGAATCCGTGTTGACCCTACAAAGGTAGAATCTGTTCTACAGTGGGAACAATCGAAGACGCCGACGGAAATTCGAAGCTTCTTGGGGTTAGCAGGCTATTATCGAAGGTTCATTAAGAACTTTAGTTCCATAGCCTTACCCTTGACAAAGTGACCCGGAAAGATGTTCCTTTTGTTTGGAGTGATAAGTGTCAGCAATCTTTTCAACTGTTGAAGGAGAAGTTGACAAGTGCACCCATACTTGTGCTACCTGAGCAAGGAAAAGGATATATAGTTTTCTGTGATGCTTCTAAGAATGGACTAGGGTGTGTGTTGATGCAGGATAAACAAGTAATTTCTTTTGCTTCTCGACAGCTTAAGAAAAATGAAGAGAATTATCCGACACATGATCTGGAGTTAGCTGTTGTAATTCATGCCCTGAAGATCTGGAGACATTATCTTTATGGAGAGACGTTTCAGATTTTCACTGACCATAAGAACCTTAAGTACATCTTCTCTCAGCATGAGCTCAATATGAGACAATGCCGCTGGATGGAATTAAACAAGGACTATGATTGTACGATTGATTACCATCCGGGGAAGGCTAATGTGGTTGTTGATGCCTTGAGTAGGAAATCAGCAACATCAACCATGGAAAGGGCACAACTAAACTCTTTAGTATGCTCTAGAAGGGATATTCTTATCTCTTTGAGACAAGACAATGTGCAGTTGAAGGTGTCATTGTTAGCCGGATTGTTAGCTGAGATGCACATTAAACCTACCCTTAGAGAGCAGATTAAGGAAGCACAGCAAGGTGATACTATAGTTCAGCAGATTAGATCGGAGTATGGTAGTGAGAAACGAGATGGTTTCTATGACTCAGATGATCAAATAGCCTGTTATCATGGGAGGATGATAGTGCCGGATGTGGACAACTTGAGGAAGTTAGTCCTGGAAGAAGCTCATTCTTCGATGTATGCCATGCATCCAGGGAGCACCAAGATGTATCGAAACTTGAAAGATATGTATTGGTGGCCTGGAATGAAGAAGGCTATTGCATAGTTTGTTCTGAGGTGTCCTGTGTGTCAGCAAGTTAAAGCTGAACACCAGAAGCCTGCAGGAACAATGCAACCTTTACCCATACCACAATGGAAGTGGGACCATGATACCATGGACTTTGTTGTTGGCCTACCCAGGACAAGCAAAGGACATGATTCGATTTGGGTAGTTGTAGATAGGTTGACTAAGACAACACATTTCTTACCTGTCAAAACAACCTATTCTACTGAAAGGTTATCACAGTTGTATGTTCAAGAGATAGTGCATTTGCACGGAGTTCCTGTCACTATAGTTTCTGACAGAGGTCCCCAGTTTACAAGTCGTTTTTGGGAACAACTTCATAATGCTTTAGGCACCCAGTTAAGGTTTAGTACGACCTTTCATCCACAGACTGATGGACAGTCGGAAAGGACCATACAGACCTTGGAAGACCTGTTGAGAACATGTGTTCTCCAGTTTACCGGAAGTTGGGATCTACACATAAGCTTGATAGAGTTTGCCTATAACAATAGCTATCAGCATAGTATTGATATGGCACCTTATGAAGCCTTGTATGGTAGACGTTGTAGATCACCCTTGTGTTGGTATGAGACTGGTGAGCATCAGTGGTTAGGACCTGATCTTGTGCAGCAAACTACATAAAAGATTAAGGTAATACAGCAACAGATTAAGACTGCACAAGATAGACAAAAATCTTATGCTGACAAGCGTCGTAGACCCTTAGAGTTCGAGGTTGGAGACAAAGTGTATCTCAAGGTCTCGCCTTGGAAAGGAGTCCTTCGTTTTGGAAAGAAAGGGAAGTTAGCTCCTAGATTTATGGGGCCTTATCCAATCATTGAACGAATTGGAAAAGTAGCCTATAAACTAGAGCTACCACCAGAGTTACAGAGGTTACATCCTGTGTTTCACATTTCTATGCTAATGAAATGTCACCCAGACACTGAGTCAATTCTACAACCTATGGAGGTAGAATTGAATGATGATATATCTTATGAGGAAGGACCAGTGTCAATCCTTGATAACAGAATTAAAAAGTTAAAGAAGAAAGATTTAAGCCTTGTGAAAGTCCTCTGGAACCACCGTGGTGTTGAAGAAGCCACTTGGGAACTATAGGATGAGATGAGAAGAAAATACCCTACCCTTTTCTCTTAATACATTTTATCGATTTCGGGGACGAAATCCTTGTAAGGGGTGGATAATTTGTAACATCCCTGACCTGGGTTATGAAATAACCCTAGGTGTTTTGCCTAAATATGTAATTAAATCCTTGTGATTAACTTTGGGCATGTAATTAAGTCCCTCAGAAACATATATTTCAATTTTGCTCCTTTATATATAAAGTAGTAGCATTGTTTTGTAATACAGGGATCTATGTGCAAATTACCTAGTTAAGGGATTAACTTGCAAATTGCACATGTTGAGATGTTCCTCTAATGTTGAGACATCATGAGGATGTTTATGATGAAGTTTGAGGGATTTCCCAAGCTTGAGCACCAAGGTGCAGCTGTGGAAGCAACCCCTGTACTTGAAAACCCTAAATTGGTGTAGAGTGCAATTTACCCAATTTGAGGGGTGCAACTTGTAAAATACATCATCTAAAATATCTTTTATAACTTTTGTCATCATTTAAAGTAGAAATGATGAAGAGGGCACTTCATTTGAATAATCATATAATAAAGAACACCTTTGTGATTGAATAATCAAGGTGTATGTATAATAGCCCTTTTATGTGTATGCTTTAGTGATGGGTTGATCCTCTTTGCCTTCAATTCTTGACCTTAGAAGGAGTTTGTCTTTAGAAATAAGGGGTAGGGACGAGCAAAGAAGAAAGGAAGGACTTAGATGAGAAATGGGATAAAGTAGAAGCTTTATGGAGAAATTTCACCCAAAATATATATATCACTTCCTTTGCAAGCAAAGGAACGTTTCTTTCATTCCCTCACTTATCCCCCTTGCTCAAACTGACTAAGGCAGAGCTCTGGAGCATAGGAGAATGAGCAGGGAGTTCAAGGTAAGTTTGGATCATCCATTTTGCTTGAATTCATGGAGGAAACTCGATTTCAAGGTTGAATTCATGGCTAGCTCACCTAGCTTTATCTTTCTAGCCATTCCTTTCCAACTTTTCCTTGGAGAATTCACCTTGACCGACCTGTGGAGCTCAAAGACGCCATTAAAGACCTGAAGCTTGGAAACTTGGAGCTCAAGGAACAACCTTTAGGCGGGTTTTATAACTCTAAACCTTATGCTTTGATTATACATCTTTTTCTATGCATATAGTTGCTAGTTCTTCTTCTTCCCTATCTTCCCTTGCATCCTTGCAAGCAAAATCGTGAAGAACTGCTACTGTTCTTGAGGTAGAAGATAAGGGCGTTAATTCCTATGCTTATCTGCGGTTTTCCACTTTACTAAACGGTCCTAACCAATTGCCCATGCGGTTTGCACAACCGTTTGGTGGGCAAACGGTTTCAGGGTCGCATGGAGAAAAACGGTCTTCAAGACCATTTGGTCCAGTTGACCAAGCAACGACCGTATGAGAATCCTGTTCCTAATTATGTAGGCTGATCACCCACAAAAATTGAGGGGTTAACTCCAAAGGAATCGTGAGATATAAGCAAATCAATTAGCAAATCCAATTGAATTAAGTTCTGATTTTCAATCTATTTAATTTTCCCTTTTTGGGCAAACGGTCTCAAGACCATTTAAGATGGTTGACCAAGCGTTGACCGTTTGGGATTACTGTTCATAATGATGTTTATTAATGACTCACCAAATTTGATGGATTAATTCCAAACGAGCTATGAGTTGAAGGTTGATTAATAGGGAAAATCCTAATTGAAATCAGTGCTGAAATTCCAATGAGTTAATTAGTGATTTTGGGTTGGTTAGCCCAAACGGTCTCAAGGCCGTTTGGGGATCACCCAAGACCATTTAGAGGTCTGGGGTCAAGTATAGTTGACCAATTGAAGGTCCAAAGGTACCAAATCATATTGCAATTAAGTATTGATGTGATGATTAACTCAATAGATCAAACCTTGATGAATTTTCACTAGAGTCCAAAGGATGGATGGGCAAACGGTCACAAGACCGTTTGGAACTCATCCAAACGGTCTTAAGACCGTTTGGTGTCAACCCAAGACCGTTTGGAGGTCTAGGGTTAAGGTAATTTGATCAATTGAGGGTCCAATTATAGTGAGTTATTGAAATAATCAAATTGCTGATTTGTGACTTAAATTAAGGTTACCGTTTGGAGGTCTAGGGTTAAGGTAATTTGATCAATTGAGGGCCCAATTATAGTGAGTTATTGAAATAATCAAATTGCTGATTTGTGAATTAAATTAAGGTTCAACCCCTATCAAATCAACTTAGATTTTGATGAATTCTTGGGAAAACGGTCTCAAGACCGTTTGGGCCAAGTTTGGGCCCAATTGGAGGTCAATTGATAGGTTCAACCTTGAATTGATTCACATTGTTGAATATTGATGACCATCCGATTTGAAACTCTAATTGAGATGGACTTAACCCTAATTGGATTTCAATTGAGGGTTAATTTGGTGTCCAATTGATTGAGGCTCATCCTAATTGACTCAATTTATAAGTGGTTAACATGGCTTTGACCAATTGAGGGCTTCAACATACTTAATCATAAACATTTGCAACTTTTGAACCATGTTGGAGGTCCAAACGGTTTGAGCCCATTTGGACCAAACGGTCTCAAGACCGTTTGGGCTCAAACGATCTCAAGGTCGTTTGGACCAATCGATCTCAAGACAAGTTGATCAAACGGTTTCAAACTGCATAAGCTCAAACAGTTTGGAAAGTCAACCTTTCCAAACGGTCAATGCACCCAAACGGTTTGGGCAAATGACCTTGAGGTCATGCGGTCTTGGAGTCAAACCTAGCAAATGGTCAACGCACCCAAACAGTTTCAAACCGTTTGGTGGTTGAAGGTTGAAACCGTTTGGAGGTTTTCAAGGTTATTTATACTTAATCACTTGAAGTTGTAATTGGTTCAATGGTGATCTAATCTAAACCCTAATGGTAGCTTAGAACATTAAGGGACTAAGTGATTAATGAATTGACCCATGATGGTGATCATGAGGTAAATTACCAAAATACCCTTGAGGGGCTTAATTGAGTAATACCTTTTTCTAATAAAACCCTAATCACATGTTAATGATGTTTTGGCTTATGCTAGTCAATGAGGACTTAACCCAACCTGATCTAGAGTGGTGTTATCACCATCTACTAGTCATAGGAGAGAGAAAGTATCATAAGAGAGAGAAAGTACCCTTTTATAGTGGAAACTTAAGTAAAGTACCTTCAATACACATGAATGTGCATGATTAGGGTATGATCCACCTATGTGAGATCAGGGAAACCCTAATTATGATGTTTAGTGAATTTTCAATCTTATCTAGGAGCTTTAATGATGATGTTTCTCATACATGATGATGATATGAGTTCAATTCTCCATGAGGTGAATAGTAAACCCTAATTCTAGGGTGAGGACATGTATTGTGAATAGTAAACCCTGATTGATGAATATTGGGGAACTTGACTCTTCTAAGAGTTTGAAAGTGTAACTTCTAGAATGAATTATTTACTGTTATCAGTTGAATTAACCATGCAGGTTGTCATGAGATGATGATCATATCCAGGTATGGATTATGAAACTATATTCATTGAAAGCATGCTTTAGCTTTATGAATAGTGATATATCATGATGCATTGTCAATGGCAACTTATGGATTAAAACGGGCTGTGAGAGCCATAATTACCATCAAGGTCATTCTTAAGAGATGACTTGTGATGAATGTATTGATATATGATGATTGATGAGAGTTAGGCTTGTTACATTTAGTATTCTCATTTCATAGATGTTATGCTAATGTTATTATTTGAAGAACAATGTATGATGTTAAAAGAATACTGAATGTACCTAACTAATCAAGTGTAATGTAGAGCCCTGATCATAGATCCATCATTGTCAGAGATCAAATGATGGTGAAACAAGTTTTCCTAAGGGAACTCCTGGATTACATACTTTTGAGTATGTGGGGTATATGGATGTGTAGAACCTTACATCCTAGTGTAGGTGTTTGATGTAGATGTGTAATCCATCAATCCTTCACTACTATCCTATACCGTATCAGTGGATGGTAAACATGAAACCTCCTGATGACGAAGAAAGCACATATATCCGTATCAGTGGAAGATAAACATGAAATCTCCTGATGACGAAGAGAGTATAGAACGCCACTGTAACTCTAAAATAGCGAAGGACCAGATTACCCTGGAAAGCTATTATAGTAGAGGCACGATATGTCCTACAAGTAATCCTCTTACTGACTGAGGAAGGTGAAGGTCATGAGAATCCGACTCTTTCGATGACCTAGTATGATACCAAGGCACTTAGCAGTGATTGGTTGGAGGATGAGTGGTAAACCTCATCTCCACAGGGCATAAAAGTAATGTTTGAAAAACATAATCCACAGCGTAGCACACCTGTTAGAGATAACTACGAGTTGATTGATTGATGTTACACTATATAGTGCAAATGTCTTCATATTTCATAACTGTTGAACTCATGCTTACTATTATATCTGATGTTGAATATTGTGAAGCTTTTACTGTTTAAGTTATTCTTTGAGGTGCTATAATAAAGCTTCTGGCGGAGAGTTATAACTCTCGCTGGGACAATTATGTAAAATTGTCTCACCCCGTAGACTTCAACTTTTTAGGTGGACGTCGAGGACGGAGGAACAGGTCTACAGGTGACCAGTCCCAGCAGCAGCAGCACCAGGGGCAGCAGTGAAATCTCAGGTGGAGATTTAGCCTGCCATGTGGTGTAGTTAGAGTCAGTCCTATGTGTCCTCTGTACACTCAGGTCTTGGAGTCTTTTGGTCTGAGATTTTGGTTATGAGTTCTTGAGATTTTGTATCATGTTGTATATAATTATTCAAGAAGTAATTATCTGAGATGTAAACAATTTATCTCCTTTTATGAAAGAAGTTTTTATGAATTCAAGCTCTTATCTCGAAAAGTTTTAATTTTCCGTGATTTTTGTCTTCCGCTGTTAATCGAACCGCTTCCGCTACGTTTAAATCGTGTTTATATCGTGGTTTGGAGATCAGAGCCCACACATTACAATAGATTATACATGATAAATCATCGGTGACTACTGTAATGACTTTCCCAAATGCTACACTAACACTAGAGCCTACATTTGTAGTTACTATCTTTGTTAGTGTGGCCTGTCATGCTAGCTTCGAATCCCCTCTATCGAGTAGTGCAAAGTAGCTTGTCTTTTGTCCTGGTTAAGGCTGTAAATGTGTATGGTAGGATAAAGGTTTATTCTTATTCTTACCCACATCTTTGATGCGGATAGAGGGTAGGATAATTACCCTTTTCCTAAAAACATTTACCCTATCATTACCTACACCCTTTAACCCGCAGGGTAAATGGGTAGGTTAACGGGTGAAATGGGTAAAATTTCATAAAGAATGGTATATGATAATTTCAATAATTATCTCATATGATATTCCCTATATCAAGACACTCTCAAAACTAATTTTTGATAATAATTATTATGTTTTGGTGATATACAATGAAAATAATAATACTAAACCCAATATGTTTTCTAAAAATAAATCCCAATCTTTCTGATACCTTATATTCTATTAATGGATCCATTTCTCTGTCTAATATATGACTATAAAAAGTGGTTACATGTTAGCATTTTTTTATTGAAGATATGAGAATCATAATAGTAAAAATAAAAAAAGTAATGATGTTGCTTGTTGGAGTTTTTAATAGTCATTTATACATATATTATAATCTAAAATTATACATTTTAACTTGTACTACTGGATAAATGGGTAAATCGGGTAGGGTAAAGTTTCTCCCTTACCCTACCCTCTTTAGATGCTGGTAAAGTAGGTAATGGGTAAATGGGTGGTGGGTAAAAAATATGCCTATCCTTATCCTACCCTACAGAGTATGGGTGGTGGATATGGGTAATACTCTACACATTTGCAGCCCTAGTAGTCCTGGCTAGCTTCACTAAGGGACGGAAAATTCAACCACAACCTCCATAGACGTGGGCGGTGAATGGTTCAGATCATAAATATATACTAGTATTTTGGTACAGATGAATCGAGTGATATTGTAGATAAATCTACTGACTCATATATGGGTAATACTCTACACATTTGCAGCCCTAGTCCTGGCTAGCTCCACTAAGGGACGGAAAATTCAACTACAACCTCCAAAGAAGTGGGCGGTGAATGGTTCAGATCATAAATATATACTAATGTTTTGGTACAGATGAATCGAGTGATACTACATATAAAGCTACTGACTCATATATGAGAGACATTAATGGCGCACAGAATCAACTAATCAAGAATGAGTTACATGATAATTCAACCTGTATTTTTGTTTGGTTTGATGCATGGGAAAAGAAAACAGTGATTCATAACTCACTGTGCCCACGTGATTTGGCAGCATATTACATAGTTGGTACTGTGCCGAATCATGGTTTTTGTTTTTTAAATTTAAAATTGGGTTCATTCGTATTCATCCTGCACCCATGCAAGCCACATCCAATGCGTTTGCACAACCGAACAAAACAACAAAGACCCCATCTGCCCCTAAAATAATTAAAACTAGAGGATCTATCCTATTCAACACTCATCCCTACACATCCAACAAAAAGTATCCCTCAAACCATGAACACTCTCTAAAATGAAGCAACAACAATACAAGCCAACCTCATCATGACATACACAAATAGAGCAAAATAAGAGACTCACAAAGTGTAACGTTCATCCAAACCAAACATCACAAAGTACCCACAACACTTCCTCTTCTTAAGAAAAAAACTGGAACTAGAGCATCCATACCAAGTACCATCCGAGATAAAGAACATCAGCCTTAGTAGGAAAATAAGACTGAAAGTGCAGACCCAAACACCAAGAAGGTAGGCCCAAAATCATTAACCATCAACACATCATCAAAAGATATACCTCTTTATCTTCTGGCATCTTTCATCTAGAGTGGTGTCATAACAATCCCCAAAAGGATAATTGTAACAACTGGCCCACTGCCCAAGGCTCTAGTAGAGTTTCACGAATGGCAACTGGCCCCATAGACCACCACTAGCCTTAACTGTGTAGTTTTTCCTCACTTACGTGCAAGCCAGGATCAACTTCCCGACTGGTCACCCATCCTAGTACTACTCCAAGTTGAGCACACTTAACTATGAAATTCTTTAGGGATGGGCTCCCGGAAAAGGAGGTGCACCTTGGTGATATGGGTAGTCCAATCATTCCTTTTAAGATCAACTTATCTGAGGCCTCAAATCCTGGGATGTTACAATCTCCCCCACTTAGACTCTTGATGTCCTTGTCAAGTCTCAACTATATGGCATCATAATATGACCCCATTTTAGTGCAGACCTAGAATGGCCCATGGACACCCAGCTCCCGATCATGGAATATCAGCACAAGGGTGGCTACATCACCATGCATAGCCCTTTCCAATATGACTGGACCGCACAGATCAAGACTGGCATGCCACATGCCCATGTGGGCCCCACCTACAGGAGGGGTTTTGGCTCTGATACCATTTGTAACGCTCGGGCCCACATGGGCATGTGGCATGCCAGTCTTGAGTCGTACGGTCCAGGCATGTTGGAAAGGGCTATCCATGCTGATGTAGCCACCCTTGTGTTGATATTCCATGATCGGGAGCTGGGTGTCCATGGGCCATTCTGGGTCTGCACTGAAATGGGGTCAGATTATGAGTCCATATGGTTGAGACTTGATGAGGACGTCAAGAGTCTAAGTGGGGGAGATTGTAACATCCCAGGATTTGAGGCCTCAGATAAGTTGATCTTAAAGTCGAGCCTTGCAAAGCCGCGTGCCTATAACCCACATGGGGGCATTATGGTGAATGTTTGAAGAACATTGGAGTTTATGGACCGAAAAGGGTCCGACTATTAAAAAATAGTTTCTCAACATTGGATGGAGAACAACCAGTAACTAGGGGTATATGTGTAGTCTGTAACCAGATACATCATACACATCAAGGCATGCCCATCCAACTATGCTAATTGTTGGCTGGTTGTATAAGCTCAATGAATAATCACTTTTAATGTAACGACCCCACCTCCTAATAACCCCCAATTAAGGGAGACTAAGAGGCCAGAGCTGTTATCCCAATGTCCAGATCAAAGGTTCGACAAATAATCTATAATAATTATCAAGTTCTACTAAACTAAACTGAAATGTTGTAATAAAAATTAACTTCGCATACCTTTTTCAAAAACTTGGACATCTACTTCTATCCACATCCAGAGTCTATTCTAACTAATCCTTCTTTGCACTTTAATTCTCATTTAATTCCACATATGCCACTCTATTGTTTGTTCTTTTCACTTGTACCTAAAATGTCGACAAACAAAACGTCGATCAGCATAAATGAATTATGCTGGTATGTGGGGGAAACAATAATCGTGCAATTAACTGTAACAACATATTGTAGTCAAATATGATTTAACAAACAACTTTACATTTTCAACATAACTGCTCAATCCTTACATACCCTAACCTCTGCGTTGTCCCTGTAATGGACATGGATGCTACCTTCCTTATGTTAGATCCCCATTTAACCCCTCATGATTCTACCTAATAGGTGAATCCCTGTCTAGGGTTGAGTCACATGGAACTACGCATAGGTAGCCCACTCCTGAACTCATGGTGCGCTAAAGAGTTGAATGGCACTACACGTAGGTAGCCCAATCCCTAACTCTTGATAACCTAGACCTTGCTCTAGGTTACCCTTTTTTTAGCCTTTGCAAAGCCACATAGGAGGACCAGGATCTGAGCCCGTCATGTATGCATACTTATGGTGATAGTCACAGTCACTCTATAGTTGCATGAAATAAAAGCCATCCAAGTAGTTATTTTCAAGAAACTGATAAAAATGTTCAGAAATTGCCGTGAAACTAAAGTGATTATTCATAAGCGTAACCACATACCTGTCAGGCTGATTTGTGACAAAATAATCCAATCAATCAAGAATTCCAAATAGGCAAGCAAGCACATTATGAGATCCTAAAATATGCATACAATTTCCTATTATTAATCATGCCATCAAGATCTACTAAACCTAGCTCGCTTCCTAGGGTTTCTAGTCCACTTTTAGGGTTTTCATTGCAATTAGAGTTTCCCTTCATCTCTTACTATTTTAAACCCTAATTTTATACAATTACTCACAAACCCTAATTATCTCATCGATTCATCATGAAAGATACTAAGGTTATCTTTTAACAACATATGACCCTAATATCAGGAAAAGCATAATTAATCATCAATTAAGTCCATTAAGCCTCTTTTACATTAAAGCTACCATTTTAATCCATTTAAACCATGACAAGATCATTATGCTCATTTATCATCAATTCATAGTTCATTATGGTCTCATTCACATATGAACTCTATTTTTCATTAATTCTACCTTTATCCATTAGAAAACCCTAATTACTACATTAAGGGTATTTATCCACAATTAGGAACTTTTATACTTGAAATAGCTTGGAATTATCATATCTCAACTTTATTCACGATTTTGAATAATTAAAACCATTATGAGTCACATTTACTAATAGTAGGGTTTCAAGGCCCGTTAAAGCATATTTATGCACATGAAACTCTAAATTAAACTAATTATGTGCATAGTTTATCCTTTTTTTCCTTAATGTACCTTTTTACAATTAACAGTTTAATATTGACTTTAATCATCCATTAAACCCTACCAAAAACATTAATCATCTGAAAATAGGGTTTCTTAATCATTAAAGCATTAAAGTTAATAACTTCCACTATTTTTCGAAGTGCAATAGGAATTAGCTTATGAATATACTTTTAATGGATTCCTCTTGTTTTTCTGAGCAGAATGCATATATTATTTGCTACCAATGGAGTTACGAATAAATAATTGCAAATATTGGAAGTTTCACTTACCATGACTAATCAGAGGCTGCCACGTCAGCCAGCATGTACATTGCTTGTCTACGTAACCCGATGACTTCAAATATAATGATTTGACTAATATACCCCCGTGCGACAGTCCAGCTCTTCATAAGATGGAGGGGCAGTTTCGTGCAACTCTGGTTTGATCGCCCTCTACCACACGAACCCTCCCACTGTCGTCGGGTGAGGTTTCCCGTAGGGCTGTCTCCCCTTCCTCAGAGCTCGAAGGGCACCGCCCTTGGTCCCTCTATGCTCTCCACCTTCCATCGTGCTCAACAGTGCCCAAAAAGTGGCCGAAGTGGTGCAGACGGGCTCCGTCGAGGTCTTTACTTCCGGGTCGGTAGGGCCCTTATCCGCAGTGAGAACTAACACTGTCCTCAACTCCGCATAGCTCCCTGATGAGGAACGACCTCCAACTTCCCCTCACACATGTGATCAAAGGAGCGGCTACTCTGGTGGGTCTATAGATCATGGACGCGCCATAGGATCTTCAACCACCTTCACTTTGCCAGCAACACCACCACCCTCCAACCTTGTGCCCAGGTCCAGTCAGAGGAGCCCCTTTCAAAGCCATCGTATCCCCAGGGAATAGGAGTGGTTGATAGTGTAGATACAAGATCTTCCTGCATCGGCCACCACTACATCAAGGAGGAACTAACATGAATAAGGGTTCTTCTTCTCTCATATCCTTCGGTCTATGAAACCCAATGAGGATGCGTGGGTAAGCAATGTGGGATCCGTCCTTATATAGTGGTCATTTCTATTAGGGTAGGACCAAGAGGAGGGGTAGGTTTATAGAATCTTCACCTTTCTAGAAAAGAATGTGGTTGCAAAGGCAACCGAGCATTTGATTTCTAAAAGCCTCATCTTTCCTTATTTATTAAAAGATGCCCTTTCTTATTCATGATCCTCGGTTATTAAGGAATCCAAATCTTACCTCCTTTATGTTCCTTGTGCTTGGCTTTTACTTCATTGGCCACAAAAAATATATTTTCCTTTAGTAGAAAATACCTCATTTTAAACAATGCCACAAAATCTATTAATTATGTATCACATTATCCTCTTAATTTGTATTTTTGGTATTTTCTCTTTGTTTTTCTTCATTGCGGCTCCTTGGACCCCAAGAAACTCTAATATTTCGAAATCCTTTTTAGTGGATACTCATTATCCTTCTAGATGCATCTACATCCATAATTTCTCATTATATCTTATTAAAATATTTTTTTAGGATTTCTCTTTATCTTTCTTTTTATTTTCCTCATTGGCATTCCTTTTAACGTTAATAATCCTTTTGATATGAAAATTCACCAAGGATAACTCAATTATACCTCTTTTCACTTATTTCCCACATTTTATCATTGTTTTCAATTTATTTCTTAATAAAGAAATATTTAATTGATTTTTTCTTTTCTTGTTGCATTATTTTTACAACTTTGGACTCCTTGGGACCCAAGGAACCCAAGAGGCACGAAATCCACCTTTAGATTATATTTCTTTTCCTTCTAGAGGTTTCTACATCTTTATTTTCTCCATTTTCTTATTTACTCATTTAGTAATGGAGTTTCTTTTGTCTTTTCCTCGTTATTGGGACCAATAGCTAATAAAGCCCACAAAACAACCATCAAGGCTATTGTAAACGAAATCCATTTATTCAAAACAAATTATATCAATATTTGTTCAAATATCTTTAATATGAGAAATTACATTTCTCAACAAAAGAACCCAAAAATTGGGGTTGTAACATCCTTCCCCTCTTATAGGAATTTTGTCCTCAAAAGTCCATCAAGCAAACAAACAATTCAACATAAGACTTTTCCAGGTCCATCATTGGCCCCTATGTGGCTTTACCTTATCCACGGTGCTTCCAAAGAACCTTTATCATCACATATTCTTTTCTCTGAGTTCTTTCACCTTGGCATCCATAAACCTACCAGGTGACTCAGGTCATTTCATCCTCCCTTGGGGCTCACTAGGTTCATTGCTCAACACATGGCCTGGGTTCCTCACATAGTGCTCTAAATTGGACATTTGGAACTCATCACCCATTACTTTATCCTGAGGGGTAAGGTCAAACTTAACTTTCTCCACAAATCCATTTCAAATGGGCCCAGGTATCGGGGACTTATCTGTCTCAGCTATAGCTCAGAGGGGTCAGTATTTCATATCACATATTCTCCCACAGTGAATTGTATGTCAGTCTACTTTGCATCAACCTACGACTCATGTCGTCCCTGGGCTCCTTTCAGCCATTGCATGATCAAAGCGACTTCATATGCACACACTGTGGTCTTTTCCTGACCTTTGTGAGGTCCCTCCACCAACATCATCTTAATGAAGTGGTGACTGACACAAACTCCCTTACAGAGCTTCTTTACAACCCGATACTGGCTATGGTGGTTATCATCACATCTTACCAAAGATAAGAACTATCTCTAGATATCACCCTGAATGAGCACACATGCTCTCATCATACCCTCTAGTCTGGATCATACTAACCCTTAGTTAGGGGTGATAAACTATACTAACATCGAGTTTTTCATGTATCTATTTCCACCTTATGAAAGTGAATCTGTAACATCCCTGACCTGGGTTATGTACTAACCCTAGGTGTTTTTCCTAATAAGTTGATTAGATGCTTTCTTATAGTCCTTGAAAAATAATTAAAGCTTTTGAGGAACTTATATTTCTTTTTCGGTCCTTTTTGAATAATGTTGGAACATTGTTGTGTTAATAATGGACTAAAGTGCAAATTACCCAAGTAGAGGGGTTAGCTTGCAAATTGCACATGTTAATATGTTCCTCTAATGATGAGACATCATAAGAGTGAATATGATGAAGTGGTACAATTTTCACAAGCTTGGGTACCAAGATATAGCTTGTAGAGCAATCCTTGTGCTTTAAAACCTAGTTTTGGTGTAAAGTGCAATTTACCAAAAACCTAGGGTCCAACATGTAAAATATACCCTCTAGAGGATCTCTCATGTTTCTTAGCATAAATAAGAGCAAATAAAATGATAGGGGCGCCTCATTTGAATGATCATGGAGGAGAGAGAATCTTGATATTGGAATAATCAAGATTTAAGAACAAAAGGCTCTTTAATATAACTTAATGCAAAAAGAAATATATTAATTATGAATCCCTTCAACCAAAAGTTGAAGGATGTGTTTGTAATAATATGCACTAGCTTTTTTCATTCTTGGGCACCAAAAAGATCATGGTAGGAGTGGAAACTACTCACACTAATAGTATATTAAGCAATATCCAATAAGGGTGGATATTAATATACCTCTCTTAAAAGGTGATTAGTTCTTTTCCTTTAAACCTTGGATAAAGGAGGAGTTTTGCATGAGATTAGAAGGTTGAAACGTGGCCAAGGATGGAGGAAGCCTTGGTAGATATTTTTGGGAGATAAAAGGAAATATCTATCTTTTTCCTTTTTTCTTTGAAAAGACCCATAAATATATATAAGGTATCTTTTCCAATAACACAAAGGATCGTTTCCTTAGTTCCTCTTCTCATCACTTTTCTTTGGCCGACCAAGGAAGAGATCTGGACCAGAGGAAGGATGAATACACTTACTTGGTAAGTTTGGGTCATCATCTACCTCAAATCCATGGTGGAAATCCTAAATTAATGGTTAGTAATTGGTTTTCTTCACACGATTTTCCTTTCTAGCCATCTTCTCCATCCAAAACTTGAAGAACGTACCTTGGACAACTGCTGGAGCTTCATCCACCATTAAAGATACAGAGCTTGGAACTCTGGATCAGTCCTAGAGGTGGGTTTTATAACTCTAACCCTTAATGTGGGCTCCGATCTCCAAACCACGAAATAATCACGATTTAAACTTGAGCGGAAGCAATCGATAATCAGCGGAAGACAAAAATCACAGGAAATTAAAACTTTTCGAGATAAGAGCTTGAAACCACAAACCTTTTCCATAGAAAAAGGATTTAAACTGTATACATCTCTGTCAAATTACTTCTTGAGTAATTATATACAACATGATACAAAATCTCAAGAACTCATGACCAAAACACTCAAAGACCTGAGAGTACAGAGGACACATAGGACTGACTCTAACTACACCACATAGCAGGCTGAATCTCCACCTGAGATTTACTGCTGCTCCTGGTGCTGCTGCTGCTGGGATTGGTCACCTTTAGACCGGTTCCTCCGTCTTCGACGACCACCTAAAAAGTTGAAGTCTACGGGGTGAGACAATTATACATAATTGCCCCAGCGAGAGTTATAACTCTCCACTAGAAGCTTTATAAGCAAACAAAGAATAACTTAAGCAGTAAAAGCTTTCAAAGCATTCATCAGCAGTTTTGATAATAAGCAAGAGTTCAACATTTATGAAACATGAAGAACATATACTTTATCCAATGTAACATCAATCAAGTAGTACTACGCTATTGATTATGTTTTTCAACCATTATTATGCCCTGTGGAGATGAGGTATACCACTCATACTCCAACTGATCGCTAAGAAGTCACATCAATATCATACATAGGTCATTAAAAGAGCCGGATTCTTATGACCTCATCTTCCTCAGTCAGTTAGAGGATTGTTTGCAGGACATCTGGCAGGACGTCTGCTATTTATAGCTCACCAGGGTAAACTGGACCTTCGCTATGTTTTTAGAGTTACAGTGGCGTTCTGTACTCTCTTTGCTATCGGAAGATTTCTTGATTATCTTTCACCGATGCGGTGTTTGTGTTTACTTTGGGAGAATAGTGATACATCTCACCTTTTGGGTTTGTAGTGAAGGTTTGACGGACTATAAAAATCTACATCAATTCCTACACTAGGATGTAAGGTTCTACACATCCATATACCCCACATACTCAAAAGTATGTGATCCAGGAGTTCCCTTGGGAAAACCTATTTCACCATCATTTAGACTCTGACAATGATGAATCTATGATCAGGGCTCTACATTACACTTGATTAGTTAGGTACATTCAGTATTCTTTTAACATCATACATGGTTCGTCAAACAATAACATTAACATAACAGCTATAAATGAGAATACTAAATTGTAGCAAGCCTAACTCTTTTCAATCATCAGTTCTCAATAATTTCACCACAAGTCATCTATTAAGCATGTCCTTGATGGTATTTATGGCTCTTACAGCCCATAAATTTCAATAGATGTCACTAGCAGTGCATCAAGATATTTCACTTATTCATAAAGCTTAAGACATGCTTTCAATGAATATAGTATTATAATTCATACCTGGATATGATCATCATCTCATAACAACCTGCAAGGTTAATTCAACTGGTAATAGTAAACAATTCATCAATCAGGGTTTACTTATTCATCTTTCATGTCACCACCCTAGAATTAGGGTTTACTATTCACTCCATGGTGAATTATACTCATTACATCATCATGTATGAGAAACATCATCATTAAAGCTCTTAAGTAAGATTAAGATTCACTAGTTATCATAATTAGGGTTTCCATGATCTCACATAGGTGGATCATTCCCTACTCATGTACATTCATGTGTATTGAAAGTATCTTACTTAAGTTTCCACCATGAAAGGGTACTTTCTCTCTCTTAGGATACTTTCTCTCTCCTCTTACTAGTAGATGGTGATAACACCACTCTAGATCAGGTTGGGTTAAGTCCTTATTGACTAACATAAGCCAAAACATCACTATCATGTGATTAGGGTTTGATTAAAACAAGGTTTTACTCCATTAAACCCCTCAAGGGTATTTTGGTAATTTACCTCATGATCACCATAATGGGTCAACTCATTAATCACTTAGTCCCTTAATGACCTAGGTTACCATTAGGGTTTAGATTAGATCATCATTGAATTAATTACATCATCAATTGATTAAGTACAAACTACCTTGAACACCTTCAAACGGTTTCAACCTTCAACCACCAAACGGTCTTGAGACCATTTGCCCTCAAATGGTCTTGAGACCGTTTGACCTCAAATGTTCTTGAGACCGTTTGAGTGCGTTCACCGTTTTGACTTTCAAACCGTTTGAAGCTCATGCGGTTTGAAACCGTTTGATCAAATCAACTTGAGATCGATTGGACCAAACGACCTTGAGATCGTTTGAGCCCAAACGGTATGGAGACCGTTTGGCCCCAAATGGTCTTGAGACCATTTGGCCTCAAACGGTCTTGAGACCGTTTGGTCCAAATGGGCTCAAACCGTTTGACCTCCAAAGTGGTTCAAAAGTTACAATTAGTCATGGTTAAGTATGTTGAAGCCCTCAATTGGCCAAAGCCATATTAACCACTTATAAATTGAGTCAATTAGGATGAACCTCAATCACTTGGACACCAAATTAACCCTCAATTGAAAGTCAATTAGGGTTAAGTCCATCTCAATTAGGGTTTCAAATCGGATGGTCATCAATATTCAACAATGTGAATCAATTCAAGGTTGAACCTATCAATTTACCTCCAATTGGGCCCAAACTTGGCCCAAACGGTCTTGAGGTCGTTTGGACATCATCCAAACGATCTTGAGACCGTTTGCCCAAAGTTTGACCAAAAACCAAGTCGGTTAGATTAGGGTTGAACTCCAATTAGGTCTAAAAATCAGCATTTTTATCAATTCATCAACTTATTGCAATAGGACCTTCAAACCATTAGATTATCTCAACCCTAGACCTCCAAACGGTCTTGGGTTGTGCCCAAACGGTCTTGAGACCGTTTGGAAGGACCCCCAAACGGTCTTGAGACCGTTTGGGTCCTTCAACCCAAAACTCAACAAGAGCTATGCTTTAAAACAGTAATTTCAACCCGATTAGGGTTAGGACGTTGAAGTGCCTTCAGCTCTCAATTGGTTAAGAATTAATCTTCGATTCTTTGCAGGAATGAAATTCAACATATTACCAACAGACCCTCAAACGGTCGTCCCTTGGTCAACCCTATCAAATGGTCTTGAGACCGTTTCAATCCAAACGGTCTTGCAAGACCGTTTGAGAGCAAACGGTTGGAAACCGTTTGACCTTAAACGGTTTGCAACCGTTTGGACCAAAAGGGTCCAAGGTCGTTTGATAAAGTAACATAGGGATTCACGCCCCTCATCTTCAACCTCTTTCAAGGTCGGTTCTTCCACCGCTTTGCTTGCAAAAGTGCAAGGAAGAAGGGAGATAGAAGAAGAACTAACATGCTAGATTGTAAGAACAAAGTATGCATATAAAGCAAGAGTTTAGAGTTATAAAACCCGCCTAAAGGTCATTCCTTGAGCTCCAAGCTTTCGAGCTCCAAGCTTTAATGGCGTCTTTGAGCTCCACAGGTTCGGCCAAGGTGAATTCTTCAAGGAAACGTTGGAAAGGAAAGGCTAGAAAGATAGAGCTAGGTGAGCTAGCCATGAATCTAACCTTGAAAACGAGTTTCCTCCATGAATTCAAGCAAAAGGAATGATCTAAACTTACCTAGAACCCTTGGTCATCCCTCTCTACTCCAGAGATAGCCTTGGTCGGTTGAGAAAGAAGAGAAGAAGTGAAGGAAATGAAAGGTTCGTTCAATTGTTACAAGGAAAGGGCTTATATACTTTAGGCCTTTTTACACCATAAGGACCTCTAAAGTATGGAATTTACATCTAAGTACCCCCTTGCTCGAGGCACGTCCAAACTCATCTAAACTTATGCGAAGCTCATGAAATCTCAAGATCTAAGGGTAAAGAAAGCCAACTTTCAACTAAGGTACATATATGAAAGGTTTCCATACCCATATTAGGTGATTTTTACCACAAGGATCATTTTTCTTATCTGTTTATTCACTGACGTCCCCTTTTCATAATTTCTACTCTAAATGATGGCAAAAGTTATAAAAGATGTTCTAGAAAGTGAATTTTACAAATTACACCCCTCAATTTGGGTAAATTACACTTTACTCCAAATTAGGGTTTTTAAGCACAAGGATCATTCCACAAGCTGCATCTTGATGCCCAAGCTTGGAAAATCCTTCTTACTTCATCATATTTACTCATATGATGTCTTATTATCATAAGAACATCTTAACCTGTGAACATTGCAAGTTAACCCCTGGGTAATTTGCACATAGGTCCCTGCACTACAAAACAATGCTACAACTTTACATATAAAGGAGCAAAATTGAAAGTAAATGTTCCTGAGGAACTTAATTACATGCCAGGGAGTATTCACAAGTATATAATTACATATTTAGTCAAAACGTCTAGGGTCAGGTTATAACCCAGGTCAGGGATGTTACAAATTATCCAGCCCTTCACAAGGATTTCGTCCCCGAAATCGATAAAACGTATTAGGAGAAAAGAGCAGGGTATTTCCTTCTTATCTCATCCTCTAGTTCCCAAGTGGCTTCTTCAACACCACGATCGTTCCAGAGGATTTTCACGAGGCTTATATCTTTCTTCTTTAACTTTTTAGTTCTATTATCAAGGACTGACACTGGTCCTTCCTCATATGTTATATCATCATTTAATTCTACTTCCATTGGTTGTAGAACTGACTCAATGTCTAGGTGACATTTCCTCAGCATGGAAATGTGAAACACAGGATGTAACTTCTGCAACTCTTGAGGTAACTCTAGTCTATAGGCCACCTTTCCAACTCTCTCAACAATTGGATAAGGTCCCATAAATCTAGGAGATAACTTTCCTTTTCTTCCAAAACGAAGGACTCCTTTCCAAGGTGAGACCTTGAGATACACTCTGTCTCCAACCTGGAACTCTAGGGGTCTACGACGTTTATCAGCATACGACTTCTGCCTATCCTATGTAATCTTAAGTTGTTGCTGTATAACTTTAATCTTATCTGTAGTTTGCTGTACAAGATCAGGACCTAACAACTGGTGCTCACCAGTCTCATACCAACACAAGGGTGATCTACAACGTCTACCATACAAAGCTTCATAGGGTGCCATATCAATACTATGTTGATAGCTATTGTTATAGGCAAACTCTATCAAATTCAGATGTAGATCCCAACTCCTGGTAAACTGGAGAACACATGCTCTCAACAGGTCTTCCAAGGTCTGTATAGTCCTTTCCGACTGTCCATCAGTCTGTGGGTGAAAGGCTGTACTGAACCTTAGTTTGGTGCCTAAGGCTCTGTGTAACTGCTCCCAAAAGTGACTTGTAAATTGGGGACCTCTGTCAGGAACTATTGTGACAGGAACTCCGTGCAAACGCACTATCTCTTGTACATACAACTGTGATAACCTTTCAGCAGAATAGGTTGTTTTGACATGTAAGAAATGTGCTGTATTTGTCAACCTATCAACAACTACCCAAATGGAATCATGTCCTTTGTTTGTCCTGGGTAGGCCAACAACAAAGTCCATGGTCACATGGTCCCACTTCCATTGTGGTATGGGTAAGGGTTGCATTGTTCTTGCAGGTTTCTGGTGCTCAGCCTTGACTTGCTGACACACAGAACACCTTAGAACAAACTCAGCTACATCCTTCTTCATCCCAGGCCACCAATACATATCCTTCAAGTTTCGATACATCTTGGTGCTCCCTGGATGCATGGCATACATTGAAGAATGAGCTTCCTCCAGAATTATCTTCCTCAGGTTATCTACATCTGGTACTATCATCCTCCCATGATAGCATGCCACCTGGTCATCTGAGTCATGGAAACCATCTCGCTTCTCATTTCCATACTCAGATCTAATCTGTTGAACTGCAGCAGCAACATGTTGTGCCTCCTTAATCTGCTCTCTTAGGGTAGGTTTAATATGCATCTCAGCCATCAACCCGGCTAACAATGACACCTTTAACTGTACATTGTCTTGCCTTAAAGAGATAAGCATATCTCTCTTAGAGCATACTAAAGAGTTTAGTTGTGCTTTATCCATGGTTGATGTTGTTGATTTCCTACTCAAGGCATCTGCAACAACATTGGCCTTCCCTGGATGGTAATCAATTGTACAATCGTAGTCCTTGATTAACTCCATCCAGCGACGTTGCCTCATGTTGAGCTCATGCTGCGAGAAGATATACTTAAGGTTCTTATGGTCAGTGAAAATCTGAAACGTCTCTCCATAAAGATAATGTCTCCAGATCTTCAAGGCATGAACCACGGCAGCTAACTCTAGATCGTGTGTCGGATAATTCTCTTCGTGTTTCTTAAGCTGTCGGGAAGCGAAAGAAATCACTTGTTTATCCTGCATCAACACACATCCAAGTCCATTCTTAGAGGCATCACAGAAGACTACATATCCTTTTCCTTGTTTAGGTAGCACAAGAACAGGTGCACTTGTCAATCTTTCTTTCAACAACTGAAAAGACTGTTGACACTTATCACTCCAGGTAAAAGGAACATCTTTTCTGGTTAACTTGGTCAAAGGTAAGGCTATAGAACTGAAATTCTTAATAAACCTTCGATAATAACCAGCTAACCCCAAGAAACTTCTAATTTCCGTTGGTGTCTTCGGTTGTTCCCACTGTAGAACAGATTCCACCTTTGTAGGGTCAACACGAATTCCCGAGGCAGATATCACATGTCCAAGAAAAGATACCTCCGGCAGCCAGAACTCACACTTGCTAAATTTAGCATATAGCTTGTGTTCTCATAGCAAGGTCAGAGCTTGGCGAAGATGTTGCTCATGCTGATGAGCATCTTTACTATAAATCAGGATGTCATCTATAAAGACGACAACACGCTGATCAAGGAAGGGTCGAAAGACTCTATTCATGAGTTCCATGAATGCAACTGGTGCATTGGTTAGTCTAAATGACATAACTGTGAACTCATAGTGACCATATCTTGTCCTAAAGGCAGACTTGGATATGTCACTGTCCTTAATGCGGAGTTGATGATATCCAGACCTTAAGTCTATCTTGGAGAACACTGTTGCACCACGCAATTGGTCAAAAAGGTCATCAATCCTCGGCAAAGGATACTTGCTCTTTATTCTAACTTTATTGAGTTGTTTATAGTCAATGCACAACTGCATTGATCCATCTTTCTTTTTAACAAACAAAACCGGAGCACCCCAAGATGAAGTGCTCGGTCGGATAAAACCTTTCTCAAGTAACTCTTGAAGCTGTTTCTTGAGTTCTGCCATCTCGGCAGGCGCCATCCTATAAGGAGTCTGGGCTATAGGTTTTGTATCTGGGACTAAATTGATTTCAGAATCAATCTCCCGAGGTGGTGGTATACCAGGAAGTTCTTCAGGAAACACATCCTCGAATTCCCTGACTATAGGTACTTCAACAGGGTTGGGACTCTCCTTGGTAACATCTACCACATGGGCCAAGAATGCATAACATCCTTGCCTCATCAGCTTATCAGCAACCATAGCTGATACAAGACAAGTGGGCAAAATCTTTCTTTCTCCTTGAAAGATCCATGTGTTGCTTTCATCAGCAAACACTGCCAACTTGGACTCACAATCCAAGACAACTCGATACCTTTCCAAGGTATCCATCCCTAGGATTACATCAAATCCTTGCATATCAAGCGGTATAAGGTCCACTTGAATGCGATGTTTAGAAAAGAAGAGGATGCAGGGAGAGCATACCTCCTGCAAAACAGCAGACCCACTCAACGGAGTCTCCAACAACAACCTATCTGCCCTATGACTAGCTGTCATATTGCAGTTGTGAATCACTCTTCGAGTGATGAAAGAGTGTGTAGCACCCGGGTCAATCAGAACAGATATTACACAAGGTTTAGACATATCAGAATATAAAAGTTCCATCTGACCTGTCACTACTTGTGGATCGACCACTGCCTCTGGTGGGTTCATAGCATAGAACCTCGCTGTCGCCTAGTGTTGAGGTGGTGCTAATGATCCAACTTGAGACGCTTGTCCACGTCCTCGAGCTGCTCCTTGAGATTGCATCCTCTGAGATCCCTGTTGATTCTGTCTTGGAGGTTGTGTCACACTGACAGGCTTAGATCGGCAGTCCTTCATCAAGTGTCCCACTTTACCACAGTTGTAGCAGCTTCTCTCCAGTTGTTGTGGTCTGGGTGGTCCATTAACTGACATTGATGCAAAACTCTGAGTCTCCTGAGGTGGTTGTCTTCGTCCTCTACCTCTACTTGGAGAACACTAAGTCTGAGAACTAGATCTAGGTGGTGGAGGGTTAGGTGCTGAGGATCTAGGCTTCTTAAAGTCCCTAGATGAAGAACCCTAGAACTGTGGATATCTTTTCTGAGTTTTCCTCTTCTCAACCACAAATCTCTCTATCCTTCAGACTGACTCACCGAAGGTAGAGAATCTCTCTCGGTTTTCTAAGGCAGACACGGGGGTACTCATGTCAGCATTCGAACCCCTCTCGAATCTCCTGATTCTTTCTTCTTCTGTGGCAGCCATGTGCGGACAAAACTGCAACAACTCCATGAACTTATCTTCATACTCGCTAATGTTCATTACTCCCTGCCTCAGTCTCTCAAATTGAGAGATTTTATCGTCTAGGAAGGTCTTTGGGAAATATCTATGAACAAATTCCCGCCAAAAGTCTTCCCACGAGATCTCTATTCCAGGTCTCTTCTGCTCTTCCATTGTCCACCAATGACCAGCGCTTCCTTTGAGAAGATAGACAGCATGTCTGACCTTCTCAGTTTCAGGGATATTGAGGATCCTGAAAGCCTTCTCCAACTCCGTCAACCACAGATCAGCATCTGCGGGGTCAGTAGTCCCAAGGTACTCGGTAGCTCGGACACGACATAGTCACTCGAACGTCTTACCGATACCTTGTCCTTCAGGCTGGGCTAGTGCCCTAGGTGCAGGCATAGGCATCCTGTCGGTTATGTGTGTCATGGCAGTCATAAACTGCCCGAACATCGTTTGTACTGCTGGGTTACCCATGTCAGCTGGGTCAAACTGGGGTGGCCCCCTGAGTGGCTCAGGTGCAGGCTGTTCTATTTCTGGGACCCTTGCACCGCCTCGAGGTGCACTAGCACTACTCTCTGCCACGTACTCATCTTGTGGCTCAGCCATCCTTATGTATCTTCTTCTCCTGAGGAGCAGAAGATTCTATTAGATAAGGAAGGAATACTAGAGATAGACCTGACTCCCTAAGTCCTATGCCTCTGTAGACTCGGCAAACCTGGAGCTCTGATACCACTTAATTGTGGGCTCCGATCTCCAAACCACGAAATAATCACAATTTAAGCTTGAGCGGAAGCAATCGATAATCAGCGGAAGACAAAAATCACAGGAAATTAAAACTTTTCGAGATAAGAGCTTGAAACCACAAACCTTTTCCATAGAAAAAGGATTTAAACTGTATACATCTCTGTCAAATTACTACTTGAGTAATTATATACAACATGATACAAAATCTCAAGAACTCATGAACAAAACACTCCAAGACCTGAGAGTACAGAGGACACATAGGACTGACTCTAACTACACCACATAGCAGGCTGAATCTCCACCTGAGATTTACTGCTGCTCCTGGTGCTGCTGCTGTTGGGATTGGTCACCTTTAGACCGGTTCCTCCATCTTCGATGACCACCTAAAAAGTTGAAGTCTACGGGGTGAGACAATTATACATAATTGCCCCAGCGAGAGTTATAACTCTCCACTAGAAGCTTTATAAGCAAACAAAGAATAACTTAAGCAGTAAAAGCTTTCAAAGCATTCATCAGCAGTTTTGATAATAAGCAAGAGTTCAACATTTATGAAACATGAAGAACATATACTTTATCCAATGTAACATCAATCAAGTAGTACTACGCTATTGATTATGTTTTTCAACCATTATTATGCCCTGTGGAGATGAGGTATACCACTCATACTCCAACTGATCGCTAAGAAGTCACATCAGTATCATACATAGGTCATTAAAAGAGCCGGATTCTTATGACCTCATCTTCCTCAGTCAGTTAGAGGATTGTTTGCAGGACATCTGGCAGGACGTCTGCTATTTATAGCTCACCAGGGTAAACTGGATCTTCGCTATGTTTTTAGAGTTACAGTGGCGTTCTGTACTCTCTTCGCTATCAGAAGATTTCTTGATTATCTTTCACCGATGCGGTGTTTGTGTTTACTTTGGGAGAATAGTGATACATCTCACCTTTTGGGTTTGTAGTGAAGGTTTGACGGACTATAAAAATCTACATCAATTCCTACACTAGGATGTAAGGTTCTACACATCCATATACCCCACATACTCAACAGTATGTGATCCAGGAGTTCCCTTGGGAAAACCTGTTTCACCATCATTTAGACTCTGACAATGATGGATCTATGATCAGGGCTCTACATTACACTTGATTAGTTAGGTACATTCAGTATTCTTTCAACATCATACATGGTTCTTCAAACAATAACATTAACATAACGGCTATAAATGAGAATACTAAACTGTAGCAAGCCTAACTCTTTTCAATCATCAGTTCTCAATCATTTCACCACAAGTCATCTATTAAGCATGACCTTGATGGTATTTATGGCTCTTACAGCCCATAAATTTCAATAGATGTCACTAGCAGTGCATCAAGATATTTCACTTATTCATAAAGCTTAAGACATGCTTTCAATGAATATAGTATTATAATTCATACCTGGATATGATCATCATCTCATAACAACCTGCAAGGTTAATTCAACTGGTAATAGTAAACAATTCATCAATCAGGGTTTACTTATTCATCTTTCATGTCACCACCCTAGAATTAGGGTTTACTATTCACTCCATGGTGAATTGTACTCATTACATCATCATGTATGAGAAACATCATCATTAAAGCTCTTAAGTAAGATTAAGATTCACTAGTTATCATAATTAGGGTTTCCATGATCTCACATAGGTGGATCATTCCCTACTCATGTACATTCATGTGTATTGAAAGTATCTTACTTAAGTTTCCACCATGAAAGGGTACTTTCTCTCTCTTAGGATACTTTCTCTCTCCTCTTACTAGTAGATGGTGATAACACCACTCTAGATCAGGTTGGGTTAAGTCCTTATTGACTAACATAAGCCAAAACATCACTATCATGTGATTAGGGTTTGATTAAAACAAGGTTTTACTCCATTAAACCCCTCAAGGGTATTTTGGTAATTTACCTCATGATCATCATCATGGGTCAACTAATTAATCACTTAGTCCCTTAATGACCTAGGTTACCATTAGGGTTTAGATTAGATCATCATTGAATCAATTACATCATCAATTGATTAAGTACAAACCACCTTGAACACCTTCAAACGGTTTCAACCTTCAACCACCAAACGGTCTTGAGACCGTTTGGTTTCAAACGGTCTTGAGACCGTTTGACCTCAAACGGTCTCAAGACCGTTTGAGTGCGTTGACCGTTTTGACTTTCAAACCGTTTGAATCTCATGCGGTTTGAAACCGTTTGATCAAATCAACTTGAGATCGATTGGACCAAACGACCATGAGATTGTTTGAGCCCAAATGGTCTTGAGACCGTTTGGCCTCAAACGGTCTTGAGACCGTTTGGTCCAAATGGGCTCAAACCGTTTTGACCTCCAAAGTGGTTCAAAAGTTACAATTAGTCATGGTTAAGTATGTTGAAGCCCTCAATTGGCCAAAGCCATATTAACCACTTATAAATTGAGTCAATTAGGATGAACCTCAATCACTTGGACACCAAATTAACCCTCAATTGAAAGTCAATTAGGGTTAAGTCCATCGCAATTATGGTTTCAAATCGGATGGTCATCAATATTCAACAATGTGAATCAATTCAAGGTTGAACCTATCAATTTACCTCCAATTGGGCCCAAACTTGGCCCAAACGGTCTTGAGGTCGTTTGGACATCATCCAAACGATCTTGAGACCATTTGCCCAAAGTTTGACCAAAAACCAAGTCGGTTAGATTAGGGTTGAACTCCAATTAGGTCTAAAAATCAGCATTTTTATCAATTCATCAACTTATTGCAATAGGACCTTCAAACCATTAGATTATCTCAACCCTAGACCTCCAAACGGTCTTGGGTTGTGCCCAAACGGTCTTGAGACCGTTTGGAAGGACCCCCAAACGGTCTTGAGACCGTTTGGGTCCTTCAACCCAAAACTCAACAAGAGCTATGCTTTAAAACAGTAATTTCAACCCGATTAGGGTTAGGACGTTGAAGTGCCTTCAACTCTCAATTGGTTAAGAATTAATCTTCGATTCTTTGCAGGAATGAAATTCAACATATTACCAACAGACCCTCAAACGGTCGTCCCTTGGTCAACCCTATCAAACGGTCTTGAGACCGTTTCAATCCAAACGGTCTTGCAAGACCGTTTGAGAGCAAACGGTTTGAAACCGTTTGACCTTAAACGGTTTGCAACCGTTTGGACCAAAAGGGTCCAAGGTCCTTTGATAAAGTAACATAGGGATTCACGCCCCTCATCTTCAACCTCTGTCAAGGTTGGTTCTTCCACCGTTTTTCTTGCAAAAGTGCAAGGAAGAAGGGAGATAGAAGAAGAACTAACATACTAGATTGTAAGAACAAAGTATGCATATAAAGCAAGAGTTTAGAGTTATAAAACCTGCCTAAAGGTCGTTCCTTGAGCTCCAAGCTTTCGAGCTCCAAGCTTTAATGGCGTATTTGAGTTCCACAGGTTTGGCCAAGGTGAATTCTTTAAGGAAACGTTGGAAAGGAAAGGCTAGAAAGATAGAGCTAGGTGAGCTAGCCATGAATCTAACCTTGAAAACGAGCTTCCTCCATGAATTCAAGCAAAAGGAATGATCTAAACTTACCTAGAACCCTTGGTCGTCCCTCTATGCTCTAGAGCTAGCCTTGGTCGGTTGAGAAAGAAGAGAAGAAGTGAAGGAAATGAAAGGTTCGTTCACTTGTTACAAGGAAAGGGCTTATATACTTTAGGCCTTTTTACACCATAAGGACCTCTAAAGTATGGAATTTACATCTAAGTACCCCCTTGCTCAAGGCACGTTCAAACTCATCTAAACTTATGCGAAGCTCATGAAATCTCAAGATCTAAGGGTAAAGAAAGCCAACTTTCAACTGAGGTACATATATGAAAGGTTTCCATACCCATATTAGGTGATTTTTACCACAAGGATCATTTTTCTTATCTGTTTATTCACTGACGTCCCCTTTTCATCATTTCTACTCTAAATGATGGCAAAAGTTATAAAAGATGTTCTAGAAAGTGAATTTTACAAATTACACCCCTCAATTTGGGTAAATTACACTTTACTCCAAATTAGGGTTTTTAAGCACAAGGATCATTCCACAAGCTGCATCTTGATGCCCAAGCTTGGAAAATCCTTCTTACTTCATCATATTTACTCATATGATGTCTTATTATCATAAGAACATCTTAACCTGTGAACATTGCAAGTTAACCCCTTTAACTAGGTAATTTGCACATAGGTCCCTGCACTACAAAACAATGCTACAACTTTACATATAAAGGAGCAAAATTGAAAGTAAATGTTCCTGAGGAACTTAATTACATGCCAGGGAGTATTCACAAGTATATAATTACATATTTAGTCAAAACTTCTAGGGTCAGGTTATAACCCAGGTCAGGGATGTTACACTTAAGCTTTGTTAATGCATCCTCATCTCCATTAAAATCGTTGGTTCTCATTCTTCTTCTTTTACTACTCATTTGTTCTAGCTATCATTTCCATAAAGAACAGCCCATGTTCTTGTTGAACAGAGGTAGAAGATGATGACGTTAATTTCTATGTTTATCCAAGATCTACTTTAGGAAACGGTCTCCCAACCTTGCTCAAATGGTTTCCCAAACCATTTCGGAGCAAACGGTTTCAAACCGTTTGAATGCAAACAGTTTCACTAGACCGCATAGAAGCAAACGGTCCAAGGCCATTTGGAGTCGTTGACCAGGAGTTGACCATTTAGAGGACTATAGAGAATAATGTATACTAATTACCTACCAAAAATCATCAATTAATTTCAAGTGGTTCACCAATTGAAGGTCCAACAATCATCAAAACCCTAATCAGGTTAATTGTTGTTTTTAATAATTGAATTATGTTGAAGTTTGGGTTGAGTGACCCAAATAGTTTTAAAACCATTTGTGGATCACCGAAACGGTCTCAATACCGTTTGGTGATCACCCAAAACCATTTGGAGGTCTAGGGTTAAGAATGGTTGACCAATTAAGGATCCAATGATATCAAGTTGATGAGTAATCGATTTCTGATTTGGTGACTAAACCTAGGATCCAAACCCTAATTGAATGACTTGGTTTTTGATAAAATAATGGGAAAATAGTCTCAAGACCGTTTGGAGGATATACAAATGATCCCAAGACCGTTTGGGGGTCACCCAAGACCATTTGGAGGTCTAAGGTTGACTATGGTTAAGAGGTTGAAGATCTAAAGGTAATTAGTTGAAGTGCAATCGATTGTTGACCTAGTGATCAATCCAATGAGCCAAACCTTAATTAGTTGAGTTGGTTTTTGATGTTGACTTGAGGAAACGGTCTCAAGGCCGTTTGGAGGTCATCCAAATGATCCCAAGACCGTTTGGGGTCAGGTCATGACCTAATTGGATGATGGGTCAAAGGGTTCAAATCAATTAGACTCACAATAAAATATGTTGAAGGATCATCGATTTCAAACCCTAATCCAATTGATCCAAGCCCTAATTCATGATCAATTGAGGGTCAATTGAGGGTCAAATTAGTTGAAGGCTAATCTAATTATGTCAATTGATGATTGGCTAACATGTGCATGATCGATTGAGGGGTTCAACATTGGAAACCCTAATTCAATTGAAGTGGTTGAGACACTGTTTGGTCCTTGCAGTTTTAAGGTGGTTTGAACCAAACGGTCTCAAAACCGTTTGGGACCAAACGATCCCAAACCATTTGGTCTCATGCGGTTTCAAGGTCGGTTGTGTCCACGCGGTTTAAAAGTCAACATGACCAAACGGTCTTCACAACCAAATGGTTTCAAAGTCAACATGACCAAACGGTTTTCACCACCAAACAGTTTCAAAGTCAGCATGACCAAATGGTCTTCATCACCAAACCATTTCAAGGGCAGTCCAAGACCGTTTGGAGGTTTAGTGTGCAAGACTGTTTGAGGTCTGAGAAGGTCAAGATCGTTTGATGCTTTAGTGATCAAGTTGGTTTGGTGGTTGGTTAACCTAAACCTCATGGATACTTAAACTTGTTAAAGGACCAAGTAAGTAGTTGATTAAGACATGATGTGATCAATGGTGATTATAATACAGGTACCCTTGATGGGATAGAGTGATTAGTACTCTTTGAATGAGTAAGACTTAATGATCAAAATAGTAAGGACATAATCCATGTCGATGTTGAATTGACTTAGCCTAATCAAGGGTGATGCAAACATTAACTTATAGAAAGATGAGAGAGAAGACTTCTTATATGAATGTTAATCAAGTAATGGATTCCCAATATAAATGAATACCTAATTAGGGTATGATCCATGTTAGTGAGATCATGAAACCCTAATTATGATGGTTAATGAATCATAACCCTAATTGAGGGAAATAATGGGAGTATCCCTAATATATGATGATGATATAATCCTAATTCATAATGATGACATGGTAACCCTTAAATTAAAGGTACTTTGTTGATCATTCCTATTTAGGGTGAATAGTAAACCCTAATGGTGTGATATTAATGATAACCCTAATCAAGGATGATTTAATGTGAATAGTAAACCCTAACCCAGGGTAATGTGATGAGTATAGTAAATCCTAATTCAGAGTATGCTAAATAAGAACTCTAACCTTAAGTGATGTGATATGAATAGTATACCCTAATCGGTTTGAAGTATTGATTCCATAAGTATAAAACGGTCGTGGTGATCTTCTGTAGCACGACCATGCAAGGTAGAACGGCCGTAGTGGCTTCCCCTTGCACGAACATTCTTGGCTGCACGCTCGTGGTTCTCTATACTTGACTTGGTGTTGATTTGCACGGCCATTATTGTACATTGTGCTGATATAGAAATAATGTGTCTATTATCATTTAAATTAATCATGTAGATTTTTATGAAATAGTGAGCATAGCTAGGTATGAGATATGATGCAATATTCATTTAAAGCACTTTATAATCTTTAAAAGAAATGATATGTTATGTTGCCTAGTAAGAGGTAACAAATGAGACTAATACGCTGTATGAGCCATGAGAAATATTTGTATTGCTACAATCATGTTCACATTGTTAAATGACTTGATGGCAATATGTTACTTGGTAACAAGTGTTTTGCTGAACTAAGGGTTTGAACACCCATGTTCTTGAATCATAATGATGAGATGGTTAGGAATTGATATCCCAATGATAACTAGATGTGAAATGAACTTGATACAATTAGTACTCTTTCTTTATAGAAATTGTTTTAATGGTTTATGTTTGAAAGCATGCCTGATGCTAAAAGAATGTCATAATGTACTTAAATAATCAAGTATAATGATATCATGTAGAGCCCTGACCATAGATCCATCATTGTCAAAATTTAGATGATGGTGAAACTAGTTTTCCTAAGGGAACTCCTGGAGAGCATACTTTTGAGTATGCGGGGGTTATGGACGTGAATATCCTTACATGTTAATGGGGGAATTGATTTGAGATGAACATTTAATCTCTCAATCCTTCATTCTATGTTTATGCCGGGATGATGTATCACTAATCTCCCAAAGATGTTGTTAATGTTGAATCGATGTGAGATAAACAAGAAATCCCTCGATTGCGAAGAGAGTACAACATGCCACTGTAACTCTAATAGTGAAGTTTCTGGAATACCCTGGAAAGCTATTATAGCAGAGACACAAGATGTCCTACATGTTGTACCTCACACCGACTGAGGAAGATGAGGTCATAGGAATCCAACTCTTCTGATGACCTATGTATGGTACCGATTGTGATTTCGTAATGGTCAGTTGGAGTATGAGCGGTGTAACTCATCTCCTCAGGGCATAAATATGTTTGAAAAATGTAATCAACCGTATAACATAATTGTTTACATTGTACTACGAGAAACAATGATTGATGATACATTGTTTATAGTGCTCTAGTTGAATAATTAGTATACACGTTCTTCATATTCCTTATTGATATATGTCTTGTCATTCAATCAAGTTATAATTGAAATGATTGCTTAGAGAATACTTCTCTACTTAGTTTATTCAATGAATTGCCTACTGTTGAACAATTATAGTTCTACTTCTCATTGTTATTTTAATACTTGCAATAACAATGCTTCTGGTGGAGAGTTATAACTCTCACTGGGACAATTATTCAATTGTCTCACCCCCGAGGGATTCAACTTTTTAGGTAGATTCCGAGAACGAAGGAACCCTTCAGTGGGTGAGTAGCAACAGCAGCAACAACAACACCAGGGACAACAATGATCCTCAGGTGGAGACACTGTCTGTCGAGTCTTGTAGATAGAAAGTCCTATTTGTCATCTCTATACTCTCAGATCCTAGGAGTCAGTAGATGGTTTGTTATAAATCTGAGATTTTGGCGTAATGTCTCAAGATTTTGTACACTACTTTACACAGTTTAACAAGGCAGTTGATGCTTGTGACTCTCGAGATGTGATGATACATAGATGTGCAGATGTATTAGTTGTAAATAACTTATCATGTTCCTTATGAAAGAGTTTTACAGGTTGTGGATATCTTTATAAAAAGTTTTAAATTTTTAATGATTTTCAGTAATTCCGCTACTAATTAATCACTTCTGCATCGTTAATAACCTTTTCTCCGAGATGTGTCCCACAATTAGTAGTATCAGAGCTCTAGGTTCGCTGAGTCTATAGAGATATAGGACTTAGGTTGTTGAGTATGTTCTAGTGTCTTCCAGTTTATCTGATAGTGTCTTCTGCTCTTATAGGAGGAGAAGATAAAACTTAAGATGTCTGGGCACACGAGGAACATGTTGCAGAGAGTAGTGTCGCTGCACCTAGAGAAGGTGCAAGAGACTAAGAAAGGGAAGAACTTGTACCTAAACCAACCCAGTTCAACCCAGCTAACATGGGGAATCCAGCCTTCCAAGCCATGTTCGGGAAATTTATGACTGCCATGACTGATAAGAGACCTGTACTTGTACCTAGGGCACCTACCCATCCAGAAGGACAAGGATCTGACAAGACGTTTGAACGACTACGTCGGGTTGGAGCCACAGAATATGCTCGAACAACTGACCCAACAGATGCTGACTTGTGGCTAACTGAATTAGAGAAGGCCTTTAGAATCCTGAACATCCCAGAAGTTGAGAAGGTTAGACATGCTGTGTATCTTCTCAAGGGGAGTGCTGGTCACTGGTGGACCATGGAGGAAGGGAAAAGGCCAGGTGCTGAGATCGAATGGGAAGTTTTCCGACGGGAATTTATCAACAAATACTACTCTAAGACGTTTCTGGATGAGAAAATCTCTCAGTTTGAGAGGTTAAGACAAGGACTAATGAACATTAGCGAGTACGAGGATAAGTTCATGGAGCTTTTGCAGTTCTTTCCGCATATGGCAACCACATATGGAGAAAGGATTATGCGTTTTGAGAAATGGTTAAACGCTGAATTGACCACCCCTGTGTCTGCTCTAGAGAATAGGGAAAGGTTTCCTACTTTTATGGAGTCTGTCAGAAGGATAGAGAGGTCTGTGTCAGAGAAGAGACAGACCAAGAACAAGAATATGTATCCCTAGTTCCAAGGATCCTCATTTAAAGGTTTTAAGAAACTGAGGTTTTCTGTACCTACACCACCACCTAGATTCAGTACCCAGACGCAGTGGATATCAAATAGGGGTAGAGAACGAAGCTTACCTTTAGAAAAAGCTCATAGCTCAACATCTATGTCAGTTATAGGACCACCCAGGCCACAATAACTGAACAGAAGTTGTTACATATGTGGAAAGATGGGACATCTGATGAAAGATTGCAGAGCCAGAGAAGTGAGTGTAACTCAACCTCAAAGGCAGAATCAACAATGATCTCAAAGGCGACAGTATCCAGGTAACACTAGAGGATGTGGACAAGCATCCCAAGCTGGATCATTGACACCTAGTCATCGAGCACTGAATCAACCACAGGCAACGACAAGATTCTACGCGATGAATCCACCTGATGTAGTGATTAACCCTCGGGTTGTGGTAGGTCAGATGGAATTGTTATATTCTGATATGTCTACATCTTGCATCATATCTGTTTTATTTGATTCGGGTTCTATGCACTCCTTTATCACTAAAAGAGTGATTCTTGACTGCAACCTGACTACAAGTCATAGAGTAGATAGTTTGTTTCTAGAAACTCCGTTGATGGGATCTGCTGTGTTGCAGGAGATATGTTTGTAACATCCCTGACCTGGGTTATGTACTAACCCTAGGTGTTTTGCCTAATAAATTTGATTAGATGCTTTCTTATATTCCTTGAAAAATAATTAAAGCTTTTGAGGAACTTATATTTCTATTTTAGTCCTTTTTGAATAATGTTGGAACATTGTTGTGTTAATAATGGACTAAAGTGCAAATTACCCAAGTAGAGGGGTTAACTTGCAAATTGCACATGTTAAGATGTTCCTCTAATGATGAGACATCATAAGAGTGAATATGATGAAGTGGTACAGTTTTCACAAGCTTGGGTACCAAGATATAGCTTGTAGAGCAATCCTTGTGCTTTAAAACCTAGTTTTGGTGTAAAGTGCAATTTACCCAAAACCTAGGGTCCAACATGTGAAATATACCCTCTTGAGAATCTATCATGTTTCTTAGCATCAATAAGAGCAAAGAAAATGAGAGGGGTGCCTCATTTGAATGATCATGGAGGAGAGAGAATCTTGATATTGGAATAATCAAGATTTAAGCACAAAAGGCTCTTTAATATAACTTAATGCAAAAAGAAATATATTAATTATGAAGCCCTTCAACCAAAAGTTGGAGGATCTGTTTGTAATAATATGGACGAGCTTGTGTCATGATTGGGCACCAAAAAGATCATGGTAGGAGTGGAAACTACTCACACTAATAATATATTAAGCAATATCCAATAAGGGTGGATATTAATATACCTCTCTTAAAAGGTGATTAGTTCTTTTCCTTTAAACCTTGGATAAAGGAGGAGTTTTGCATGATATTAGAAGGTGGAAACGTGGCCAAGGATGGAGGAAGCATTGGTGGATATTTTTTGGAGATAAAAGGAAATATCTGTCTTTTTCCTTTTTGCTTTGAAAAGACCCATAAATATATATAAGGTATCTTTTCCAATAACAAAAAGGACCGTTTCCTTAGTTCCTCTTCTCATCACTTTGCTTTGGCCGGACAAGGGAGAGCTCTGGATCAGAGGAAGGATGACCACACTGAATTGGTAAGTTCGGGTCATCATCTACCTCGAAGCCATGGTGGAAATCCTAAATTAATGGTTAGTAATTGGTTTTCTTCACACGATTTTCCTTTCTAGCCATCTTCTCCATCCAAAACATGAAGAACGGACCTTGGACAACTGTTGGAGCTTCATCCACCAATAAAGCTACGGAGATCGGAACTCTGGATCAGTCCTAGAGGCAGGTTTTATAACTCTAACCCTTAAGCTTTGTTAATGCATCCTCATCTCCATTAAAATCGTTGGTTCTCATTCTTCTTCTTTTACTACTCATGTGTTCTTGCTATCATTTCCGTGAAGAACAACCCCTGTTCTTGGTTGAACAGAGGTAGAAGATGATGACGTTAATTTATATGTTTCTCCAAGAAATAATTTAGCAAACGGTCTCCCAACCTTGCTCAAACAGTTTCCCAAATCGTTTGGGAGCAAACAGTTCCAAACCGTTTGAATGCAAACGGTTTCACTAGACCGCATAGAAGCAAACGGTCCAAGACCGTTTGGAGGTGTTGACCAGGAGTTGACCATTTGGAGGACTGTTGAGAATAATGTAGAATAATTACCTACCAAAAATCATAAATTAATTCCAAGTGGTTCACCAATTGAAGGTCCAACAATCATCAAAACCCTAATCAGGTTAATTGTTGTTTTTAATAATTGAATTATGTTGAAGTTTGGGTTGAGTGACCCAAATGGTTTCAAAACCATTTGGGGATCACCCAAACGGTCTCAAGACCGTTTGGTGATCCCCCAAGACCATTTGGACATCTAGGGTTAAGCATGGTTGACCAATTAAGGATCCATATCAAGTTGATGAGTAATCGATTGCTGAATTGGTGACTAAACCTAGGATCCAAACCCTAATTGAATGACTTGGTTTTTGATACAATAATGGGAAAATGGTTTGAAGACCATTTGGAGGATATCCAAATGATCCCAAGACCGTTTGGGGGTCACCTAAGACCATTTGGAGGTCTAAGGTTGACTAAGGTTAAGAGGTTGAAGATCTAAAGGTAATTAGTTGAAGTGCAATCGATTGTTGACCTAGTGATCAATCCAAAGAGCCAAACCTTAATTAGTTGAGTTGGTTTTTGATGTTGACTTGAGAAAACGGTCTCAAGACCATTTGGAGGTCATCCAAACGATCCCAAGACCGTTTGGGGTTAGGTCATGACCAAATTGGATGATGGGTCAAAGTGTTCAAATCAATTAGACTCACAATGAAATATGTTGAAGGGTCAACGATTTCAAACCCTAATCCAATTGATCCAAGCCCTAATTGATGATCAATTGAGGGTCAATTGAGGGTCAAATCAATTGAAAGTTGATCTAATTAACTCAATTGATGATTGGCTAACATGTGCATGATTGATTGAGGGGTTCAACATTGGAAACCCTAATTCAATTGAAGTGGTTGAGAAACTTTTTGGTCCTTGCGGTTTTGAGGTGGTTTGGACCAAACGGTCTCAAGACCGTTTGGGTCCAAATGGTCTCAAGACCGTTAGGCACCAAATGATCCCAAACCGTTTGGTCTCATGCGGTTTAAAGGTCGGTTGTGTCCATGTGGTTTCAAAGTCAACATGACCAAACAGTCTTCACCACCAAACGATTTTAAAGTCAACATGACCAAACGGTCTTCACCACCATATGGTTTCAAAGTCAACATGGCCAAATGGTCTTCATCACCAAATGGTTTCAAGGGCAGTCTAAGACCGTTTGAGGTCTGTGAAGGTCAAGATCGTTTGATGCTTTAGTGATCAAGATGGTTTGGTGGTTGATTAACCTAAACCTCATGGATACTTAAAGTGGTTAAAGGACCAAGTAAGTAGTTAATTAAGACATTATGTGATCAATGGTGATTATAATAAAGGTACCCTTGATGGAATAGAGTGATTAGTACTCTTTGAATGAGTAAGCCTTAATGATCACAATAGTAATGACATAACCCATGATGTCAATGTTGAATTGGCTTAGCCTAATCAAGGGTGATGCAAACATTAACTTATAGAAAGATGAGAGAGAAGACTTCTTATATGAATGTTAATCAAGTAATGGATTCCCAATATAAATGAATACCTAATTAGGGTATTATCCATGTTAGTGAGATCATGAAACCCTAATTATGATGGCTAATGAATCATAACCCTAATTTAGGGCAATAATGGGAGTATCCCTAATATATGATGATGATATAATCCTAATTCATAATGATGACATAGTAACCCTTAAATTAAAGGTACTTTGTTGATCATTCCTACTTAGGGTGAATAGTAAATCCTAATGGTGAGATATTAATGATAACCCTAATCAAGGATGATTTAATGTGAATAGTAAACCCTAACCCAGGGTAATGTGATGAGTATAGTAAATCCTAATTCAGAGTATGCTAAATAAGAACTCTAACCTTGAGTGATGTGATATGAATAGTAAACCCTAATCGGTTTGAAGTATTGATTCCATAAGTATAAAACGGTCGTGGTTATCTTCTGTAGCACGACCATGTAAGGTAGCACGGCCGTGGTGGATTCCCCTTGCATGGCCGTTCTTGGCTGCATGGCCGTGGTGCTCCATACTTGACTTGGAGTTCATTTGCAAGTAAACCTTAACCAATAGTGATGCTATCATTATTGTACATTGTGCTGATATAGAAATAATGTGTTTGTTATCATTTATATTAATCATGCAGGTTTTTATGAAATAGTGAGCATAGCCAGGTAAGAGCTATGATGAAATATTCATTAAAAGAACTACATAAGCTTTGAAAGCAATGATATGCTATTCTGCCTAGTGAGAGGTAACAAATTAGACTGATAGGCTATATGAGCCATGAGAAATATCTGTATTGCTACAATCATGTTCACATTGTTAAATGACTTGATGGCAATATGTTACTTGGTAATGAGTGTTTTGCTGAACTAAGGGTTTGAACACCCATGTTCTTGAATCATAATGATGAGATGGTTAGGGATTGATATCCCAATGATAACTAGATGTGAAATGAACTTGATACAATTAGTACTCTTTCTTTATAGCAATTGTTTTAATGGTTTATGTTTGAAAACATGCCTGATGCTAAACGAATGTCATAATGTACTTAAATAATCAAGTATAATGATATCATGTAAAGCCCTGACCATAGATCCATCATTGTTAGAAGTTAGATGATGGTGAAACATGTTTTCCTAAGGGAACTCCTGGAGAGCATACTTTTGAGTATGTGGGGGTTATGGACGCAAATATCCTTACGTCCTAATGGGGGAATTGACGTGAGATGAACATTTAATATCTCAATCATTCATTATATGTTTATGTCGGGATGATGTATCACTAATCTCCTGAAGATGTTGTTAATGCCGAATCGATGTGAGATAAACAAGAAATCCCTCAATTGCGAAGAGAGTACAACATGCCACTGTAACTCTAATAGCGCAGTTGCCAGAATACCCTGGAAAACTATTATAACAAAGATACAAGATGTCCTGCATGTTGTACCTCACACTGACTGAGGAAGATGAGGTCATAGGAATCCGACTCTTCTGATGACCTCTGTATGGTACCGATTGTGATTTTGTAATGGTCGGTTGGAGTATGAGTGGTGTAACTCATCTCCTCAGGGCATAAATATGTTTGAAAAATTTAATCAGCCGTATAGCATAATTACTTCGGTTGAACTACGAGAAACAATGATTGGTGATACATTGTTTATAGTGCTCTAGTTGTATAATTAGTATACATGTTCTTCATATTCCTTATTGATATATGTCTTTTCATTCAATCAAGTTATAATTGAAATGATTGCTTAGAGAATACTGCTCTACTTAGTTTATTCAATAAATTTCCTGTTGTTGAATAATTATAGTTCTACTGCTCATTGTTATTTTAATACTTTCAATAGCAATGCTTCTAGCGGAGAGTTATAACTCTCACTGGGACAATTATTCAATTGTCTCACCCCCATGGGATTCAACTTTTTAGGTAGACGCCGAGGGCGAAGGAACCCTTCAGTGGGTGAGCAACAACAGCAGCATCCGCAACATTAGGGACAATAGTGATCCTCAGGTGGAGACAGTGTCTGTCGAGTCTTGTAGATAGAAAGTCTTATGTATTTTCTCTGTACTCTCAGATCCTAGGAGTCAGTAGATGGTTTGTTATAAATATGATATTTTGGCTTAATGCGTCGAGATTTTGTACACTGCTTTACATAGTTTAACAGGGCAGTTGATGCTTGTGACTATCGAGATGTGATGATACAGAGATGTGCTAATGTATCAGTTGTAAATAACTTACCATGTTCCTTATGAAATAGTTTTATAGGTTTTGGATCTCTTTATAAAAATATTTAAAATTTAATGATTTTCAGTAATTCTTCTGCTAATTAATCGCTTCCGCATCGTTAATAATGTTTTCTCTGAGACGTGTCCCACAATGTTCTCCCTACATTCTCTTCTTTTATGATCATCGCATTCAAGTGGATATTATACCACTTGAGATGCATGGATTCGATGTAATCCTTGGGATGGATACCTTGGAGAGGTATAAAGTTGTCTTGGATTGTGAGTCCAAACAAGCTGTGTTCACAAATTATAGTGACACATGGATCTTTCAAGGAGATAGAAAGATTCTTCCAACCTATCTTGTGTAGGCTATGGTTGCTGAGAAGATGATGAGGCAAGGATGTTATGCATTCTTGGCCCATGTGGTAGATACCACCATGGAGAGTCCTAATCCTGCTGAAGTTCCTATTGTCAGGGAATTTGAAGATGTATTTCCTGAAAAACTTCCAGGTGTACCACCGCCCCGGGAGATTGATTTTGAGATTAATCTAATCCTGAATACGTAACCTATGGTACAAACACCGTATAGTATGGCGCCTACTGAGATGGCTGATCTCAAGAAACAACTACAAGAGTTGCTTGAAAAGGGTTTCATCTGACCAAGTACTTTACCCTGGGGTGCTCTAGTCCTCTTTGTTAAAAAGAAAGATGGGTCAATGCGGTTGGGCATTGATTACAGACAGTTAAATAAAGTAACAATAAAGAATAAGTATCCTTTGCCGAGGATTGATGATCTCTTTGACCAGTTGCGTGGTGCAACCATCTTCTCAAAGATAGATTTGAGGTCGTGATATCACCAGCTGTGTATTAAGGATGGTGACATACCTAAGTCTACCTTTAGGATAAGGTATGGTCACTATGAGTTCACAGTTATGTCGTTTGGACTAACTAATGCACCAACTGCATTTATGGAACTCATTGATAGAATCTTCCGACCTTTTCTTGATCAGTGTGTTGTTGTCTTTATAGATGACATCTTGATCTATAGTAGGGATACTCAGCAGCACGAACAACATCTTCATCAGACTCTAACTTTGCTAAGAGAACATAAGCTATATGCTAAATTTAGCAAGTGTGAGTTCTGGTTACCAGAAGTATCTTTTCTTGGACACGTAATATCTTCATCAGGAATACGTGTTGACCCTAAAAAGGTAGAATCTATCCTGCAAAGGGAGTAGCCAAAGACACCGACAGAGATTCGATGTTTCTTAGGGTTGGCAGGCTATTACAGGAGGTTCATTAAGAACTTCAGTTCTATAGCTTTACCCCTGACTAAGTTGACCAGGAAGGATGTTCCTTTTTCATGGAGTGACAAGTGTCAGCAATCTTTTCAGCTGTTGAAGGAAAGGTTGACAAGTGCACCTGTGCTTGTGTTACCTGAACAAGGGAAAGGGTAAATAGTTTTCTGTGATGCGTCTAAGAATGACATAGGATGGGTGTTGATGCAGGATAAGCAAGTGATTTCTTTTGCTTCTCGGCAGCTTAAGAAACATGAGGAGAATTATCCGACACACGATCTAGAACTAGTTGTTGTAGTTCATGCCTTGAAGATATGGAGATATTATCTTTATGGAGATACATTCCATATTTTCACAAACCACAAAAACCTTAAGTATATATTTTCTCAGCATGAGCTTAATATGAGGCAACGTCGTTGGATGGAATTAATGAAGGGCTACGATTGTACAATTGATTATCATCCAGGGAAGGCCAACATAGTTGTTGATGCTTTGAGTAGGAAATCAGCAACACTAGCCTTAGACAGAGCACAACTGAATTGTTTAGTGTGCTGTAAGAGGGATATGCATATCTCTTTAAGACAGGACAATATACAGTTAAGAGTATCATTGTTAACAGGATTGTTAGCTGAGATGCATATAAAACCTACTCTGAGACAACATATTAAAGAGGCACAACAAGTTGATGTTGTAGTTCAACAGATTAGATCAGAATATGGTAATGAGAAACTAGAAGGGTTCCATGATTCAGATGATCAAGTAGCTTGTTATCATGGTAGAATGATAGTACCGGATGTGGATAACTTGAGGAAGTTAGTCCTGGGAGAAGCTCATTCTTCAATGTATACTATGCATCCAGGAAGCACCAAGATGTATCGAAACTTGAAAGATATGTATTGGTGGCCTGGTTTGAAGAAAGACGTTGCTGAGTTTGTTATGCGGTGTCCTGTGTGTCAGCAAGTTAAAGCTGAACTCCAGAAGGCTGTAGGAACAATGCAACCTTTACCCATATCACAGTGGAAGTGGGATCATGTAACAATGGATTTTGTGGTTGGTTTACCTAGAACAGCCAAAGGTTATGATTCCATTTGGGTAATAGTGGATAGGTTGACAAAGACAACACATTTCTTACCTGTCAAAACAACCTATTCTGCTGAGAAGATAGCACAGTTATATGTAGATGAGATAGTGCGGCTACAAGGGGTCCCAGTTACCATTGTTTCTGACAGAGGTCCCCAGTTTATGAGTCATTTTTGGGAGTGACTTCATAAAGCTTTAGGCACAAAGTTAAGGTTTAGTACAACCTTTCCTCCTCAGACTGATGGACAGTCAGAAAGGACTATACAAACTTTGGAAGACTTGCTTAGAGCATGTGTTATTTAGTTTATAGGAAGTTGTGATCTGCTCCTAAGTTTGATTGAGTTTGCCTACAATAATAGCTATCAACATAGCATTGACATGGAACCTTATGAAGCTTTGTATGGTAGACGTTATAGATCACCCCTATGTTGGTTTGAAACTGGTGAGTATCAACTTTTACGTCCTGATCTTGTACAGCAGACCACCGAGAATATTAAAATAATACAACAACTGATAAAGACTACACATGATAGGCAAAAATCTTACGCTGATAAACGTCATAGACCTTTAGAATTCTAGGTTGGAGATAGAGCGTACCTCAAAGTCTCACCTTGGAAAGGATTTCTTAGATTTGGAAGGAAAGGAAAGTTAGCTCCTAGGTTTATAGGGCCTTATCCAATCATTGAACGGATTGGAAAGGTAGCTTATAAGCTAGAGTTACCACCAGAGTTACAAAGGTTACACCCAGTGTTTCACATTTCCATGCTTAGGAAATTCCATCCTAACATAGAATCAGCTCTGCAACCTATGGAAGTAGAATTGAATGATGATATATCTTATGTGGAAGGACCTATGTCAATCCTTGACAGAAGAATTAAAAAGCTAAAAAACAAAGACATAAGTCTTGTAAAGGTCCTCTGGAATCACCATGGAATTGAAGAAACTACGTGGGAATTAGAGAAATGGATGAGAAGGAAATACCCTACTCTTTTCTCTTAATATGTTTTGTAGATGATATCGGGGATGAAATCCTTGTAAGAGGTGGATAATTTGTAACATCCCTTACCTGGGTTATGTACTAACCCTAGGTGTTTTTCCTAATAAAGTTGATTAGATTCTTGCTTATATTCCTTGAAAAATAATTAAAGCTTTTGAGGAACTTATATTTCTATTTCGGTCCTTTTTGAATAATGTTGGAACATTGTTGTGCTAATAATGGACTAAAGTGCAAATTACCCAAGTAGAGGGGTTAACTTGCAAATTGCACATGTTAAGATGTTCCTCTAATGATGAGACATCATAAGAGTGAATATGATGAAGTGGTACAATTTTCACAAGCTTGGGTACCAAGATATAGCTTGTAGAGCAATCCTTGTGCTTTAAAACCTAGTTTTGGTGTAAAGTGCAATTTACCAAAAACCTAGGGTCCAACATGTAAAATATACCCTCTAGAGGATCTCTCATGTTTCTTGGCATCAAGAAGAGCAAATAAAATGAGAGGGGTGCCTCATTTGAATGATCATGGAGGAGAGAGAACCTTGATATTGGAATAATCAAGATTTAAGCACAAAAGGCTATTTAATATAACTTAATGCAAAAAGAAATATATTAATTATGAAGCCCTTCAACTAAAAGTTGGAGGATGTGTTTGTAATAATATGTACGAGTTTGTGTCATGCTTTGGCACCAAAAAGATCATGGTAGGAGTGGAAACTACACACACTAATAATATATTAAGCAATATCCAATAAGGGTGGATATTAATATACCTCTCTTAAAAGGTGATTAGTTCTTTTCCTTTAAACCTTGGATAAAGGAGGATTTTTGCATGATATTAGAAGGTGAAAACGTGGCCAAGGATGGAGGAAGCCTTGGTGGATATTTTTGGGAGATAAAAGTAAATATCTATCTTTTTCCTTTTTGCTTTGAAAAGACCCATAAATATATATAAGATATCTTTTCCAATAACACAAAGGACCGTTTCCTTAGTTCCTCTTCAAATCACTTTTCTTTGGCCGACCAAGGGAGAGATCTGGACCATAGGAAGGATGACCACACTGACTTGGTAAGTTTGGGTCATCATCTACCTCGAATCCATGGTGGAAATCCTAAATTAATGGCTGGTAATTAGTTTTCTTCACACGATTTTCCTTTCTAGCCATCTTCTCCATCCAAAACTTGAAGAACGGACCTTGGAAAACTGTTGGAGCTTCATCCACCATTAAAGATACGGATCTTGGAACTCTAGATCAGTCCTATAGGTGGGTTTTATAACTCTAACCCTTAATCTTTGTTAATGCATACTCATCTCCATTAAAATCGTTGGTTCTCATTCTTCTTCTTTTACTACTCATGTGTTCTTTCTATCATTTACGTGAAGAACAACCCCTGTTCTTGGTTGAACAGAGGTAGAAGATGATGACATTAATTTCTATGTTTATCCAAGAACTACTTTAGCAAACGTTCTCCCAACCTTTCTCAAACGGTTTCCCAAACCGTTTGGGAGAAAACGGTTTCAAACCGTTTGAATGCAAATGGTTTCACTAGACCGCATAGAAGCAAATGGTCCAAGACCATTTGGAGGCGTTGACCAGGAATTGACCAGATATTGACCATTTGAAGGACTGTAGAGAATAATGTAGACTAATTACCTACCAAAAATCATCAATTAATTCTAGTGGTTCACCAATTGAAGGTCCAACAATCATCAAAACCCTAATCGGGTTAATTGCTGTTTTTAATAATTGAATTATGTTGAAGTTTGGGTTGAGTGACCCAAATGGTTTCAAGACCGTTTGGTGATCACCCAAGACCATTTGGAGGTCTAGGGTTAAGCATGGTTGACCAATTAAGGATCCAATGATATCAAGTTGATGAGTAATCGATTGCTGATTTGGTGACTAAACCTAGGATCCAAACCCTAATTGAATGACTTGGTTTATGATAAAATAATGGGAAAATGGTCTCAAGACCGTTTGGAGGATATAAAAACAATCCCAAGACCATTTGGGGTCACCCAAGACCATTTGGAGGTCTAAGAGGTTGAAGATCTAAAGGTAATTAGTTGAAGTGCAATCGATTGTTGACCTAGTGATCAATCCAATTAGCCAAACCTTAATTAGTTGAGTTAGTTTTTGATGTTGACTTAAGAAAATGGTCTCAAGACCATTTGGAGGTCATCGAAATGATCCCAAGACCGTTTGGGGTCAGGTCATGACCAAATTGGATGATGGGTCAAAGGGTTCAAATCAATTAGACTCACAATGAGATATGTTGAAGGATCATCGATTTCAAAACCTAATCCAATTGATCCAAGCCCTAATTGATGATCAATTGAGGGTCAATTGAGGGTCAAATCAGTTGATGGTTGATCTAATTAACTCAATTGATGATTTCCTAACATGTCCATGATTGATTGAGGGGTTCAACATTGGAAACCCTAATTCAATTGAAGTGGTTGAGACACTTTTTGGTCCTTGCGGTTTTGAGGTGGTTTGGACCAAACGGTCTCAAGACCGTTTGGGACCAAACGATCCCAAACCATTTGTTCTCATGCGGTTACAAGGTCTGTTGTGTCCATGCGGTTTCAAAGTCAACATGATCAAACGGTCTTCACCACCAAACAGTTTCAAAGTCAACATGACCAAACGGTCTTCACCACCAAACAGTTTCAAAGTCAACATGACCAAACATTTGGGACCAAACGGTCTCAAGACCGTTTGGGACCAAATGATCCCAAACTGTTTGGTCTCATGCAGTTTAAAGGTCAGTTGTGTCAATGCGGTTTCAAAGTCAACATGACCAAATGATCTTCACCACCAAACGGTTTCAAAGTCAACATGACCAAACAGTCTTCACCACAAAACGGTTTAAAAGTCAACATGAACAAATGGTCTTCATCACCAAATGGTTTCAAAGGCAGTCCAAGACCATTTGGAGGTTTAGTGTGCAAGACCGTTTGATGTCTGAGAAGGTCAAGATTGTTTGATGCTTTAGTGATCAAGATGGTTTGGTGGTTGATTAACCTAAACCTCGTGGATACTTAAAGTGGTTACAAGACCAAGTGAGTAGTTGATTAAGACATGATGTGATCAATGGTGATTATAATAAAGGTACCCTTGATGGGATAGAGTGATTATTACTCTTTGAATTAGTAAGCCTTAATGATCACAATAATAATGACATAACCCATGATGTCAATGTTGAATTGACTTAGCCTAATCAAGGGTGATGCAAACATTAACTTATAGAAAGATGAGAGAGAAGACTTCTTATATGAATGTTAATCAAATATTGGATTCCCAATATAAATGAGTACCTAATTAGGGTATGATCCATGTTAGTGAGATCATGAAACCCTAATTATCATGGTTAATGAATCATAACACTAATTGAGGGAAATAATGGAAGTATCCCTAATATATGATGATGATATAATCCTAGTTCATAATGATGACATGGTAACCCTTAAATTAAAGGCACTTTGTTGATCATTCCTACTTAGGCTGAATAGTAAACCCTAATGGTGAGATATTAATGATAAACCTAATCAAGGATGATTTAATGTGAATACTAAACCCTAACCCAGGGTAATGTGATGAGTATAGTAAATCCTAATTCAGAGTATGCTAAAAAAGAACTCTAACCTTGAGTGATGTGATATGAATAGTAAACCCTAATCAGTTTGAAGTATTGATTCCATAAGTATAAAACGGTCGTGGTGATCTTCTGTAGCATGACCATTCAAGGTAGCACGACCTTGGTGGCTTCCCATTGCATGTTCGTTCTTGGCTGCACGGCCGTGGTGCTCTATACTTGACTTGGAGATGATTTGCAAGTAAACCTTAACCAATAGTGATGCTATCATTATTGTACATTGTGCTGATATAGAAATAATGTTCCTGTTATCATTTATATTAATCATGCAGGTTTTTATGAAATAGTGAGCATAGACAGGTAAGAGCTATGATGCAATATTCATTAAAAGCACTTTATAATCTTTGAAAGAAATGATATGCTATGTTGCCTAGTGAGGTGTAACAAATGAGACTGATAGGTTGTATGAGCCATGAGAAATATCTGTATTGCTACAATCATGTTCATATTGCTAAATGACTTGATGGAAATATGTTACTTGGTAACAAGTGTTTTGCTGAACTAAGGGTTTGAACACCCATGTTCTTGAATCATAATGATGAGATGGTTAGGGATTGATATCCCAATGATAACTAGATGTGAAATGAACTTGATACAATTATTACTCTTTCTTTATAGCAATTGTTTTAATGCTTTATGTTTGAAAACATGCTTGATGCTAAAAGAATGTCATAATGTAATTAAATAATCAAGTATAATGATATCATGTAGAGCCCTGACCATATATCCATCATTGTCAGAAGTTAGATGATGGTGAAACAGGTTTTCCTAAGGGAACTCCTAGAGAGCATACTTTTGAGTATGTGGGGATTATGGACGCAAATATCCTTACGTCCTAATGGGGGAATTGATGTGAGATGAACATTTAATCTCTCAATCCTTCATTATATGTTTATGCCGGGATGATGTATCACTAATCTCCCGAAGATGTTGTTAATGCTGAATCGATGTAAGATAAACAAGAAATCCCTCGATTGAGAAGAGAGTACAGCATGCCACTGTAACTCTAATAGTGGAGTTGCCAGAATACCCTGGAAAGCTATTATTGCAGAGACACAAGATGTCCTGCATGTTGTACCTCACACTAACTGCGGAAGATGAGGTCGTAGGAATCCGGCTCTTCTGATGACCTATGTATGCTACGAATTGCGATTTTGTAATGGTCAGTTGGAGTATGAGCGGTGTAACTCATCTCCTCAGGGCATAAATATGTTTGAAAAATGTAATCAACCGTATAGCATAATTGCTTAGGTTGAACTACGAGAAACAATGATTGATGATACATTGTTTATAGTGCTCTAGTTGAATAATTAGTATACATGTTCTTCATATTACTTATTGATATATGTTTTGTTATTCAATCAAGTTATAATTGAAATGATTGCTTAGAGAATACTGCTCTACTTAGTTTATTCAATGAATTGCCTGTTGTTGAATAATTATAGTTCTACTGCTCATTGTTATTTTAATACTTGCAATAGCAATGCTTCTGGCGGAGAGTTATAACTCTCACTGGGATAATTATTCAATTGTCTCACCCCCGTGGGATTCAACTTTTTAGGTAGATGCCGAGGACGAAGGAACCCTTCAGTGGGTGAGCAGCAACAATAGCAGCAACAACATCAGGGACAACAGTGATCCTCAGGTGGAGATATTTTCTATTGAGTCTTGTAGATAGAAAGTCCTATGTGTCGTCTCTGTACTCTCAGATCCTAGGAGTCTGTCGATGGTTTTTTATAAATATGAGATTCTGGTGTAATGCCTCGAAATTTTGTACACTGCTTTACACAGTTTAACAAGGCAGTTGATGCTTGTGACTCTCGAGATGTGATGATAAAGAGATGTGCTGATGTATCAGTTGTAAATAACTTATCATGTTCCTTATGAAAGAGTTTTACAGGTTGTGGATCTCTTTATAAAAAGTTTTAAATTTTTAATGATTTTCAGTAATTCCGCTGCTAATTAATCGCTTCCGCATCGTTAATAATGTTTTCACCGAGACGTGTCCCACATAATCTTTAGGTTTTACTCAAGAACTTTTGAAATCGCATCATGGTGTAGTTGAACCATCTCCCTCATATGTAGTTCAACCAAATCTGTCCCTTGATAGTACTTTTTCTTTCTCATGTCATATAGGTAAGGCGATCTTCCACAACCCATATTGCATCCTGACTTTCCTGGGTCCAAGGAGACTCACCACACCATCTTTAGTGATGAACTCTCATTCCCTCTCAGGGACTCTCTTTATCCTCTATATCAATACACTGGGTTACTGGTGTTCGTCCTTCACCTCCTGTCATGCATGGCAACATACCACATCCAACTTCATCTTAGGCATCCAAAGTACTACTATCACTTACTATCTTCGTAGTACCATGGTGTATGGTGATCTTAAAATCATGATATCCTGTATGTCATGATTCCTCAAGATTGATTCCTCAGAAACCGTAAACCACTCTAATCGGGGTTTCATCACCTTATTTTCCAAAGAAGTGCATCTGAGGTTCTACAACCATCCTTTTATCATGATAAGCCCTAGGCTGGCTAACCAAACAACCATTAACTTGATCAGCCAATATTGTTACATCTGAATGTTAGCCAAACTTATCTCTTTTTCCAAATGAGGGTTAACCTAACAACCTCTTCTAGCCTCCATCTAAACCAGACAGTTGTATCCCTTCCAGAGCATCCATTACCACTTCACATCCTTAGGTGTTAGGTAATGTTGAAGACATACACCTCCATGTATACCTCATCTCAGCTCTAAGTCTATCTTCATCAAGAAAACTCTGAGCTTGATCTCTTGGTTTTTCGAACTCAACCTTGTATAACTCATAGCTCATGATAAAAACATTCTCATAAGATGACTACCTTATTTCTCTTAATGTTTGTAAACCATCCACGTATCATGCGCTCCACTAGGGTGTGTTATCATCTCTGTTCTCATACCTCATGGCAACATTCCAACTCATATCACCTTTTATCCTTGGTGTATGGCATGCGTATTGTCCTATCTCTCATTCCCATAACAAGAGGAAATAAGCATTTGGCTGCAGTCCAAATACAAAGTTCTTCCTATTCCAAGAGTAGAGATGGTACATCTCACCTTTGTAGTACACCTTTAAATCTAAGTTGAAACGTGCCACATATGTCTCTACATCACAAACATCTCGACATCAAAGTTACTTCCATGGAAAACTAGTTTCGAACCTACTTGGGTCCACAGACATTCCTTGGTCATCTCCTCTAGGTCTATAGGGTGCTGACACTTTTGGGTTCATCCCTCTTCCCTTATGCATCCAGAGAGTACCCTACTCATCCTCCCTTTAGGTCCCATGAGTTCATGAAGGTGATCAATCTCCTAACCCATGGCCCTCAGACAATGATAGTTGTTACCTCCTGACCCTATGGCCATGTGCAACTAGGGAATTAGGCAACTCCTACTTCCATTAGTCTTATCCCTACCTGACCCTAGGATAGACTTAGGATTCTATTATAGTACATGTCCAGCTTAGAACCTTACCCAAGCCTTTATCATCTCTCTTTCTGCATTCATGGGTTGACTTTCATCCTTTCATAGGGGTCATGGCAACCTGCCTACCTTGGTCAGGCCCCATACCGGTTACCTCCATGGTAACATATCCACATGCACTTAGAGATGGTTATCCATGGGTCTACATGTTCATTCTCATACCATGTACTTTTCACTTAGCTTCTCAAGATCCTATGAGAGCTCTTTAGGTTACCTCAAAACCACAGACACTGGTATACACCCTACAAAGGGTCCCTCTCCCAGGATGGGAGGATACTACATCTTGGTAACAAAGGTCACAAACGCCCTTATGTTCAGGGTTTACATCCACATGAGCATGCTTAACCCAGTAGCTACTAAGGCACAAGCAGACCACCTACTAAACCATGCTAGGTCATACTTGTTCTATTTCCTCAATGCTAGATTAAGATCATACCTTCCCATGTCATCAACTTAGTTGTGAGAGTTTCATCAAACATACCTTAAACTTAAGGGGTTTCCTTTCGTCTAGACATGAGGAGTACCATGCTCAAATCTATAGAAACTCAAACCTTGTCATGAGCATCAGGTACACCACTTCCCCTCTTATACCTAGGAACCCTAGATTCACTTCTCTCATGTCCAACTGTCTGCTCAACCTCTTAACCACGAACAAAACATGTACAAGGTATGACATGCACTTCCTGTCATCTTTCTACTTGATCCACAATTCAGAGTGGAGTCCTCCTCAAGGACAACCAAATAGGTATAACGCCTCACAACCTATTACTAAGTCTCTTTAGGGTCTAAGGAACTCTTATTCTCATCTATACCATAGGTACAGAGGTACCAGTAGACTCATCCTCTCTCTAGGGTTTGGTTCCTCTCATGGAAAGCAAGACATCATCAGCCTCTAGGGATCAAGCATGAGGCAACCACTATGATCCACTTAGGTCGCATCATCTTCAACTCTCCACTATTCCTCATATCTCAGAGTCTAGGCTTTTGACCTTCTTTCTTGGGGTCCTGCTCTCTCTCTCTCTCTCTAGAGCTAACCCTACAACTAGCCTCACTACCAGAGGTCCTCCTTCCATGAAGGTGCATCAAGCATACCCCTACATGGTGAAGCCTATGCTCAAGCTTATTGTAATGACCCTGCCTCCCAGTAACCCCCAATTAAGGGAGACCAAAAGGTCAGAGCCATTATCCCAATTAACATGATCAAAGGTTCGACAAATAATCAATAACAATTATCAAATTCTACCAACTATTCTAAAATCTGGTATAAATTAAAACTTTTTACATACCTTTAAAAAACTTGGATTACTAATCTTCTATCCATATGAGAGAATATTCTAACTAATCCTCCTAGATCGTTAATCCTCATTTAATTCCACGTATGCCACTTTACTGTTTGTTCTTTTCACTTGTACCTAAAATGCTGACAAACAAAACATCAATTAGCATAAAGTTGGTATGTGGGGAAAACAATAATCGTGCAACTATGATAACAATGTAATCAACCAATTATCATTTAACAACCAAGATTATGTCTTAAGCAATAATACTCAATCCTTACCTATCCTCTATCTCTATTATATCCATGCAGTGGACTTGGATACTACTTCTCTCTATGGTAGATCCTTACCCCCATGGTCCTGCCTCACAGGTAGCCAATACTTAGGGTTATGGAGTCGCATGGACCTACCCAAAGGTAGCCCAATCTTTGACTCATGGGGACGATGGTCCTACCCCATTAGTAGCCATGTACTAAGTCATTCAATGACCTGATGGACCTACCCCATAGGTAGCCATGTACTAGGTCAGTCTATCAAGCTAAAGAGGGGACTAAGATCTGAGCTAGTAGGCACATATCTTAAGTGATAGTCATATCCACATTATAATTTGCATGAATTAAATTCATTCAATAGTTTAATTCAAGCCACGATGGAAACATCGATAAAATCCTCAGAAAACTAATTCGGGATAATCATAATTGTAACCACATACACGTCAGGCAGATTTGAGATAGAATCAACCAAGAAGGGAAATCCAATCAAGAAAGTACAAGAATCTTGGAATCACATCCAATTACTTTTTATCAAAATCTATTCAAACCATCTTGCTACTTAAGGATTCTATTCCTTTTTAGGATTTCTACCTCTTTTAGGGTTTACTTTACAATTAGGGTTTTTACTTCATTTTACTCTTTTAAACCCTAATTTCTCATCTATCCTTCACGAAAGTTATTAAGGTTACCTTTTAACAACATATAACCTTAAATTCAGAAACAACACAATTAATCATCAATTAAGTCCATTAAGCCTCTTTTACATTAAAGCTACCATTTTTATCCTTTTAATCCATGACAAGATCATTATGCTCATTTATTGTCAATTTAAAGTTCATTATGGTCTAATGCACATATGAACTCGATTTGCCATTAATTCTACCTTTTATTCAGTAGAAAACCCTAATTACTACATTAAGGGTATTTATCCACAATTAGGAACTTTTATACTTGAAATAGCTTAGAATCATCATATCTTAGCTTTTTTCATGCAATTGATCAATTAAAACCATTAATAGTCTCATCCACTAATATTAGGGTTTCAAGGCCCATTAAAGCATATCATATGAAACTCTAAATTAAACCAATTACGTGCAAAGTTCGTCCTTTTTGTTCCTAATGTTCTTTTTTATCATTAACAGGCTAATATAAACTTTAATCATCCATTAAACCCTACTATATATTAATCATCTCAAAATAGAGTTTCTTGATCTTTAATTCATTACAGTTGATAACTTACACTACTTTTCGAATTGTAATAGGAATTAGCTTCTAAGAATATTTTTATTGGATTTCTCTCATTTTTCTGAGAAATTTTCATATTTTATACGTACCAAACTGAGCTATGATTATTTAGTTATGAATTTTGCAAAATTCACTTACTTTGGGCCAATGGGAGGCTGCCACGTAGGCCTTTCAATGCAACGAACTCGACTGGTTGAAGAACATATCGAAATTATGAAGATACCCTCGATTAAGTGGTTGGTTTCATTAGTACGTGGAGGGAAGAAGTTTCAAATGGACATTCGAGCTTCTTCAACCACGAGATACCCTAGAAGAGCCGCGATCTACAGTAGGTTGAGGTTGTTCCTTCTCCCTCCTCCAGGGCCCGATGGCTGCCACTGACCTGTACCCTAGATCCACCACCCTCCATCGCCCTTGGGGCACCACCCAGCTCATAGCCTAGCTGGATAGATGGAGTGCATAAAGCCTGCGACCTACAGACGTCTTGTAGCCATCCTGCGAATGTGGCGCACGTTCCAGAGCACCGAAAGATGGTCTCTTCTTCTGGTGTTGTTGTGGGAGTGCCCTGCTTCCATCAAGACCTCGACACCGCTCCGTGGTGTCCTCGGGATAAATCTATACCCTTGACTAGGGTTTGCACAAAAAGAAGATGAAGAAAGAAAGAGAGGGGTGCATGGGATCCTTTTCAAACTCGACCCTGGGCTCTACCCCTTATATAGGGGAGGGTATCCACCCCCCAAGATGTTCATACAAAGGGAAACAAGTCCCTTTTATAATAGGAAACCACATTCCTTCATCGTGAAGAAATATTCTCTCTCGTCTTTATCCTTTTTGATATCCTTTATTATTTGGATATTTAGGAATTCGAAAATCCTCTCCCTTATTCTCTTTAGACTTGCCTTTAAATTCATTGGCCACGAAATAATATATCTCCTTAAGTAGAAAATACTTCCTTTTTAACAATACCACATAATCCATTAATTATATATTCACATTATCCTCTTATTTTCTATTATAGGTATATTCTCTTTCTTTTTCTTTATTGGGACTCCTTGGATCCCTAGAAACTATATTAGTTCGAAGTCCTTTTTATTGGATACTCATTATCCTTATAGATGCATTTATATCCATTATTTCTCATTATCTTGTTTATTTCTTATTAAAATATCTCTTTTTGAGGATTTCTCTTTATTTTTCTTTTATTTTCCTCATTGGTATTCCTTTTAACATTAGGAATCCTTGGGATACGAAATTCCACCAAGGATAATTCAATTATACCTCTTTCCATTTATTTCCCACATTTATCATTGTTTTCAATTTCTTTTTTAATAAAGAAATACTTAATTGATCTTTTCTTTTCTTATTGCATTTTCTTTGCAACTTTGGACTCCTTGGGACCCAAGGAACCCAAGAGACATGAAATCCGCCTTTGGATTTTGCCTTCTAGATGTTTCTACATTTTTCTTTTCTCCATTTCTTATTAATAATGGAGTTCCTTTTGTCTCTTCCTTGTTATTGGGCCTAATAGCCAATAAAGCCCACAAAACAATCATCAAGGCTATTGTAAATGAAATCCATATATTCCAAACAAATTATATCATTATTTGTTCAAATATCTTTAATATGAGAATTTACATTTCTCACTAAATAAACCCAAAAGTTGGGGTTGTAACATCCTTCCCCTCTTATAGGAATTTTGTCCTCAAAATTCCATCAAGCAAACAAACAATTCATGATAAGAGTTTTACATGTCCATCATTGGCCCCTATGTGGCTTTTCCCTATACATGGTGCTTCCAAAGAACCTTTATCATCACATATTCCTTTCTCTGAGTTCTTTCACCTTGGCATCTATAAACCTCATAGGTGACTCAGGTCATTTCAGCCTCCCTTGGGGCACACTAGGTTCATTGCTCCGCACATGGTCTCGATACCTCAGATAGTGCTCTAAATTGGACACATGGATCTCATGACACATCACATTATCATGAGGGGTAAGGGAAAACTTAACCTTCTCCACCAAACCATGTCAAAAGAACCCAAGCATCAAGGACTCAACTCTCATAGTTATAACTTAGAGGGGTCAAATTTTCATGTCACATATTCCCCCATAGTGAACTGCATGTCAGTCTACTTCGCATTAGCTTACAACTCATGTCATCTCTAGGCTCCTTTCAGCCATTGCATGATCAAAGCGACTTCATCTGCACACACAGTGGTCCTTTCTTGACCTTCGCGAGGTCCCTTCACCAACATCATCTTAATGAAGTGGTGACCGATGCAACCTCCCTTACAGAGCTTCTTTACAACCCTATACTGACTATGGTGGTTATCATCACATCTTACAAAGGACAAGAACTGTCTCTATGTATCACCCTGAACGAGCACACATGCTCTCATCAGACCCTCTACTCTAGATCACACTAACCATTAGTTAGGGGTGATAAGGTACTAACATCGAGTTCTTCATGTACCTACTTCCACCTTATGGAAGCGAACATTTAGGTCATACTCAAAAACTTTTTAACTTGCATCATGGTGTAGTTGAACCATCTCTCTCATATGTAGTTCAACTGGATCTTTCCCTAGACAGTACTCTTTCTCTCTTATGTCATCTATGTAAGGCGATCTACCATAACCCATATTGCATCTTGACATTCCTTGGTCTACGGGAGACTTACCACAACATCCACAGTGATGAACTCCCATTCCCCCTCAGGGACCCTTTTATCCTCCATATTGATACACTGGGTTACTAGTTTTCATCCTTCACCTCCTAGCTTGCATGGCAACTTACCCCAAGCAACTTCATCTTAAGCATCCAAAGTACCATTGTCACTTATTATCTTGGTAGTACCATGGTATATGGTAATCTTAAATCATGATCTCCTATATTGTCATGATTCCTTAAGATCAATTCCTCGGAAACCCTAAACCAATCTAATTGGGGTTTCATTACTTTCTTTTGAGGTTTAAAACCTTCCTTTCATTACATCAAGGCCTAAACTGGCTAGCCAAACAACCATTAACTTGATCAACCAGTATTGTTACATTTGGGTGTTAGCCAAACTTATCTCTTAGGGTTAACCTAACAACCTCTTCTAGCCTCTAGCTGAACTAGGAGCTGCATCTCATCCAAAGCATCCATTACCACTTCTCATTCTTATATGTTAGGTAATATTGAAGACATACACCTCCATGTATTTATCTCATCTCAACTCTAGGTCTATTTTCATCAAGAAAACTCTGAGCTTGTTCTCTTGGTTTTTCCAACTCAATCTTGTATGACTCATATCTCATGATAAAACATACTCATAGAATGACTACCTTGTATGTAAACCATCCATGTACAAGGGCATGTTATACTCTCTATCCTCATACCTCATAGAAATGTTCCAACTCACATCATCTTTTATCCTTGGTGTATGGCATGCGTATTGTCCTATCTCTCACTCCCATAACAAGAGGAAATAAGCATTTGGCTGCAGTCCAAATACAAAGTTCTTCCTGTTCCAAGAGTAGACATGGTACATCCCACCTTGCCAGTACACCTTTAAATCTAAGTTGAAACGTGCAGCTTATGCCTCTATATCACAATCATCTTGATATCAAAATTACTTCCATGGAAGACTGGCCTAGAACCTGCTTGAGTCACTACACAATCCTTGGTCATCTCCTCTGGGTCTATAGGGTGCTGACACTTTTGGGGTCATCCCTCTTCCCTCATGCATCCAGAGAGTGCCCTACTCATCTACCCTTTGGGTCCCATGAGTTCATGAAGGTGATCAATCTCCTAACCCATGGCCCTCAAACAATTATAGTTGTTACCTCCCGAACCTATAGTCATGTGCAACTACGGAATTAGGCAACTCCTACTTCCAACGGTCTTATCGCTACCTGACCCTAGGATAGAATTAGGATTCTAACATAGTACATGTCCAACTAAGAACCTTACCCAGTCCTGCATCATTTCTCTCTCTGCATTCATGGGATGATTTTCATCCTTTCATAGGGGTCATGGCAACCTGCCTACCTTGGTCAGGCCCCATACCAATTACCTTCATGGTAACACATCCACATGTACTTAGAGATGGTTATCTATGGGTCTACAGGTTCATTCTCATATAATGTACTTTTCACTTAGCTCCTCAAGATCCTATGAGACCTCTTTAGGTTTCCTTAAACCAACAAAATTGGTATACACCCTACAAAAAGGGTCCCTCTCCTAGGATGGGAGGAAACTACACCTCTTGTTAACAAAGGTCACAAACACCCTTATGTCTTGGGTTTGCATCCACATGAGCATGCCTAACCCTAGAAAGCTCCTAAGGCACAAGCAACCCATCTATCAAACCATGCTAGGTCATACTTATTCTCATCCTCAACACTGGATCATGATCATACCTTCCCATGTCATCCACTCAGCTGTGAGGGGTTCATCAAGCATACCTTTTAAACTTAAGGGGTTTCCCTCTTCTCTAACCATGAGGAGTACCATGCTCGAATCTATAGAAACTCAAATCTCGTCATGAGAATTAGGTACACCACTTCCCCTCTTAGGCCTAGGAACCCTAGGTTCTCTTTCCTGATGTCCAACTGCCTGCTCAACTAATTAACCACAAGCCAAACATGTACAAGGTATGACATGCATTTCCTATCATCCTTCTACTCAAGCAACACCTCAGACTTGAGTCCTCCTCAAGGACAATCAACAAGGTATAAGGCCTCCCAACTTGTTACTAAACTTCTCCAGGTCTAAGGAACTCTTCTTCCTATCTCAAAAGGTAAACACCTATACCATAGGCACATAGGTACCAGAAGCCTCATCCTCACTTTAGGGTTTGGTTCCTCTAAAGACAACCAAGATACCACAAACCTCCAGCAATCAAGCATAAGGCAACCACTCTCATCCACTTTTCCTCATATCTCAGAGTCCAGGCTTCCAACCTTCATGCATGGGTCCTTATCTCTCTCTCTAGAGCTTACCCTACAAACAACCTTACTACCCGAGGTCCTCTCTCCATGGAGGATCAAGCTCCTAAGCATACCCTGACATATGTGAAGCCTATGTTCAAGCTTGTGTTTGCTCAAGGTTATCCATAGCCCTTTATGCTTATCTCTTAAGTCATCCATCCTATTCTCCTGGCTAGGGTTTCAAACCTACTGCCCACACTACAGGCGTATTCTGGGTGCATACTATGCCAAGCTCATACAAGCTCATGGGGTTTCCATAGGTTCTTCTCTAACCTTATCAATGAAGGAGTTATCCTTCACTCGAACATGCACAACCCTTCCCATGGTTGGGTTGCCAAAGATGCTAGGTCATCCAACCTCTCATGGCTCATATCGTCACAGGTATCCAAAAGCATGTCCATGCACATGGTATATCATTACATCTAACTCATCATGTCATCTCTTTTTCTAACTACCACTTAGGGTGAGCATCATCCTCAGAGGATATGCCAGATCTTTATTTATAATGGAGACCTCTGCCTCCATGACCAACTCTCTCTACTCATCCTCCTGATAAGGAGGTCTAGCTTCAGGTCTATCCTGAGGGTAATCAAAACTCATGTCATACGACCTAAGCATGCATCTATTCTATAGTTTACGCTTAATCTGGTAAGCTTATGTCCATGACATCTTATTTACATGCTTTTCATTAATTTGGTGAAGGATTCCTTAAACCTTATTAACCTTACCCATACCTCGAGAGGGTGAGATAAAGAGAGAAAACCCTAATCCTTAAGGTCCTTAATAGGATTTGAGTTGAGAAGGGATGAACAAGATGAGAGAGTCCGAAAGGTATCTTATTTCGAGTCAAATCATGAGACTTTGACCAGGCAGTCACACTAATCTGGAAGAACTCATATTCCGACTAGCGGTGCGAAGGAAAATATTGCTAACCCCCATACGTGATCCTTTTCTAGACACCTCTGTCTTTCAGAAAATCCTCTAATAACTCCCTTGGGTTCTACGGAGTTTGTAAAATTTAATAATTATTAAAGATTAAATGCAGAACCTACCCTCTGATACCAAATGTAACGACCCCGCCTCCCGGAAACCCCCAATTAAGGGAGACCAGAAGGTCATAGACATTATCCTAATTAACAGGATCAAAGGTTTGACAAATAATCAATAACAATCATCAAATTCTACCAACTATACTGAAATCTGGTATAAATTAAAACTTTTTGCATACCTTTGAAAAACTTGGATTACGAATCTTCTATCCATATGAGAGAATATTCTAACTAATCCTCCTTGATCGTTAATCCTCATTTAATTCCACATATGCCACTTTACTATTTGTTCTTTTCACTTGTACCTAAAATGCCAACAAACAAAACTTCAATTAGCATAAAGATGGTATGTGGGGAAAACAATAATAGTGCAACTATGATAACATTGTAATCAACCAATTATCATTTAATAGCCAATATTATGTCTTAAGCAATACTACTCAATCCTTACCTATCCCCTATCTCTGTGTTTTCCCTACAATGGACTTGGATACTACCTCTCTCTATGGTAGATCCTTACCCCCATGGCCTTACCTCACAGGTAGCCAATACTTAGGGTTATGGAGTCACATGGCCCTACCCAAAGGTAGCCCAATCTCTGACTCATGGTGACTTGATGGTCCTACCCCATTGGTAACCATGTACTAAGTCATTCAATGACCTGATGGACCTACCCCATAGGTAGCCATGTACGAGGTTAGTCTATCAAGCTACAGAGGGGACTAGGATCTGAGCTAGTAGGAACATATCTTATGTGATAGTCATATCCACATTATAATTTGCATGAATTAAATTCATTCAATAGTTTAATTCAAGCCACGATGGAAACATCGATAAAATCCTTGGAAAACTAATTCAGGATAATCATAAGCATAACCACATACCTGTCAGGCAGATTTGAGACAAAATAAACCAAGAAGGGAAATCCAATCAAGCAAGTACAAGAATCTTGAAATCACATCCAATTCCTTTTTATCCAAATCTATTCAAACCATCTTGCTACTTAAGGTTTCTATTCCTTTTTAGGGTTTCTACCTCTTTTAGCGTTTACTTTGCAATTATGGTTTTTACTTCATTTTACTCTTTTAAACCCTAATTTCTCATCTATCCTTCACGAAAGTTATTAAGGTTACCTTTTAACAACATATAACCTTAAATTCAAAAACAACACAATTAATCATCAATTAAGTCCATTAAGCCTCTTTTACATTAAAGCTACCATTTTTATCCTTTTATGCTCATTTATTATCAATTCAAAGTTCATTATGGTCTAATGCACATATGAACTCGATTTGCCATTAATTCTACCTTTTATTCAGTAGAAAACCCTAATTACTACATTAAGGATATTTATCCACAATTAGGAACTTTTATATTTGAAATAACTTAGAATAATCATATCTTAGCTTTATTCACGAAATTGATCAATTAAAACCATTAATAGTCTAATTCACTAATATTACATTTTCAAGGCCCATTAAAGCATATTTATGCACATGAAACTCTAAATTAAACCAATTACATGCAAAGTTCATCTTTTTTGTTTGTAATGTTCCTTTTTATAATTAATAGGCTAATATCAACTTTAATCATCCATTAAACCCTACTTTATATATTAATCATCTCAAAATAGGGTTTCTTGATCTTTAATTCATTATAGTTGGTAACTTACACTACTTTTCGAATTGCAAGAGGAATTAGCTTCTAACAATATTCTTATTGGATTGCTCTCATTGTTTTGAGCAATTTTCATATTTTATATGTACCAAACCGAGCTACAATTATTTAGTTATGAATTTTGCAAAATTCACTTACTTTGGGCCAATGGGAGGCTGCCGCGTAGGCCTTTCCATGCAATGAACTCGACTGGTTGAAGAAGATATCGAAATTATGAAGATACCCTCAATTAAGTGATTGGTTTCTTTAGTACATGAAGGGCAGAAGTGTCAAATGGACATTCGAGCTTCTTCAACCTCAAGATACCCTAGCATAGCCACGATCTGCAGCAGGTTGTGGGTGTTCCTTCTCCCTCCTCCAGG